>WBMW01002489.1:500776-516715 GCA_013396635.1 Penelope pileata | reverse complement strand
GCCCCTCTGCTGCCATCTGTCACACGGCAACAAAATGTAACAATATTGGTGGGAAGGTTCAGCCTCTACTGCCATACCACCAACATCTGCCTCTGACATCGTGGGCCAACATAACAAAATAGGAGGCGTTACATTTGGATCACGCCTCGTAGTACTGTCTTTGGATAACAACTGATGGTATTCCAAACAGGTTAGTATGGAAGTCCGTAGAGCACCACAGTGTTTCATTGGCTACGCTGCATTCCATGTACCTGAACGGAGAATGAGGAAGGAGGTTTTCTTACCCTAAAAAATGTACGCTTTGTTAAGTATTTGCTGCTATTAGCTTTCTGTCTTTGTTTCTTTCTTTCTCTCTTTCTCTCTTTCATTCTTTCTTTTTTTCTTTCTCACAGATAAATAGGAAACGTGGAAAGGCTCCATGAAATGAATGATTACAAAAATCTTTCTTGGATCTCAGAGGAAAAGATAGTACTGAAAATCTGAGTGCCTCAAAATATCCTATTTATCAAGCCTAATATCTGTCTCCATGTGGTGATGGGTCACAGTTTAATCAGCAACAGAGGAAAGCAGCTGACTACTAATAGAAGACATGGAGTGCTGCTGATTGTGATTATCCCCAGTGTTTAGATTGCTGACAGTCTCTGAGTGTTTAGATGTCTTCCAACATGCTACTGTTCTTTCAAATTCTGCAGAATCCAGCTGTCCAGAGTTTATACTTTGTTCAAGAGAACAGAAACTGAGAAATCTCAAGGAAGTTTGGAGAGCCAGTTCTGTAATTAAATAGAGAAACATAAAAGACGCCATTGAAATTTCACACTTAAAAACATGGGAAATTTTCTGCAAGCTCATTAAACTAATAGCTATTTCTTATGAATTAGTCCTAAACATTTCAAATACTGTTTAGAAAGGTGTTTTTTAAAAAGTTGTTTATTAATAGATTAAATACCTACTTGAAAGATGACAGGAAACAAATGCATTCAATGCTTTATATAGAGTTGCCTAGAAATTTATCTTGTTGCATGTATTCCTTTTCGCAAAGAGAGAATGTGATCTTTTTTCTTCACCAAAGCTTTACAATAATGACAGAAATAGAGCATCATAAGTTTGTTTGCTACAAAACAGTTACAGAAAGACAAACTATATAAAAGCAAACAAAATCAGTTATGTTTCTTTTCAGAACTACTTATTGTTGATTGCCCAAGACAATAGATTAACAGAAAGTCAGCATCAAAATTATTTTTAAAGGAAAATACTTATTTCTGATCTTGTTTTAGTTAGCAAAAAGTTATAGTTTAGTTTGTTATTGCTTCAAAATAGTTCTATAAAAATACGAAAGAATACTCCTGATCATTTTATTTAATTGTGTTTTTTTTCTTCGTCATCTTCTTTCTCAGGCAACCTTCCTCTTCAGCCTTTGAAAAAATAATAAAAAAAGAAGCACCAATAAACAAACACAAAAAAATACCATCAAAAGTTGTATTAATGAAGCTGTTACAGTAAGGAAGTGCCATGCTACGACGTTTTAGATAATGGTACAGGCAGTGGGTTAACACCCTTAAATTTGAAGATCAATGACTATATTTGAATAACCAGATCAGCGATTTGAGAAAGGGAAAGTCCGGAATTCTGTCAACTGAAGGCAGACTGATCATAAATTCAAAAGACCGATGGTATCAGTTTATTTCTCAGCCTCTTTGCAAGAAAGTTAAATTTAAAAAGTTGTTGAGAAAACATATCTTCAGCAACTTTTCTCTGTTTGCAAAATTAATTTTGTTGCTGCAAAAGCGATGTGTAAAGCAAATGCTACACTGGAATTAAATGTATAAGATGCTAAAATTGTAACAGCACAACAAACAAACAAACAAACCAAGAAACAAAAACCACCTGTCCCAGTACTTCGCTTTCCTGCACCTCCTAATGTGTTGGTGTTGTAATGATACAGAGAAAAAATAAAATGACCTAACCCTAACCCCAAGAACACAATGCACTTGGTAAAAATAAGAAAATGAATTATTTTCTGTGCAACAGAGAATTGCTTCTTGATGTTCTTAATTCTCCACTGAATGAATGAGCATAACATTTCATTTTCTTATTTCTAAGTAACTATCACTGGGTAGCAACCAACCTACGAATGACAGATCCCTAATAAGTTGATTACACGATCCTTCTGTCTGTACATCAAATTGTGTTACAAAAGCAAGACTTAACAACTTGAGTGTTTCCTAAATATTACCTCTCTCCATAGGATTTAGTAATTGCAAATGAGGCATTGCTTAGTCACAAATGAGAATTATAAAAAGAAGAAAGGAAAGCAATGCACAAAAGAATTATAGCTGTCAGTATGAAAATGAACTTTCTGAATACAGAAAATTAATGACTTTTATGAAATGAAAATACGATCATAAGAAATTGTTAGCAATACAGAAAAAGGGAAAGAAAAAGTAATTTAATTTCTACTCTCTATTTTCAAATCATTGCTTGCAAATGTGTAATTACAAGAGATCACCTTGGTAAATGGAAGACTTTTGAGACAAGAAGATTTACGTTAGTTTTTCTTGGTAATTGACTGCATTTCTTACATAGTAATAATCTAATAGGGTAGAATGATTAAGTCTTCTCTAATTATATATAGCTCCTATGCACGGCAAAAGAAAAAACATAGTACCAGAAAGTAATATCACTAACAGAAATATGAGAAAATAATTTGTAATTTGTATTTCAAAATGTAAAATAATTTCTAATTTAATGACTCTTGGGATTTCAAGAATTTCACTAGGAAGGCTTAAAATTTCACTCAAGAAAGAATTTCATGATAACTTTCTGATGAAGAAAAACAGAGATTTTTAAAACTCTTTTTTAATGTATGAACTTTTTTTTTCTTTTAATACAGAACCCTAAAGCACAGCCAGCAGAAAAAAATCTGTGAGAAAATGTTAAGACATTTCCTAAACTTTTTTAAAGACAAACTTGACAATAGAGTACAAACATGGCAAATGTAATGATAGTACTGGAGGAATTTTTCCTATAATTCAGTGGAACTACTAAGGGCATTTTCACTTAGGTTACTTTTCACTGTAGGTTAAGTACCTTCCAGTGATGTGGCTTTTGTGAAATATACGTAGGTCGCTCCAAAAGTAATGCCTCCTGTTTGTTTCCATGGATACTACAACAGCTATACAAAGAGCACCATAACACTATTTGATTGAGCAAATTCTCAGCTACAAAACACCACTTTTCAACATAGTCACCACCATTAGCTATGCATTTTCACCAGCGATGAACAAGAGCCTGCATGTTGTACTTGTAAAAATCTGCACCAGCAGAGGTAAATGTTTTAACAGATTCTGAGTACTTTCTTATGATTTCCTCCTATAGGTTCTATCTTATGGACACATGTAAGTCTAAGAGGCCTGATGGGATTCTTCCCAGGCTACTCATAGTGCTACCTTATGCCACTGTGAGACCTCTCTCAATTATTTTTCAACAGTCTTGGGAATCTGGAGAGCTCCCAGTTGACTGGAAGCTGCCAAACATCTCAATTTTCAAGAAGGACAGGAAAGAAGACTCTGGTAATTACAGGCCTGTCACTCTCCATTCAGCACCTGGCAAAATTATGGAGAAGATTATTCTGGGAGTTATTGAAAAACACCGTAAAGACAGCTCAACCATTGGTCACAGCCAACATGGGTTCACAAGAGGAAACTCATGTTTAACAAACTTAATCTCCTTTTATGACAGATTCACCATTTAGGGGACCAAGGAAAGCCAGTTGATGTAATCTTTTTGGTCTTCAGCAAAGCTTTCAATACTGTTTCTCACAGTATCTTTCTGGACAAAATGTCCAGAACACAACTAGACAAAACCGTAATGTAGTGGGTGAACAACTTGCTGATGGGTCAGGCTCAAAGGGTTACAGTAAATGAGGTTATATTATGCTGGTGGCTAGTTACTAGCACAGTTCCCCAGGGCTCCATTTTGGGACTAGTTCTGTTTATGTTTTTAGAAATGACTTGGATACAAATCTTGAAGTTATATTAAGTAAGTTTGCAGGAGACACTAAACTGGGAGGAGCTCTTGACGCCCTCAAGAGTAGAGAGCCTTGCAGAGAGATCTTCTCGAATTAGAGAGCTGGGCAATCACCAACTGCATGAAGTTGAACAAGAGCAAGTGCCAGATTCTGCATCTGGAACAGGGCAACCCTGGGTGGGTGTACAGACTGGAGGACAAGAGGCTGGTGAGCAGCTCTGTGGAAAGGGATCTCGGGGTTCTGACTGATTGCAAGTTGAATACATCAGCAGTGCATCCTTGGCAGCCAAAAGGGCCAAGATTCCCTGGGGTACACCAGGCCCAGCATTGCTAGTCTAGAGAAATCATTGTCTTGCTCTGGTGCGGCCTCACCTCAAGCACTGTGTGCGGTTCTTGGGCACCACAGTAGAAGAAGGACATAAAACTATTAGGAAAAGGAGAGCTACGAAGATGGTGAAGGATCTAGAGGGCAAGATGTATGAGGAGTGGCTGATGTCACTTGGTTTGCTCAGTCTAGAGAAGACTGAGAGGATGCCTCGTGGCCTACAGCTTCCTAACGAGGGAAGTGGAGGGGCAGTGCTGATCTCTGCTCTCTGGTGACAGCAACAGGACCTGACGGAACGACATTGATCTGTGTCAGGGGAGGATCGGGTTGGGTATTAGGAAAAGGCTCTTCACTGAGAGAGTGGTCAGGCATTGGAACAGGCTTCCCACGGAAGCTATCACAGCGTCAAGCTTGCTGGAGCTCAAGAAGCATTTAGAGAATGCTTTCAGAAATATGGTTTGAATTTTCAGTGGTCCTGTATGGAGCCAGGAGTTGGACTCAATGGTCTTCATGGGTCCCTTCCAACTTGGGATATTCTATGATTCTAAGATCAATATCTCATCTCTTGTATCAACATAGCTAAAAAAATATCAAGCAGCTCTTCTAATACTGCAGGTAACTCACCAAAACACATTATATTCACTCATTCGAAGTCATTCTTCAATGTAGAACTCAGCCACAATCCATTGCCAGTTACTGCAGTATTACATAATGATATCATTAATTTCCGTGAGAATAACTTTAGACAGGATTTTTCCAGATGTTGGTACACTCGGGGAAGAGAGAAAGGAGCTTTTTTTTCTGTAGTAATGGTCCTACACATCATAATATAGACACATATTCTTGAAAGAAGGCAGGAAAGGAGGGAAACAGGTTGCCTCTTCTGCCCTTCTCATGATGCATGATATTCAAAATTTGAATGAAGGAGCCACTGATGAGAAGAATTTCTAAGAGTTTGTCTAATGGGATAATATGTACACAGAGACAATTTTATCCTGCTATCAGTGTAGCAGAGACTTCTCACCTTCAGCTAGCAAAATGCAACGTTTTGTATGGTGAAGAACAAAGTACACAGTTCTTGATTAACAGACCTGGCCAACAACATAAGTAACTGTCTGAAATAACACCTGAATGTTTGATACATTTTTGAAGAATGTGTCCCTTACAGCCTGTTTAACCAGATATTTTTGCCACGTTGGTTTTCAGCCTTTTTTCCAGACTACTGCACATATCCATTTTCCTTAGTGGTTTGCAGTCTGCCCAATCTCAAATGCCTCTGATCTGTTCCTCCACTGTGGCTCTATGTCCTCCTGCCTTCTTTTTTTCCTTATATTCCATAACCTTTTAAATATCCTTTTTCCAGTTCTTTGTACTATAAACTTACAATATGTAACCAATTTTTATTCTTTATTCTTACATCCTTCTCCACCATCAAAATGTGACCCACAGAATTGTGTTTTGGAACTGCACTGGAATCTGGTCAAAAGTGTCACCATCAGAGACAAAGCACTAAACAAGGGACGCGAAACAGGTGAAAAGTCAACTCCTTTCAATTTACTGAGATTTTTAGGCATGATTTCTCTCACTCTTCTTTGTAGTTCTGCTTTTTGTACTAGTCTCATACTAATGTGTAGCCCATTTACTCCTGAGATGAGGCAATGGGGCAAGTGCTGTTTCTGTCTCAATTTACCTTACCTCATGTTTTCCAGCTACTCTGGGCTTTGGTATCACTTTTGCTTTACTCTTTCCCAGTCTGCTTGTGGGTTTCACTTCTCTCTGAAATGTGGAACTGTCAAAGGCTTCTCTAATCGGTTGTGTAAAGAACAGGTTCGCCATCTCTCACTTTTTTGGTCACCCAACAGTGAAAACAGCAAGCCACTAAATAGCTACCACATGGCAAACCTGTAAACTATAGCAAAGGCACTGGAGCAACAGCAGAAAAGCAAAATATTTTGTCTTATTCCCATTGTAGTGGTAAGAACTGGAACTATTATACAGTAATACTCGGAAGGGCTTGATGGTACTTACCCAGGAAAGCCACATACCTGTTACAAAGGGGTAAAAGGTTTACCTTGTTTCAAGTTTTGCTTTGATGAGTAATTTTCTTCTGCTTTGAAATCTTTTTAGTTACCTTGCTCCCTCTGCTTTTTAACACCTCTCTTCCAGTTGCTCAAAAATGTCTCAATTGCTAGAGGGGTTTTGGTGTTCGTTCTCTTTTTCGCTATGGAACAGCACCATGGATTTGTTTTCTTTGCTTGCTTGCTAGTTCACCACTAGTGATAAGCGAGCGCTTCCTTGTAATAAGAAGCCAAGCGTTTTAGGGGTTATTTCCCATGTGGGACGATCCCTGTATAATCAACCCGCTCCCGGCCATGCACACGCGTGTGTGCTTAATATCCCTCTGGCAACTTCGGAGAAAACTGTTCCCACCTACATACGGTGTGTATGGAAGTAAAACATCTCTACCCGTCAGCTGAACGGCGACCACGGTGAAGCTCATGACCTGTTTCAGCACAGCCCTGCCTGAACGCCCATTCTTTGCTTTTATTGAACATTTTTTTCAGAGGTGTGGAGCAGCCAGAGGTCCTGAAACTGTGCATAACAGCGCTGGGAGCGCTGCCTGGCCTTGGTGCCAGCAGACGGGAGACAGAGGGGAAGAAGGCCTGGGGTCCCCCGCGGCCACCCCGGAGGCGAGGAGTCGGGGCCCCAAGCGCAGTGCGGGGCCCGACGGCCTCCGTGTGAGGAGGTGCCATGGCGGCCCGCCCGCCGGGAGCTGTCACCGAGGCAACGCGCGTGAGGTAAGCGGCGTTGCCTAGCAACCGGGGCTCCGGGCACGAGGCGTCTCTAGAGAGTTCGGAGAGCAGCCGTCGGAGTGGGGGAGGGGAAGGAGCTGTCGTGGGGGAGGGGAGAGGGCGGGAGGCTGCCTTGAAACCGGGCCCCTAGGCCGGCGCAATGGAAAGTCAGGGATGAACCGAGTGGGGGAGCGGAAATGGGGTTCTGTAGGAATGCGCTGGGAACACCAAGATGGCGTTGGCCTAGCGCTGCGGCTGCTGCAGCCTCCTTGGAGAAGGCTGCCTACACACACTGCCCATCCTCCGCACTTGTCCTTGTTCTGCCCTTGCTACCGGGCAGCACAGCCAGAGGCAAGCAACCGGCTGTGGTGGTGTGAAAGGAAGCTACAGGAAGTCCCTGCCCCCATTTTTGTTTTCTTGGTGGAGACTGAAGTCACAAAGGGCTCACTGAGCGCGTCACTGATGTCTCAGGCATAATTATTTGCCATTTTTGCCGCTTATAACTTCCAGATGTATTGCTTATCTTCTGGTCACTAGATAATTAGAGCAACATCCTTGAATGTTTGCTATTTTGCCTAATTAAGGTGCTTGTTCAAAGTTGTAGTTCTGCTTATCCTTCCAGATGTATTGCTTATCTACGATAAGTGCCCTTCCTGGCCACAAGACTTCTATAACAAGAGCAACATCCTTGAAATGGGGGCACAAGGCCAGAACAGTGAGCAGTCAGTACAAACTAGGTGGAGACTGGGTGTCCTTAGAAACCTGTGCCCAAACATAGACAAAACGACCACTGGAGACCACTGAAGACACCCGCACAAGCGCTGAAGATTCAGGTATGTCTGTGTCACCTTGTGACCTCGTGCTTGCACAAATCCCACGGATATGCAATCACTGGGTGTGACTTACGTGTTAGGTGGGTGGGTAGTGAAAACTTTTGTGTTATAAACAGAAGCCAGTGTAAAGACTGGGCTGCGCTCGGTTTGTGGAGATTACCCACCTTGCGCCCAGCGCTGCGATAAAGCAATGTCTCCTCTCTGAACAAATGTCTGTTCAGTTTGTTTCGGGAGATTTTAAAATCAACAACTTCACCTTCGTGCAGTTGCTTTCTAAAATCAAATCATAGAGACAGAACTTTTCATTTTTCAGGAGCATCAACAATGCTAATAGGTAAAATATAATTCCTTAGAACAGAGTTTGTTCACTGAGACTTGCTTAGATGTAGACTTTTGTATCCCAGCAGAAGAGGTCACAAGAGAGAGAGGTCCAGAGGGAGCAGATGGAGACAAGCAGATGTCTGTGCAATGACAGTTAAATTTCTTTGTTGTTCTGTGCTACACAACAGATTGGAATGAGAAGGTGGAATACGGAGCCCTGATGATGCCATCTACGTTGACTGATTCCTCAAGAAAGACATGTGGCAGCTATGATGGACAGGAATGTGAAAATCTTCACTGAGTATGAATTAACAGTTAAAAAAATAGAAGCAAAATATGAGAAGACACAAAAATGGAAGAAAAATGATACTGATGTTAGTAGAATATGAGATTGTCTATCTGTATTTCTCTAGTATATGCCCTCTTATGAAATATTGTTTTCAGGTGTGGTACTTTCATCTCAAACAGGCACACCATTATAGAAATTCGAGTTCAGAGATGTCTGAAAACATTGATGAAAACAAAATTGAAAGATTGAGAATGTTCTGTTTAGGAAGTAATAAGTGACAACAGCTGTAAAAGCTATGAAAAATACTGAATGGCACAGATTTCAGACAGACTTTCCATTTGTCCTTTGTAAAAATATGTCAAGGGCATACGGTGAAAACTGAATGACATGCACTGTGGATACACTGCATTACAGCACTCAGGAAGCCTAATGGGGTTTGTAGTCTCTGTATTAGAACTGCCTGGTGCAGCCCACACTCTGTCTGATGTGAAAGAAGTTGATCTAGTATACCACCTTCCTACGACCACGGCAGCCCACTCAGACCTGAACATACGCGATTTCTACATCACTTAAGAGAAATCTGTTCCACAAGTTCATAAGATATCTTTTTGATCTTGCTGAATTGATTGGTACTCCAGACATTGAACTGGAGTCTTTGTTTATCTCACAAGATAGACCAGCTCTGAGCTTTTTCCATTACTGCCAAATTGTGCAATGAGAAAGAAATTTCTGATTCTTTTCTTAAAATCCCCACACGTCAGTCTGAATTCCTGGCACTAGATCTATTCTACAGGTCTTTTGTTTAGCCTTTTAGAATTGCCATTTTTGTATAAACTTGGCTACTATCTGTGAGGTGGGTATTTTCCAGGAGCAGCTGTTGAGGAGCTTTCAGCACCATGACGGTGTGTCAGCCTACATGCCAGAAGTAAGCATCCAGGCTGACACACCGTCATGGTGCTGAAAGCAAATTTGTGAGGACCCAGATTTAGTGCTCCCTTGCTCCTCGGTTCCTTTGCTGTAAAAGCTTTCCCAGATTCTACAGACATCAGAGTTTTTCACCATGGCCATAAATTGTTTTTATAATTCATGAGAACAGTTTGTAGCATTTCTGAGGTGTAGAATTTTATTCTCGTTTCCTAGTTGATGTGATAAACTTCCCTGTGTTTCTGTCTCCCTGTTTATCACTACCACTAGCACCAGCTGGTCAAACTGTGGTCTGCTGCATTAGAAAAGAGTGTACACTATTCTTTATAAGATATATGAAAGAGAATAATTCTGTCTGTAAAGAGACTGTTTTACAGTCACCTTGAGTTTAAGCTGAAAGCACATTTAATGTTATCAGGCACAAAACGGTGATATTTTTATAGTCATGTGTACTATTGAAAACAACATTTTATTTCATATATTCAGCTTTTGCACGTTCCCCCTCTAGCTATTTAACAGTGCTATGCAGTTATATATAAAAATGTGCATTTCCCTGGCTCCACACTTGTGTATTGATACACAGATTGGTTAATATGCAATGCTGATTTTGTAAATGATGTCATAAGCTTCAGGGTAGTGAGACAGCAGACCTATAGAACTTTACAGTTTTAACTGACAGTGGCACTAACAATGAAACATTTCGGTCAGAAACAAGCTGTGGATCCCTGATTCAGAAACACAACGTCTCATGATGTGAACTTTAGATGTACTCAACAGCTGCTTGTCTCATTGTATATCACCCAGTGCTTATCAGCTCTGCGTGGCGCATGGTAAATGAGGATTCAGAGAGAGCCTGTAGTGACAGGCTGTGTCCATAGTACGTGTCCCAGCATGCTACAATATTTCTGCAAAAGCACATTTCCCTGCTACAGATCTTACTATCAAGGGGAGCTTGGCATGGGACAAAATGTACCGTGATCTTCTCCTTTGATCCATGAGGTCTATTGCGTGTGGTCTTCAGAAAGCTGAGAAGCCTGTGCTTGAGGAAAACAGTAAGTTACTGGGGGTGTCAAGTACAGCTGCCATGCTGTGCACCAGGACAATGACCAGTGATGTTCTCTAGTTGCTAAGCATTGTAGGCTATTTTCCTGTACTTCAGGAATTAAAAGATTTTTTTGCTACTAAAAAAGGCAAAATTGGCAGCAAAACTAATGGGACATTTCTTAGGAATGTATTTCACTGTTTCTTTTTTTTTGCACGTGCAAAGTTTGGGTCCAGTTTTGTGGCCCAACACCACTGTAGATAAACAATATTCTTCCTTATTTTCTTTTCCAGTTTCAGTTTGAAGATGTAATGTGAATTCCATGCATCTTCAGTAAAGCAACACGTGAAAATAATAAATATTACGCTTACACTGATTAAAAGTAAGATCCAAATGAAAAAAGATCCTATTACTGCATTTTGTAAGGATATATAGCAAGTGTTGGATTTACTGTAAATCTCTTCAGAAATAAATATGGAGTTAGGATTTAATCATTCTCAACTTTGCAATTGAAGGAAATGGTTAATTTTCCAAGATTTGTTTTCTCCCAAGCATATTACAGATACATGAGTTTTTTAGTTGTCCTCACACTATTAATTTTAATTATTAATCTCCCCCGCAAAAAAAAAAAGTCCAATAAAGATGTTAGTGTGGGAGATAAAGCTTTTAGAAGTTGAAATAAGCTAAAATTTCAAGTTTTTCTATGAAATGGTTGCAGCTAAATGTTCTGTTTTTCTTGAAAGAGTATAAGCTCTATATTTGGTTGAACTTCATAATACAATGGCTGTAATTACACTGAAATTATAGCATAGTTACACCAGTAATTTTTCATCCTACAATTACCACTAATTCATGTAGCCACAAAGATCATGGCTGGGAATAATTATAGCGTGAACATAATGGTGTTAGTACATCTGAGATACGTATACATTTATATAGATGTGACTGTGTGTCTGTCTGCACATGCATATAGAATTCTGATGTAGCATAGACACGTGGGTGCTGTGTAGAATGGGAATAACTGGCACACCTGTATAGTTACTTCATATTTGTATCGGCATCAATGTACCATGAAAAAGCATGACCTTCCTGTGACCAATTATCAACCGGAGTGCAATTACACTGTGGTTAATTGCTGTGTGATAATGCCAGTATTCTATATGCTGAAAACACAAAACATTCTGTTGTTCTCTACTGTCCATCATTTTAAAGGTTGAAGCAGCTACATCATTTTAATCTGTTCTTTGCAATTGTTTATAAATAGTCATACATTGAAATGCCTCATTTTTTTTTGAAAATTTTAATCATGAAATTATTTGGGTCTGATTAAATGATTCCAAACTTGGTTTCGATGCTTTTATAATTCGCAAATAGATAAGATGTAGAATTTTAGGCTTGCAATATTCTTGGTATTGTTAGGAATACCTAAAAGTCACTCACATTTTGAACCTATTAGAACGGGTAAGGTATGAAAGGTTCTAGCTTCTTATTTGCATATCTCAAATTACCTATCACAATTTTTTGAAAATACCTGTTAAGTATATAATATAGTACATAACATATAATAGCTGTATAGTGCACTGACACTTTCACTATAGGGAGTAAGAAATCCTTGCAGTCCGGCAAGTAAGACAGATGTAAAGAAGAACAAAGACAAAGGCAGAACAAAATAGTAGTGGTGATCTTGTTAGTTCTGTGATTTCTGTCTCGGGTTTTCAATTTTGAGATGTGGCTTTGCTTCTGCTTTGTAAAGCAAGGGTATGACAGAAAACCAGAAAGGTTTAGGTACAGGAAACACAAAAAGAACATGGGAAGGAAGGTTGCGAAGGACCACTGGAATCCGGAAGTGCAATGTGGATGGAAGAAGGCAGTGAGTGCCATGTAGGAAGCAGTCAATCAGACTGGGTGAGAAAAGTTAAAGAGTACAGTGCAATGACGTCATCAGTGAGACCACTGAAATTACTTCTGTGTCTACGTCTGCCAACACCAAACTCTGGTGGAATCCTTACAGGAAAATGTTTATTCTTCGCTTAGCTTATGTAAATACTAAGGGAGGGAGTGGAGGAAGATGACTGCATGGAAACTGTGTCACCAAATGGTGAGGTCTGAAATACTCATTTTTGTCCTACAGTAAGGCTAAACCACAGCTACAAATAAAACGCTGTGAAAAAAAGGCTTTTTTGCCAATGTCCCTCCATTCTACTTCTGCATATTTGGTAATTACTGTAGAAATATGCAGCTAAATAAGCCAAGGCATGCATTTACCGTTCAGGGTGTCTTTGCAACAATGTCTCTGTTGTGAAATTCCTCTGCTGTGCTAGTCCAATTTTAACAGCATGTTCCTCTAACTTCCTGTATTTAAATTTAATGCGACCTTGTACATACGTACTCTCCTGCATTATGTTACTGCACCTGTAAGTGGAGGGTTATATACTAAAATCCCTCCCATAGCTGAATGCCTGCACAATAATGTGGCAAGGTAGTACTAAATACTTGTAATGAGGCCCTCATTAGTGACAATTTAGTGCCTCAAGAAGACTCACTTAGCAAGCCACCAAGCTTAGTCAGTCAATTAACTTCTAAGCCTGCGTATTATTTTTCTCACTTTGCCTGAATTCAGTAGTCAGATTAATGTACCTCCAAAAATATGTATCTCTTAAGTACCTAAACCCAGCAAAGTTTAGCAATACTTACGATTATTATAACTTCTTATATATACTCATCCATGTACAAACTTATATATTCCTAAGTGGACCTTCAGAAAGTGTCTCACATACACATGGTAATAATTACTGTATGGGTGAGTCTGTTTTATGACAGCATACATAAATATGTGGTGATATTGGTATGACTGTAGACAACTGAGGAACATTACAACAAATGTGTACCAACACATTTCTTCCAGAGACTAAAGCTTTTAGTGCAGGAAAACTCAACCTGAAGTCGAACCATGTCTGAGGTGGAATGGTGCAAGACAATCACGTAATTACTTAAAAGTCCTTTTTAAATCAAACTTAATGAAGTTAAAAAAATCTAGCCTTTTACTGAAGCAAGTGTATTTTCCTTGGAGGTCTCCTGTACAGGCATGCTAGCTGGTGAGAATAGTTGAACTCAGAACTCACCATAAGATCCTGTGAAGAACATACATGAACAGCTCACTCCAACATCAAGAGGCAGAGAAGAGGGAAGCAGGAACGGAAAGACAAATTGTGCCATGTTAATGCTGGAGTATCCCACTGGTTCATCACTGAATGATGAAATGAATGATGATTATGTTTGCCTTCTGCTATAAACAGACAAACAGATGACAAGACATTTTTAATTTTAAGACTGCTGTACTTTACATAAAAATACAAAACAAGAAAGTAATAGCTTAGAAAGTAAGATCTGCTTAAGAACCTAGAAGTGTGATAACACTATCTGTATGTACATCTGTATCTGAGTGACTTTTTTAAGAAATGTTTTTGGGAGAAAGCCAGCAGCTTCCTTTTGATACTACAAATGTCATTTGTCTATCTCCTTCCAAAGAGCCAAAGAGGTGCTTCATAGGGAAAAAAAAAAAGAGAGAGAGAGAGAGAGAGATTGAAATAATTGAATAAGCATGCCACAAATATGAAGGAAAAAAACCCTTAAAGTAAGTGATGGTATTGATGGTATTTTCTGAAAACGCCAGTGACTTCTGAATGAAACCATTCTGCCATCTGAAATCTCAAAAAGCATCTTCCACCCTGAGAGCTCGCAGGTCTAAGCATGTAATTACAGTCATGGCTGTGGATTTATCACATCCTCTGTAAACAAAGACCAACTCTGCCTTGGTTTGAAGGTCCCAGAGAAATGAGCTGCAAATGGAAAAAAAAAAAAAAAAAAAAAAGTCCTGGCAAAAGGAATAATCAAAAAGTGATAAATACTAATTTCATCCTTGAAGGCATTCAGTCTAACATTTCAACAATGAAGATGTCTGTTTTTGCTTCTTCATTTCAGTCGTCCTGCATTCCTAATAGATAAAGGCAGTCACCTGTTGAGTACCTCATGAAGCTCCAAGTAAGAGAGTATGACTGTGCACTCCTTGGGTTACGCCCAAGGCCTAGTGCATACAATGAGGAGCAAAAGACCTTGTCCTCGCGACTGACAACAATCAAGGTTTCACCTGAGACAGTTAACGACCACCATATTGTCTCAAACTGGGTGCTCAGAGAACTGATAACAGACAATAGGTCCAATCCTAAGTTGTATGACTATGAGTCAGTCATCTCACCCCATAAATAGCAAGCAGCCTACGGACCCCTTTGAGAGTTCTTCTTGCAAGCAGCTAGCTGCACACCAGTCCTCCCTTGAGTAGGGACACCTCTCGAGGTTACTCAAGAGATTCACCCAAGAACGTGGATTNGGTGGTGAAGCACTGGAACAGGTTGCCCAGAGAGATGGTGGAGGCCCCATCCCTGGACACATTCAGGTCAGGCTGGACCGAGGTGTGAGCACCCTGATGGAGCTGTAGCTATCCCTGAACATTGCAGGGGAGTTGGACCAGATGACCTTTAAAAGTCCCTTCCAACTCTAAGGATTCTATGATTCCATGAACGTGGTGATGCCCTGCCAACAGATCCTTGGTTAGTGATTTATTGTGTTTAAGCTGTCCTAGCTTCTCTAAGACTTGGTCTTGGATTCATTGTGCACCCCCATCCTCTGCGTAGCAAACAGTCGATGATATCTACCCATTCTGAATCCTGCTATGTCACTGTCTTCATTGTTACAATGACTACATTATATATATTTTATATCAATAAACATATTTCTGCCTTCCTCTTATGGGTGAAGCATACAGTGCTTTAGTCTCCATCCACGACAGAGAGAGAGATGAAGGACAAAGTTTCTGAGCTCATATCTGCAACTCAGCAAAACAGCCAGAAAGGTGGCAAGTGAAGGCAGGCATTTCACAGTATTCCAATTGCAATTAATTCAGTTCATATCTACTCTAATATTTAGAAAAGATTTTCTAAAACTGTTAAATATTCTTAGTATCAAACTATCTTCCTTGCTTTCCACTTTCTGCATCAGAAATAGTGTGGCCAGCAGGAGCAGGGAGGTGATCGTCCCCCTATAGTTAGCTTTGCTGAGAAGACATCTGGAGTATTGTGTTCAGTTTTGGGCCTCTCACTACAAGAAAGACATCAAGGCCCTGGAGTGTGTCCAGAGAATGCCTATGAAGCTGGTGAGGGGTCTGGAGCACAAGTCTTATGAGGAGCTGCCAAGGGAAATGGGATTGTTTAGTCTGGAGAAGAGGAGGCTCAGGGGAGACATTATTGCACTCTACAACTGCCTGAAAGGAGGCTGTGGAGAGGTGGGGGTTGGTCTCTTCTCCCAGATAACAGCGATAGGACGAGAGGGAA
>WBMW01002489.1:462253-496285 GCA_013396635.1 Penelope pileata | reverse complement strand
AAAAAAAAAAAAAAAAGATTCCAGGGAAGAGCAAGTAGCAGCCTGTGGTTTTTATGGACAGAACTGGAGGTTTGTTGCCTTTGAGTAACCATCCTGCTAAGCAATCCGAGGAAAGTCAAAGCTTTTTAGTTTAGATTATGCTACAGCTAGGCTGGGAAGAAAGACTATATTAGAGCATGGTGTTGACCTTGTTTAGCTGTAGTGAAGTAGATACTGTCCATGTGTGTATCTCCAGTGGAGTTTCACAGTGATAAATCTTATGAACACACACATGCACAGCCCTTTTCATCAATGAAGATATAGCCTTAGGTTAAAGAATAAACATTTTAAAGCTGTCTGAGCTGTCTGAGGGTTGTCCAAAAGTGGATCTGTTACCCGGTGTGCAGTCAGCCAATTTCCACACACTTAGGAGAGATACTGCTTTTTTATTCGGGCCTGGGTGCCGGTGGAAGTTTCCACAAATCAAACGCAACAATGCAACTTTCTTCACTGTATTTATACATTCAATTCCCAAGTATTCTGCTTATCTAATAAAGAAGAAACCTACTACTTACATATTCGTAAGGTTAAGCAATCAGGATCCTCCAGCCCCTTTTGGCGACTCCCAGCTGCCTTCACTGGGACCCTTGGTGGTAGTTTGGGGAATGCTCTCCTTACTCTTTTAATCCTTATACAGTCACCTTAAGAACAAGCTGAGCAGTTCTCCTCTTGCCAATTATCCAAGGGGAGCAATTGTGCTTGATTAATCAGAGAACATCAATGCCTAAGACATTCTGCTTTACTGTACTCTGTATACTATATATATATATATACAGAGTACTTTGTACTCTGTCAAAGGATTTTACATTCATGTTGATTAAACATAGACAATATCTCCTTCCTTCTGAGGGAAGATTATTGTTTCTACTTCATGCATCTCCCCCCTTAGAAAGTTTTGAAATATCTACCTGGTATCACCTGGAGTGCACACATTGACCTTTACAAATATCAGGTGCCTCAAGCCAAATGGCTATTAGTTAACTGGAGGTAAAGTCATGTGAAGACAAGCTCTGTTGACAGGAAGGGAAGTGCTAAAGAGACTTTTTCTGCATGAGTTAGTCTGCATTTCTGTACCTGATGCAACTTACAATCATTACTTTGGGAGACAGCATACCAGATTAAACCACTCTAATCCATGAATGTAATGCTTTCATTGCTGTAGAGTGTGGAGAAACATTTTGATAGATCCCAACTTTTCCTGAATTTTTCTGTTTTGTTTCTGTCAATGTGTTTTTCTGTCCAACAGCCAAGATTTTTTTCCTCTCTGGGGACTAGATGGCTTGCACATAAAATTACAGATATTTTTTTTTCCAATGTTGTCAAAATTTGGTTAGGTTTTTACTACTATTTTTGACAGGAACAGAAAAAAACCAATAAATATGATGTGGGGGAAGGGAGGAAAGAGAAGGTGAAGAACAGCACAGGGAGGAAAGAGGGCTCAGCTGGCTAAGAAAAACAAATAGAGCATGGAGGATGAACAGCAAGGGGTAAATGGGGCAGGGGAGGGACCTTTGCCTGCTCGTACTGTGAAAAGGTGGGACAAGCATTTAATGCGTTAAGAAACTAAACTAAAAGGACTGATACAACAGGATCTGTCATCCAGATTTTTCCAACTGTTCTCAGGCTAGGAGTGACTGAGATTAATCAATTTGCTTGGCGGCTTTTGGCAGCCTGTACAAAATGGGCTGGTGGTTATTTCCAGAGAAAGCAGCGCTCCCATCTCTCTCTACTTCACAGAGCACTGATGAGTCCTTGGGTTGGCAATCTCTGCAGGAAGGCCTAGTACAGCGAGAAAATGTCAAGTAACCTGCTTTTGCCTTAGTGGCTCATGGGCTCAGAGAGGAACCACAAAACGGGAAGGAGCAGGATGTAAAGTTCACGTGCTCGTACAAACACCTCACCTTTTCTGAGGATAAATGAGGACTTCCAGTGTCAGAGATCTGTCCAAGGCAGAAAGTTCTCTTTCAGAAACACCTGCAGGGAAAAATACCTCATTTTAATATTATTAACATGCAGCCTGGGGGGGGGACACCACCAGCTGCACTCAGGCTGACATCCCAACACGGATTGGCTTTGAGGCTGAAGTCAGTTTCACAGGGTCTCAAAGACACCCTTGTCACGTGCTTGCTTACACCCCCAGCTGCCTGGCACGCCCTTTATTGCTCTGATTACCCCCTTTACAAAGACATCCTTCACACCAGCTCACGGAAATGATGTTTTAAATGCAGCTTTGGGAGGAGGCTGTTGGGTGGTGGCTGTTTTTTTTACCTCTTCAGGTATGTGATGCAATTAAAGGTGCAGCAGTGATGCAATTAAAGGTGCAGCTCCACAAACACCTCTACTGATTCAGCTGAGGAGAGATTAACAGCGTTACTGAGTGGAGAGGAAGCAGGAAAAACACCCTGAGTGCACAGATCTGATGCTAAGAAGTACATATTTGGATGGACCACCTCAAATCGCTTGCTGAAGGACTGACTGCTGTGGGAGCATCAAGAGAAGCTCCGCCAACAAAGGTTTCGAGATCCTGAAGAGCTTTACGCCCAGCCTGCCACACCAGCCCTGCACATGGGTCTGGTCACCAGTGACTCTTGTTTTCCTAACAGCTGTTTCCATGGCACTGTCACGCAGAAAACATCAGTCATCCTGGCTGGGAAATGTCCCGTGAGTCACACACACACAGGCGGGTGTCAGCCACTTCCGGTGGGGGAGGGCCTCGGCAGCCATGTCGTCCTCGGCAGCCATGTTGGCATGGCTGGGATAGGGTGGGGCCTCCTTCCAGAGAGCGTCCATGTTCTGCTGAGCTGGCTGCTGGCACCAGGGAATTCAGTTTCTTGCATTCAGCCCGTTATTGGTACTTGTAACAGTAGTGTGCTTTAATTTGAATTGCGAGACGGTAAGAGCTGAAGCTATAAGGAGTGGTTAGTGGCAAAGGAAGCCCAGCCCCCATCCCTTGGCACAGAAACCTAGTGCTGAGGTAAAAGTCAGAAACAAACTTTGTTGTCTCCAGCCATACACTTTTGGAGGGAGGCTGCAAGCAGAGGCCTCCCTGCAGAGCGGAGCTGCAGAGGCCTCCGGAGCAGCTCTGGAGCAGGTGGGGCAATTTGTGTGAGTTGCTGCACTTGTTTAACAGGTTTGGCTGGTGCAGACACAGCCCCTCAGGAGCTGTCCGCATTTCCGGCAGCACTGGCCATCACCTCCTGGCAACTGTGACGGGGCAATGTCTTCTGTTTCATCACCCCCAGAAAGGACAAAGTGCACAAGAGCTGGAGGGCTCCTCTGTATCCTTTCCCATCCAATTGTCTATGCGTGGGATTTTCCTTCCCCTTGTGCTGGGGGGAGTCTCTCCTAACAATAAAGAAGTTCGGCTGAAGGAAGTGGGAAACCCATACAGACAAGCCTGGACTTGTGTCCTCTGTAGAACCGTTTTGATCTGCTGAGGATCAAAGGGAGGCTGCACCGATGAGCAATATTCTCAAGTATGACAAATGGAACCTTTGTGACTCACTCGGCACCTCTGTCCCTGGCCTCATTGACATGCGTGAGCTGTGCTCCAGCATCTCCGGCTAATTGCTCCCGGGAAGATCACTCCTCCCTGGTTAACTGCGCCTTCAGATCCCTTTCAGTCACAGAAGGAGGAGTCTGGCTTTCAGCTGGGTTCAGAGGCAATGGAAAAAAGGTGGCTCACAGACTCCCTGACATCTTGCTCACCTAATGCTCTAGTCCAGTTTCTACCCAGAAGCCTTGTTTAGATTCAGTTTTACAGCTTCTAAATTGAGTGAAAAAACAAACACCCTTTAACTGTCAAATTCTGTCACTCGGGCTCTGAGTAAATACTGTATTAAGGCTTGTTTACACACGAAGCTTTTCCTGATTAAGTCCCTGTGTGGATACTTTTGTTCTGATTAAGGAATATCCATGAGCAGAGCAGCCATCACATTTTTAAATTCATTCCCTCCCTGCTTTAAAAAGAAATATATTTTTGAGAGCTTTGCTTTCTGCCAGTATAACATAGAAAACTGAAGATGGAATGAGTGCTCTTCATGTAGTCACATGGTTTAAGAGAGGGTGAGAATAGCTGCTGTGCTCTAAAGTTCACACCCCAGCTTGTTTCACAATATTTTATTTATACAGACAGTGCTTGACCCTCTATTTCCCCTCCTGTGTCACTCTAAAATTCCTTGCTTTGGCAGGGAGAATTCTCTCAATGCCAGGATAACATGATATTAAGAATGTTTATTGGAGAAAGATTAGTATTTCAGGGGTAGAAAGGTATTTGAGTGGTTATCTGAATCAAAACTCTTGTACAGAAGCTAACTCCATTGGGCTTAATTATTTTTTCTATTTATGAATGTTTAATGTTTAGTTCATTATATCGCCATCATCTCACTACATCCAGCCATTCTGCTACGTAATTACCGTTGCTCCATCACACCTAATTCCACAGAAAGATCCTCCTGGAGTTAAAGTGAGGCCCATTTGAGAATCAAAATATATTCCAGCACGCACACATCGACACAGATGCTGTAATTGTCGTTGATGGCTAGTGGTAAGTAAAATATTTTTTGCCAAAAAAAAAAAGATGGGAGAGAAGAAAAGCAAAAATAGTCTTGGCTTTCATAAAACTTCAGTAAAATTGGAGCATCTTTCATTTAAGGTTTTTGCTGTGTTCTTCCTCATTTCTTAACGTTTGACTGACAAAGCTAAAGAAAATGCAGCTCTCCCAATCTCTACAACCAACAGAACTACAGAGTGAAAAGGTCTAAGCATGAACGCAATTACAGTGCACTGCTGCCAATCTACCTGGTTTTGTTCGAATGAGACCCAACTGCTGCTGCATGTCTACTTGCAAGGTTTGCTGATACAAATATAATGTCTCAATAAACACTTCTTAATAGATGTAAGACCTTCTGTTAAACGTCCTGTGCCCAAGGGCAATGGCATCATCTTGACGTCCTTTTACAAACTCTGCTTTTATTGACCCAAATCTTGTTTCTCTACCAGCTGTTAGCACGTTGCCTAAATCACATGAGAACAACAGTCTGGATTTGGCTCTAGGACTTGATCACTTGAGAACACAGTGATAGGTCAGCTGCTGTGACCTACTTAGCTTTGTGGGAGGAGTGGTGCAGTCTCCTGACAATGGTAAAGCCTATGCACAGGTTGGCACGTGATGTTTTTTCGATGAAATTTGCTGTACCCATGGGGAACAGCAAGTTGACTTCTTAGGTAGAAACAGGTAGGGTATGGAACGTGGGCAGCAGTTAACAGTCACGCCTCTGCTTTTGTTTTCAGCAAATAATGCATCCCTCCCAACAGCTTACAGTCTGCTGGCTACCAGCTCAGCTCTGAAATCTGAGCTATGGTAGAAGGGGGAGGGAAGGTCAGCCTGGAATGGTGTGGGATTTCCATTCCAGACACAGGCTTTTGGTAAAGGTGGTGTTGTTCAAATATGACATTCAACAGGAAAAATCTCCCTCCCTCCCCCGCCGTTTTAAAGCATTCACAATACAAATGTAAAAGGAGATAAGTACTTTTTTTAATATTTCACTGGATTTCTAACTGCATCGAGCATTTCACAATAATGCTTCAAAGTGCTTCTGCCTTTTCATTTTGCATATGGATGTACAGTTTGCTTGAAAATATGTCCTGCTCAAATTACATGAAGACAACATTGGATCTATGATACACACCCATCAGTCAGACATAAATTAGCACTATTTAAAATTCTGAAGCAGCGTCTCATGACATTTCAGCATTTTTTCTCTCATCCTAGGAAAAAGGTTTTTAAACACCTCTGCTGACGTTCGGTGAGTATAGCCTCTGTGCTGTCAAACAAGGAACACTTGTGGATCCCCAGAGCTAAAGAAAAGGAACTTGCAATCAATGAGAGAAAAACAAGAAATAACTAGCTCTAGCAAATGAATTGCTGGGACAAGAGGCGTTGTTAAAAATTAAGCATGTGAAATCCGCAGCATTTAATGACATACATACCCTACTTCTGGCAAAGGCAAACACAACACAAATGTAGCGTGATATACAACCCAGAACTGGTAGGATATCTTACAGTTACACAAGTTACTGCTTTAACTAGGGAAACTGTCAGTTACTTATAGTAGGTAAAACATGACAGGGGCATGCAGCTGTTTGATCAATTTCACTGCTTCGGAAGAGCTGCACACAATAATTTTGTCTGAAATCAGCAGGAATCTAACAATAGGACACCTTTTTATTTTTTATTTTTTTATTTTTAAGGATACAATGTCCTGAAAAAAAAAAAAAAGCTTCCAGCAAAATATCTTCCTCTCACACTGGTCTGATACTTGCCCGTTTTGTTTGCAAAGATGTGTGTATATTTGCTGGTGGAGACCATTNGGGCATGCAGCTGTTTGATCAATTCCACTGCTTCGGAAGAACTGCACACAATAATTTTGTCTGATATCAGCAGGAATCTAACAATAGAACACCTTTTTATTCTTATTTTTTTTTAAGGATGCAATGTCCTGGAAAAAAAAAAAGCTTCCAGCAAAATATCTTCCTCTCACACTGGTCTGATACTTGCCCGTTTTGTTTGCAAAGATGTGTGTATATTTGCTGGTGGAGACCATTCTATGTCACAGAGTGCTACGGTACAGAAGAAATAGTATAATGTAGAGGTACTTATGGACGACCACAGACTTCTCACATAAGTTGAAATGACGTAATTGTTGATTAATTGAGGGGAGTTAGTCTTCTACCTTAATGTAAAATTAATGCTGAAAGTTCCTTAGTCCAGTTCAGGAAAAGAAGAGTCACGGAGCACACTCAGTGAAACACCCCCCACCCATGTGTAAACTATAGAAATCAGAAAACCGCATTAACGCCAGTCAATAGCATATCCTTTATAATCTTTTTTTCCCATGAATATCACATTAATTATCCCTGCTCTGAGACAAAGCCAAGCATCTTCCAAAGACCAAATGCATCACAATTACTGAAAGAACTGTGAACACGGATGTTTATGAGTNGAAAAGAGGTTCCCCACCTCCATTTGCCTCCCACAACTAAGATAGTTATAAACGTTGATCAGGTCCCCTCTCAGCCTTCTTTTCTCCAGGCTGAACAAAGAATAGAAGAAGAAATAGTATAATGTAGAGGTACTTACGGAGGACCACAAACTTCTCATATAAGTTGAAACAACGTAGTTGTTGATTAATTGAGAGGAGTTAATCTTCTACCTTAATGTAAAATCAATGCTGAAAGTTCTTTAGTCCAGTTCACGAAAAGGAAGAGTCACGGAGCACATTCAGTGAAACACCCTGNAAAGTGGGAGAAAAAAAGAACAGAGCTAATACTGAGGTCCATGGAGATATTTTGACCTCTAAAGGACTTCTGGAAGGAAGGAGTATGCAAATCTATTTAATCATTAATTCCTAGGTTTTCTTTTGGTTTCACTCTTCATTTAGTCCCCTTCCCATTTTCTTCCTTTCCCCTGGCAACCAGACTTTCCTTCATTGCTTTTTGTCCTTAGTCTACAATCCCTTCTATGCCTTGTGTAACTTTTCAACCCGTACTGTCTTCCCATTCTCTTCACCATACTTGCTCCTCTTCTGGGGCTATCTCAATGTACTTGTCCTTGACTCATCTAATTAGGCGTGTACAGTCTGTAAGAAAAGAAAGTGATGGTAGTTTCACTTTCCTGTCCTCCCCTTCTTTCCCTGTTTGTGTCAAGTTCTGTTCTGATTCATCAAAATGCTTAAGACACTAAAAAGCTTGCATTCATGACTATGCTGCCATTTAAAACTAATGAGATGCGTAAAACTTTGCTAATGTAAACTCTTTATAAGGAAATCTGCAGAGAGAGAGTTCTTGGTAGGTAACCTTCTCTGACCTTTTTCAAGCAGTTTTTAAGAGGCGCTCAGGGCTGGGTGTGGCCATGACGTGAATGAATTGAGTGTTCATGCTGCAGCTCAGCATTTCCCCTCTCAGGTATCTAAGAGAGGCCGCCAGGCAATGCCAGCTGCGGGTTAGATGGTTAAATTCCACAGCTTTTCTTCATACGCACTTCCATGTCAGACACCATTGTGTCAGAGTGCCCTTCTGTTGCCATCTGTCGCACGGCAACGAAGTTTAACAGAATATTGGCAGAAGGTACAACCTCTACTGCCATGCCACCAACATCTGCCTCTGACGTCATGGGCCAACATAAAATAGGTTAAAATGGAGCAGCCTCATAATATAAGCCTTATAATCTTAATTAATTCCTACAACACTGTACACTGAAAGGGGCAAAGCTCTTGTGAATGACCATAATACTTACTGAAGTATGATATAAACCAGAGTTGTGTAGGGAACCTTTATTCTGGTATTTTTGGAATACTTGACTTGGCAGCCTGATGGTTTTAATGGTTTTAACAACAATTTTTATGAGGAATTTTTAACAGAAAATGAATAAAAATGGACCTATTTTCTTCCATAGCAATTCAATCGTATGATGTCAGCTTGACAATTTGGTTACAGACAAGTCTGATTTACAGACTTTTGTAACTCGTGCTAGCAAAGAAGTAACTGAAGTTGCATTTTTTCATCCACCATACGGACTCCAATGCCCTTGCAAGTGGATTTTGCTACTATTTTCTTACATCTGAGGACTGAGGACATTCAAAAACCATGAGTTTTACTCCAGACCTGAAACAGAAATTGGGCTGATTAAGCTCATTTGCCTGTTTCCCTTGAAGTTGACCCTTTCTACTTCAGTCTTTCCAGGTTGACACCCAAATCCTTGCTCTCTCTTACCTCTATTTCCAGCCCACACTTTCTTGCCTAGCTTTTCCAAATTTCTGCTCTTTTCCTCCCAAGATACCTCCAGTCTCCTCCAAGATCCAAGACAGATAATTTAATAGCTTGTTTCACTTTGCCTCGGCCCAACAGCTCATCACCTCAGATTCCACTTCTTCCTCAGTTCTCCACCCAGGGTTCTTGATCAGCCAGTCTATTTTCTCTTTTTCTACCTACTGTCCCAGTTGTATTCCTGCCTCTTCCCATGCCTCACATGACTTTCTACCTCCTGCATCTAGTTCTTGCCCTTTCTCCATTTAAATTAGGTCCTTACTTCATGCTGTGGGGGCATTGATGGGATAGAGAGTAACTAAGGCAGGCATTTTGGTTTTAGTCCCGTTACCTGGCCATAGTTCAACCCACAAACAGCTCTGAGCTAAAACCAAAGACCACGCTCCATCCTTGGCTGTAGCATGCTCAATGTGGATGCAAGGAACGTGACAGTCGTTAATATATTGGTGTGCTGAGACCACTGCTTATTCCACTGGCCAGTGTCAGTACTTCAACTCCTTCCTCCTTAACTCCTTTACCAGCCTGTTCACATCCACCTGCTGTTCGGCACTGTGTATCCTCACTCCTCAGCACTCTTCTGAGGCAAGGACTGCTTTGTAGTCCTCTGTAGTTCTGTCTCTGTACAATGTGTTGCTTTCAGTTCAGAGTGAGAGCTAGATGGGGTTATGATTATGATAATAAAAATTAGGATGCCTTCTGAAAGCATGAACATCGTGTTTTTTAAAAGGGCTTTAACTCGCCAAATCTGTGCAGTTTCATAGGAACAATAAAAAGCACACCCCCAGCACAGAGATAATTTATCTTCAAAATATCAAGTTACTCTAGAGTTACCTAAAGTAAAGGTCGTCAGAATTTCTTAACGGAGGAAAACAGTCTCTTCTTTCTCACTGACCTACTTATTTTTTACAAAAATTTTCCAAATAAATAAAATGTAATCAAATTATTATTATTATTATTATTATTTATTATTCTTATTTTAAGACATATACCCAGAAAGTTTTAGCCTGAATACCTAATACTTAGCAAAGGTTTTTGGATCTGGAAATGGGTTTTACCATAGGAAGTGTGGTCAGGTATAATAATAGGTCATGCTCTTGAGTCCTGTTTTTAAGACAGAATTACCCATACAAAAAGCCCTCTTACTTTCAAGGAAAAAAAAAAATACTTTATTATTTATTTTGTTATTCATCTGTTCCCATATTATAGATATAGATTTATTGGCAAAAACATTTCAGTTCTTATTTTCAGGTCTCAGTTTAGTGGACTCCTTATAAAGGATTTTCAGCTTTCATTCTTTCATCCTTGCCATTAGCCTCAAGGAACTTTTTGAGAGTAAGAAGATCTTAGCATCGAATCACAGAATGGCCTGAGTTTGAAGGGACCCCAAGGATCCCCAAGTTCCAACTCCCCTGCCGCAAGCAGGGCCACCAACCTCCAGATCTGGTACTAGACCAGGTTGCCCAGGGCTCCATCCAACCTGGCCTCAAACACCTCCAGGGACCGGGCAGCCATCTCTTCTCCAGGCTGAACAAGCCCAGCTCCCTCATCCTGTTCTCACAGGGGAGGTGCTCCAGCTCTCTGATCATCTTCGTGACCCTCCTCTTCCATATTTGTAACCAGGTATACTCAGGTATAACGTGTAGGTACCAAACTTCCCTGCCTTAATTCCATTTTATCTATGGTTTCTTCAGTATCTTAGTTCCATCACTGTAATGAAAGCTGAACTACACACTTCTGTTTCTGCTTTGTTGTGTATTTTGAGCTTATTTTCCACCAATGGGGCACATGTTAAGGCATAACTGAAAGGACTGCTAGATGAGAAGGCTCCGTGTCCAAACAATGCTTCTACTTAGAAGTACAAGAGAAATACAGCTGCTATAATAAGACGTTTGAGGAAAGGCAACTCACGTTAGGTAGGTTAGTGTTAGGCAGGTTTGACTGACAATTTGAAAGAGGCTGTCAAACATCTTAGCACCCCACTATCAATATATATTCTGATTTTGTGAAGCTATGTATCCCCTGAGTTTTTACTATCTTGACAGTCACCATAGAAGTAAAATGGGAGACAACTGAGGGAGGCAGACCTCCTGAGAGGACAGGACAGACATACACACTTGTTTATTTTTTTTTGCCTGCTATAAAAAGGAGGAAGTGGGGGATGGGGATGGGGATAGTCACCTCTGGTTACCCCAAAGATCTCTGTCTGCATGTTTAAGATCCAGCCAGGTTTGGGACAGAGTAAGTATCTTTGCAGTACAGCATACATGTGGTGTAAAGCAGGATACAACGGCTTAGGGTCGGTAAGAGGAATTTTGAGCTGACCAAACCTAAATACACAAACTGGAGTTTGGTCAAAATGTTAGGTTTAAAAACCCATTCCAGCAACAAGAAAGAAGATGCTTCAAGATCTGGAAGCACAAACTTGTTAGTTTTCCAGTTCTATAGGCCATTTAAAGCATTAGACAAACTGAAGAATGAATCAACCAACAAATTCCATGTATAGTGTTCAAATGTATGGAGCAACTGCAGTATGTTTGTACATATAGTATTTTGCCAGAATATCGTGTTTCTCTTTCCTGTCAGGACCCATATTCATGTTGTTGCCTAGGAAACGGTGGATGGAAGCAATGAAAGAGGAACACTTCACTGAGCATCCCACATTGTTTTAGATGCCTTTTGCAGATAGGCGAATAAAGACTTGCAATTCAATTTTGTTTAAAAATGTAACCTGTGTAATGCCAGTAGCAGAGCGCAGCGGTTAACCACCAGGTGACTGACGTTCTGAGTGTGACTCACTCTGACTTGACTTGCAGTGACCATCAGACGATTTTTTTCCACGTGTACTCTGTAAAAGGATCTGTGGCAGAGGTGATACCATGTTCTTTCTTCAAAGCGCAAGAGCATATCCTTGTTTTGCAATGTGTTAACCAAAACATCTGAAATATGCAAATGACTACAATAATCTGCTTAATGACTGACTCCCGTGTAACACCTCACACACATTCTGCTTGGTATGAATGTCTCACTGGAACTCCAAAGTGCTGTATCAAGTGAACACACTGGAGGAGACATTCGGGATAGAAGAAAGATTGCTGGTTTATATTTTAGGAACATTTCTTTCCCTTGTAAACTCTGACTGAAGCAGCACATATTCACTAATATTTAACAGGCACATGCTTTCCAGGAAATGGCTTGTTCACTGAGTCACACTTCTCAAGTAAACATGGGTAAAGAAAATCAGGCTGCAACGAGAGTTTACAGTTCCTGCATCCGTGTTGGAGATAACCAGGCCTGACTTCCTCAGTTGCAGGAAGTATCTCAAGACACAATGACCACAGAACTGAAGAAACAGATACATTTTTTTTTTGTCTTTTTTAATTCTCTAACGGTAAAGAAAATAACACTTCCTGGCAAGAGTTCTATTCTTTTGTAACAATGAACGGAAGGGAAGGTNAAGAAAGAAGGAGAAAGAGAGAAAAAGAAGGTAAAAAAAAGAAAGGAAAGAAGAAAGAAAAAAGGAAAGAAAAAAAGAAAGGGAGGGAAAGAAGGAAAGAAAGAAGGAAAGACAAACAGCTCCAGAGGAACTGTTGTTGGGAGGATAAGCAACCCCATGTATTTCACTATAATTTTAACTCTATGCTACAGGATGGGCCTCATCCCCATCCTTTGGTGATACAGCGTATCAGAAGAGTGCAGCAAGAGCAGCTCACCCAGTCCCTCAGAGCTGACCACGCTGCAGCAGCCAGTGTAAAAGGAGCTCTCTTGCTTCATTATCTCTCATGTTGAGGAGAAAGAATTCCTGCTGATGGCTGCATTTACTTGCCGATCTCCTTGGAAGGAAGCAAAGATGTGAGGAACGGACACATCTTCATTACCCTAAGTACTGCACATACTGAGCTGAAACACAAACACATCTGGTGCAGGGAATTCTGTGCTTCAAAATACACAGTTTGTCCATGTTAACATATGCTGACTCCTTTGGGCTTCTGAAGAAGAAAATACAGCTCCTATCTCTTCCTACACCTTTAGGTTCTGTCCAAGTCAGATTATCTGCTGTGACTGCCCAAGAGCTACCAGAACAGCTCCACTTCTGGTAAGACCTGCAAGAACACTGCTGCAGGCAAAATACAGGCAGCCACGTGGGTTTTTATTGTGAGACTCTCGGACTGTACTTTAAACGGGTCAGGTAACCAAGCAAGGGCTCACCGTGTCTGCACCACCACTCCCACCTCTCATAAAGCTGTGCCAATGCTGAGAAAGTGACACGTTGCAATGCTCTGAGGGACAGAAAGGAAAAGTAAAACGAATGGTAATGATGGTCATGGAGAAGTTATCCAGAGGACAGTACAACACAATAAACGAGACAAACCAGAAGCAGATCAAATGCGTATGAGGAGATCAAAGACATATGCAGAGATACAATCTAGTAGAACGAGAGGAGACAAGGCTGTTCTTTTTCTGTTCAGCATTATCATGAGATGATGAGCTAGCCCTTTGGTTGAAACACCACAGGCCAGTTTACATTCCTGTTAACAGCCTGGTGTGACAGAAAGAACAAAAGAACACAAGGACCAGAAGTCGCCTGCGTTGGCAGACACTGCAGACCTCCATGCAGGTGACGTGCAAAGCGTGCCCTTGGTTACATGCAGATTGCTGGAGATGGCCACTGAAAACTGATTGAGAAAACACAATGGAATAAAATGGTAATTGAGGCTGAAGAAGTATAAAGAAGTGTCTTCTATTAGATAAGGTATTAAAAGTCTGAAATCGTTTCCCAAAGAAAGTCAGGAGTCTGAATGTCTCTGCTGCAGGAACAGACAGAGACTGTATCAGCCAGGGAAGAAAAAGGCAGCCACCCTGTTCCAGGGCAGACCGTCGCTTCCTGTATGAAAGGGTTCAGGTGCTTTCTTGTACTTTAAACGCTACCACAGTAGATGAAATGTAGTTATTTATATATTTGCAAATACAGTACAAAAGAAACACACACACAAAGCCCAGATGTGGTTACAAAGGCATTTCAAAGACTCTAGGGTAAATAAAAAAACCTGTGCTTAGGCGGCTACCAGTACAGCCGAGCTCCTTTCTCCCCACATGACCAACGCGCCCAGGGCTTCCTGCCCTGCGCTACCTCAGGGACACCCCTCCCGCCGAGCCCAACTGGGCGCTTTCTCCATGTTTCCCAAGGGCAGCACTAGGCTATGCGTGCCGCGAGCACTGCTCGCAGGGCGGCTCGGGCTGACGGCCTGCCCGAGGGGAGCCCGTGTGACAGACAGCGGCCGCGCGGGGGCCCGGGCCGGGGCCCCGCAGCACTGAGGCCGGGCGGCCCCGCCCTGGCGCGGCCCTGAGGCGCCCCCTCTCCGCCGCTCCCCGCTCCCAGCCGCAAAGCGCCGGCTGAAACCCGACACCGGCGGCCTCTCTGCCCGTCTGGCGGTGTGGGGCCGCGCGGGGCGAGACGGAAAGGCGGGAGTGGATCCCCGCCCAGGGGTGGCTCCAGCTCCGGACCGGGCCGCGCCGCGCCGTATTGCGGCTGCCGGCAGAGCGCGGAGCTCCGCTCCGAGGGCTCTGAGCGATCCGGTCCGGGTAGTGCGGCGCGCCTTTAGGCAAGCGGCAGCCGCAGCAGCTGCCGTCTCCCTGCGGCGCCACAACCGGCGCAGACCGGCTGGAACCGGCCCGCGCCGGATCTGCTGGCGCTGCGGCAGCGGCGCCCCCGCCCGCCCCTGCTGCTGCGCCTCCGCCTCCTCCCGTAGTGCCCCGGGCTCCCTTCAGAGGCACTGAGACCCCGCGCTGCCCCTCCCCGGCCGCAGCGAACGCGCGGTTCCTGCCTCGAGTTCTTTGTGCCCTCATTTCTTGCCCACGTTTCCATCTCCGTCACAATGAAGAAACACTGCACGCTTCTGTCCCTGCTGCCCCACCTTTCGGTGTCACTGGGAGGACAGGCCCACCCCGGTTTTCTGTCACCCCGCAAGCACAGGACGCTTAATCTTCCTTTTATTTATTTATTTTTTCTTTCTGACCCATCCCCCATTCTTACAGATTAAAGGAAACCCGGCTTGGCCATGCTTTGCAGAAGATATTGCAGGGCTTTGAGAGATGGGTTTCCCTCTGTGGAGCCATTTTCTCTGCCGGCACCTAGAGCAGGACGGAGGCAGTGCCCCTGCTGCTGCAGGGTGCTGTGGGACCCCCCTCAGCTTCTGGGAGCAGGTGAAGTTTTGCTCTGCCCCAGAGTGTTTTTGTCAGGTGTGCAGAAATATCTCGTTGCCAGAAATTAATGTTCAAAGAGGAGACAGAAGAGTCCTGAAAAATAAGTTTATTTGAATAAAAGGGAGAGTGTACTGCTGCATTTCCCCATAGGGTCTCTCAGATTGTTGGTGTACGCAGACTGCTTTTTATCCCTGAACCCTGAAACTATGCTGGCCTCCCCCTTTCCCCATTGGCTGAGGTACTTGGGGTTGCATTCTTCTCAGTCTGCCTACCATGTGCTCATCCCCCCAGTAGAGACCCCCCATAGTTTCCTTTGCTTATGCGTACTTTGTAACCTGGATTCAGTTTGTTGTTTTGCCCAAGTGGAGCCATCTTCGTCTCCCCCTTGACAAAGTCCATCTCCTCTTTGTTCTGTCCCGCAAACAAGACCCACAGGCAGATGCCAAGCTGGCATTTCCTGCCATACATCTGCAAGATAAACCTGTTTAATCAGGTCTTTTTCTCAGCCTTCCTTCATCAGATTTATCTTGTTTTGCAGAGACCTTCTTTGATTATTTAGACTCTTCTAAATTTCAGTTTATTTTATTTTGCAAGGACACTTTTATTCTGCTTTTCCCTTCACAGGTATGGTTTTATGAAAGTTTTCGGTGAAAACTTTCTTGTCAGAACTCCGTATTTCAGAACAACTGAGGTAGCGTGACCCCACACGCTGCAGGGGGACATTTCCCACTATTACAAGCGTGAGTGATATCTTTACGTTGGCCACTCTCTTCCCTGATGTTGCTTTGATCATTGAGCTGAGTACATCTATCAGCTGGTTGCTGCTGAAGGAATCCCTCTCTTAGACCTGTACTACTACTCTGATTTTGAGGATGGCACAGACAGCAGGCACAAGAGATCTGGCTGCTGTGCTGTGACAAATGCATGCAAAATTTAGACCTTCCCAAGGAATTAGGAAGAAAAGTTCATACATATGCAAACAGTTTGCCATCGTCATGTAAAACAAGTGGTGATGAGTTGACGGCTGGTAGCAGCCAAGCTCACCAGCCCCTTGCTCACCACAGCAGGATGGGGGAGAGGACAGGAGGAGCAAGAATGAGGAAACTCCTGGCTCGAAATAAAGGCACAGAGATCATTTACCAATTACTATAGCACGCAAAACAGACTGACTTCGGGGAAATTAATTTATCACTAGCTAATACAGACACATTAAATGACTGGTTTGAGTATTGGGGAAAGAAAAGAAACATGGAAAACTCCTGTCTTTCCCCATTTCGCAGATGCAGTTTCACTTCTCTCCAGACTCCTCTCCTTTTCCCCTCTTATCTGCACAGGCCACCCTTCTTTCATTGAAGAAAAAGTGGTTGCAAGAGTGCTGGGGGATGTTACGGTCAGCACATACCAGCTTCTTTCTTCTCCTTTTATCTCACGTTTTTCATCCGGTCTGGAGTGGGGGTGGAAGGGGTGCAGGTAGTGTCTGCTCTGTCATGGGTCACCTCCACCTCCTCTGTCCTTGGTGCCCCCTCTGTTGTTTCTCTCTACATTTTGTTCTTCCCGCCTCTTCTGCGTGTTTTTGGCTCTTTTTAAAGAAATGGGTTCCCAGAGGCACGCCAGCTTGGCATCTGGGCTGAGCTGTACCTTGCAGTGGGCCTGTTGGAGCCATGTGAACCCAGCTACATCTGGCACAGGGCAAACTGAGCTCTTCACAGAGGCCACCCTTACACCCCTCTTACTACCAATGCTGTAACACCTACACTCAGTACAGCACTCAAGAGTTATGGAACCACAGAACAAGTTTAGTTGGAAGGGACCTTTGGATGCCATCTGGGTCTAGCTGCTCCTGCCCGCCTCCCACCAGAAGGGCCTGTGTTGTTAGTTCGATTAGGCTCTTCCCAGCCTTGCTCAGGCGAATTTTAATGTTTCCAAAGGCACTTGTGATTCCACATCCTCTCCGGACAACTTGCCCCACTATTTGAGCATCATCACTGTGAAGATTTTTTTGCTTATATTTACTTAAAATCTCCTTTCCCATAGCTTGTGAGCATTGTCTCCTGTCCTTTTGCAGTACACCAAGAACAGAGCAGTTCTGTTTACTTGGTAACTATCAAGTTCAAGGCAGCAATTGGATTCCCGCTCCTCCCCTATCCTGCCTCCTTACCCCCCCTCCAATTGCTCTAGCTTGCAATTACTGTTCTAGTACTTGAGAGCCCAAGACTGGACACAGCCCTTCAGAATGGTGCAGTTGTGCGCTGTGGAGTGATGTTTAACTTCTTGTCTACCAGGAGTTGCAGATCCTATTTTTGCAAAGCTGCTTTCTTGTTGATCCCCTAGGCTACACAGATCTGTGGGGTTGTTCTGTTCCAGATGCTGGACTTTGCACTTGTTTTTTTATTGAGCTTTATGAGATTTCTGCTGGCCTATTTTTCCAGCTTGTTGGGACTGCTGCTGAGCAGCAGCCCAGCTGTAGAGTGTTGATCTCTCCCTCTCCAGCCCGCAGTGCATGGACTTAACCCCTGTGGAGTGTTTTACAGAGGGCTGTTCACACACCACGCTCACTGCCTGCTGAAGGAAACACATCTGCTTGCTGCTTTTCTCTGAAATAAGAGGAGCAGTGACCTCAGGGAGAAATGTATGTGTATTTGCGTTATGTACAGATGTGCATGCACACATACACATGCATGACCAAGTCTGAACAAAGTGGATTTAGCAGAATTCATCACACTGGGGGGGTTTGCCATTATGCTGCATTTTAGCTATCCCTTCTAAAGACCTGCTGCTCCAGGAGGAGAATAATTATGTCTTTCAAACTAGATAGACAGTTCCTTCCTAGCTTTAAAAGAGAGATGGTTTACAAGGAAATGTCCTGCTGTAGTCTCACAGAAGGCTGTCTGCAAACAGGTATCTGCGAGAAGCGCCTTAGCTCCTTTATGCAAAGCACTGCCGTCCTTTCCCTTACCCCATCCATTGCTTCCAGCCCTCGTGCATACAGGAAATGCTTGCATTCTCACTTTTTTTTCCCTAGCAAAGTTTAAAGTATCCCATCATTTTCAGTCTGTTTATAGCTTTCAGATGTTGGTTCTGATTCTTGGAGGCCACTGGAATAAAGGGAAGGTTTCTGCTCTACCTGCTTACCCTGCTGCTTTGCTTGCTCCCTGATTTACTTGGAAAAGGCAGGTCAGACCACCTCTGGAAGGGGGTTTGGGTTTTTTCCTGTAACTGCAGGCATCAGAGAGAAAAAGAAAGGAGAAACCTTCTAGAATTCAGGGAATCAGAAAACTCTTTGCAATCAAATACTGATTGCTTTGCAGCTGTTGTGTCCTACCTGCCCTCTTTGAAACATGACTTGAAGAAAAAAGTCTTTTATGATATGTTATGCCTCAGTTAGGATGAGACCAACTGTGTTTGTTTTGGCTGTTCTCATCTGTCTCCCTCTCCTGGTCAGTGGCAGTTTTGTGGAGAAGTCTTTGGCTTTGGTCACCTGATGATCCTTGGGGTCCCTTCCAACCCGGGCTACGATTCTGTGATTCTGTGTGTCTGAGCAAAACAGCTTTTATGTGTACATACTTATTGTGGTATATTGAAGGGTTAAGTCTATATGTATTAAAAATTTCAACTCCACAGACTTGACAGGAAAACATAAGTCTTGCCCTATCTCCGAAGATGAGCCAGGGGAATCTGCTAACTGGAGTGCTCACTTTCAGTTAAGTTTGACACCCTGGAGTGATGCCAAGAATAGTGGAGCTGAGAGGTGACGGTTTCTGAAGAGGTGGTGACAGGGAGGAGAGCTGGAGTCAGTCGGTTTAAGAGACTTGGACAGTTTTGGTATAGTAAATTGAATTACTCTGGCAGTTAAAGGCTTAATTTTTACACAATATAGGCTTCCAATTTTTACCTTTTGTTTTAATGAGTCATAAAAAATACGTAAACAAAAAAAGCGAGTCCATTTATTGTTACGGGAATAGACTGAGGAGTGCTCAAGTAATACATCGTCTTCCTGCTGTAATTCTGAGAGTACCTTTGATTCCCCGAATGCAGTATCTGCTCAGGGGCTGCACAGCAATTGCAGTTTTGGCAGTTCACCATCCTCACAATGTTAGACCTGCTTCTCCGTCTTACAGCTTCCTCGCAGCTACTCCAGCCACTGTTCCATTCCCTTCCCTTTCCAGCTTTGAAATCCACCTCAGCCACTACCCGAGGAAACGCTTTTAAGCCTGGAGATCCACACACCTCCCTCTGGACCCTACGGTCTTCATCCTCAGTGCTCTGAGGCTCTAGTCAGGGATCCGCTGTTGACAGGACAGCTAACTGCTCTAGTTAGGCAGTTTATGTAGATCAGATCTGTTATTTACACTATGACAAACAGACCTTCCAGTTTAATTTCATTTGTGAGCTTGAAGAGCTTGAGATTCTTGCAGATTCCAAGTAGTTAAATATCCCAGTATGTTGCTAAGCTTTATTCAGTTGTACAACATCTACGTTGTCTTCCTGCCACCACTGTTTCCTTTCTCCCATTTTTTAAAAATGGAAACCGTATACAGTCTTGTTTTTTATGAACTCGGAATAGTCTTCTAGTCTTAAGGAGAAATTTGTTCTTCAGCTGCAGATCTGCTGTTTTTTTTTTTTGTTTGTTTGTTCATTTGTTTTTGACTTTAGCAATAACATTGATATACTCAGGAGAGAAAAGGGCAGACCTGTACAGAAGAGTAAGGAGTTCTGGAGTCTAAGTAACTGCTTGGATTATTTCATTATTTAGAAGGCAAAGGAAGAAACAGAGTCAATGTAAAAAATCCTTGAAAAATCACATCAGAGAATATGGAACATAGGAGAAATGTAGTGAAAATTCAAAGAATTCTGTTCTCATGTTTTAGTTTAGCAAGTAAAACAAGCACCGAGCGTCTGTATGTTTTATGAGCACTACACCAGCATTTGCTCTGAGTGCAGAAAATACATTCTTGGAAAGTTCAAATGTGTTAGTTGGTTAGTTAGACTCCTGTAGGAAAGATGTTTGTTATTTATTTATTCTTACTTTTCCTGAATTGTCTTGTGCTAACTCTTCAGACTTTTCATTGCACACATTCATGCATCCTACTCTGATAACTGGGAAATTTTTAACGTGTTGGTTTTTGTCCCTAACATAATAATTGAATGTTTTCTCTTTAGCAAACAAATGTTCTACTACGGACATTTTAAGGAAAAAAATGCCCCTGAAAGCAGAATCCCCCTTTTGTTTAAAGGAGTTTAAACTGCCGTTACACTTCTATTTTAATCCAGCAGAAGTATAAGCTGCTGTAGAAAGGAGGGGTACGGTTTTCCTTCTCTCCCTGTCTCCTGCCACTTCTTCCCACCACCTCCTTGTTGCCATCCCTGTACCTGTGGCTGTGTGATGAGTTGCATTAGGGAAGCACTCAGACTGAAAGCTAATTTTTTTTTTTTGCTAGCCTCATTTTCCATACTGCAAGGAGTGGAAGCAGAAATGCCAGTGCAAGAGCAGCAGCAGGACAATGTGTCTGCAGCTAAGCAGGGAGGTGAGCATTGAAGAATACAAGTGTTTGTTTCATAGTTAGATTAATCTAAACAGGGCTCACAACAGTCATTATGTGCTAAAGTTGGTTGTACTGTTGCTGTTTTGTACAAAGTATTGATAACTTGGTAGAAAACTGATTTTCAACAGAATTAATTTGTATGCTTTTTGAATCCTTTCATTTTATAGCAAAAGACCAATTGCCTGAGAACCACACTATCTCAAATTGGGATAAATTTCAGTAATGATTATAGCTGCTAGTAATACAATCTTGGCAGGCCTCTAAGAATCTAATTGAAGTCCAGGTAGGCTGTCTGCAGCCTACAAAGGACAAATCATCAAACGTGTCCTGATACATTAGGGGTCTCTTAAGACCTGAAGCTTTGGCTGCTGACTGAGAGCTTGACCATGGCTGTAGGTCAGACTTGTTTAAGAGGAGCCTACAGGAGATTCTTGCTGCCAGCTGCACTTCTGCCACTTTGGCTTCTAATTGCTCTCTGTGTTTCCCAAGAGTTTAGTTAATTCATGTGTAACAAATGAACGTATATGAACGTATAACAAATTCATGTATAACGAAATGAATAAAAAATAGGAAGTATATTAGTACGTTGAAGGAGAGCAGTCTACAGAATCAGTACTTAAATAAGAAAGACTGTTAGTTCAGAATCCACATGTGTAAATTTGTGTCAGATTGTATCTTCGTACTGATGTGAATTTTCCTTTGTTCTTTATCCCTGTGACTGAGTTCACCTAGATTTGAGAATTCACTAGCATTTTCCATGATTACAGAAATGAGCACAGGATTTGAAATGGAACAGGTGTTTGAATGTCTACAAGAAAATGTAGAGGATAGCCAGAAGTTGGCATGGGATCTTCCTGCATCATCGCTCTGTAGATTCTTAAGAGTGGTGACAGTCATCCTCAAACACCTTGAATGCTTTACAGTTCTGAAAGTGGTCATTGTAATTTCAACTGAAAACTATGTGCAGAAGCAGATAGATAACTGCTTTTGCAGCAGTACATTGCAAGTGAAAGGAACATAAAATGTTTAACTTTGTCACAAAAATGTGGATAAAAAGTGATGGAGTGAGTAATAAAAAAGAAACAAAATAAACAAAACACAGTTTAATTCACTGAATTTCTTCTGATAAACTTTCTCAAAAAAGTATCCAGGTATATTCCGTAGGCTTGAGGACAGAGAAGCATGGGTGACCTGGAAGTTGAATAGATTGATCACATGGTACAAAATAATCTGTAAGGGAGCTAGGAGTCAAGAGGGGATGGGGAGCTGAGATGCAGATGGGATGAGAAGGTGAATGAGGACAAAAGGAACTGGAAGAACATACTTCGAGATGTTCTCTCAGCCAGTGATGGAGCCTGCAGATCTCTGGCAAAGGGAAGATGCTGAGAGCTGAGCACACTTGCTAGGTGCTGGCAGTACGAGAATGCTTCCTAGCATGCTCCCATACAGCTGCTCACACAGGAGTAGTGATGTTGGTCCTGTATGTTTCTACAGTATAGCTGGACTCCTCTTTCAGAAAAAAAGCACAATTTCTCAATCTGGAGAGAATGGAATTTTCTCTTAAAACAAGTTATTAGGAAGTCATTCAGCTTTCCTGTCCTAAAATTGAGTTATTGCACGTCATTCCCTTTCCTTCAACTTGATGAAAATAGTATAACATTTTTGCTTTCAAGTTTTATACTTACAGTCATGTTCCTATGAAATCAACGTTTGTGTTCCACTTGTTTTCCAGGGAATTAGATTTAAGATTTTGTGCAAAACAGATAAATATGTGTGATGTGTTGACTTTTTGTGCTCCCTGATGCTTCTGTCATGTTGGTCACAGATGGAAGACTGGTGTTTTGCAATGACTGTGATACAGCAGCAGCCAAGAGTCTAAGAGCAGTTTTGATCAAGGCTAGAAATCATTACACACGCAGTGTAGTGTAGCCAGTGCAGCCTGTAGTTGGCATGTGCAATTGCTGGCTTAAGTAACCCAGAGCTGGACCAGCAAAATAACTCAGAAAGAAGAACAGCTGCTCTTGTGCGATTTCAGAGCTCTTACACAGGACGGAAGGAAATAGAGAAGCTAAGGAAAATGTCTTTGTAAGGGATTAGAAAAGAGGCAGGAAAAGCAAGTGGTGAAGTAGAGGGAGGCATTAGAAGACTCAAAAGGACTGGGAAAAATACAGGAAGTGACAAGAAAAGGCCGGCGAACATGAAATATAAAGGGGCTGTGTTTGCATGGATCTCTGTAGGATACCATCTCCAGGTCCATCTAGGGCTGCTAACATATCTGGTAGCTAGGATTAGTGAGGTCTTCTTAACAGAGCTGTGTATCTTTGCTTAGATTTGTGTCAAGTATCCTGTGTATTGAGTCAGGGTTCTGTGTTAGATAAAGGAGTGTCTTTGTCTTTATTGCTGTCTGCTTTACTGACCACTGCTCTGATTTAGCGCTTTAGCAACCACAAGGACACAGACTGCAAGCCCCTGTGCCTTTCCAAGCCTCTTGGCAAGCAGAAGGAGGTAGGAAACATACAATAGAGTCTGCGCCTAGGCCTGCAAGATGTCATCTCACATCTTCAGTCTGAGGGAGAGCCTTAAAAGCACTTTGCTGTTTTTCTCGTGTGCAAGATTGTAAATCATTTACACATCAGATTGACTTACGATGCCAAATTCAGGAATCACTCATCTTCAGCTTCCTGGTTTTTTGTTTATCTTGTCTGTGTTTGACATTGATTACCAAAACCGGTAACTTCGTTGAGAAATTTGTTTGTTACTTATGGTCAGAGAAGGCCACACTCTGACTGTGAAGTCAAAATGAGGAGCGATGGCCTGAGTCATTGTAGGATGACATTGCCTTTTCAGCGCACTCCAATAAAATTTATTTTTCTTTATTTTTCTTTCTTTTTTTTTTTTGTTACTGCCATGTTCACAATGAGTGTAAAGATATGTGTTGCAAGGCACATCCGTAGTGGAGATATATAATTCTCTGAAATGATGTTTGTTTTGTGTAAAACCATGTCAAAATAACATTTACTTCAGTATTCTCTCTAAAAAACATTGAAGAAAGAGGATAAAATGAAAGTAGAATTCTTTCTTCCTAGAATTTTGTATGTCGTGACACTAAAGAGAAGCTGGGAACACATTCAAGAAGAAACTAATTGGATGAAGAAAGCAATCACCATCATCTGCACAACATAGGAATTATCTGGAAATAGGGAAAGAGTAATATCTGAAGATCAAGCAGACTTTAGGAACTTGGTGAGTTTTATTCTCATGGACCTGCTTCAGAAAAGAAGAGAGTGGAAGCTGGCTTAGGGATTGCTATGAGGTATTTTGTATAGCTCATGATCTCCTTGCCTTCATAACATGGATTTTTTTAGCTGTTCTTGACCCTGGGGTCTTGGGAATGCTTCCCAGCTCTTGTCTTCAGCTACGCACTGTAGTTGTGTAAGGTCCATATTAAGGAACATGGTAGCACTTCCTTCCTCTCCAAGTTTCCTACTTGTGATGCACATCCATATGTACGCATGAAGCGTAGCCAAGCTTTTTCTGGGTTCAGTAGGGCTGCGTTGCGAGCTCTCTCCTGATCTGCATCACTGGAGTTGTACAGACCAAGGAGACTGTCTTACCCAGATAGCAGGCAGTGCCTTGTTGGCGACATTGGCTGTTGCCTTCACTTGGAGTCTGCAGAAGATGAGCTCTGCAGTCAAAACTTTGGCTTTCAGAGGGAGGAGGAGTTAAATTTGGTTATCTCCAGCCCTCCTAGGATTCCATTCCTGGCAAAGGTTGGATGGTGAGGCAAACTGCCCTTTGGTCAATCTCTGTGTTAAAGCACTCCGTGAATAGAGCTGTTAGGATCCTTTTGCTTCTGTTTTTGTCAGCCTGGGTTCTCACTGAAGCCCCTCAGGGCATCAATCTCTGAGCGTCTGATCAAGGGAAGCAGAACTGCTAGGACATCTGCCCCCATATTTCATATATCCACAGCCCAGGCTGTTCACGTGCTGGCTGAACTTGAGCTAGGGGTTTCCCGGGGTGTCTGCGGGAATCCCTTGTGCCACAGGATGAGCATATAAAGTGGATGGGTGCTCCAGGGACAGGGAAGTCTGGTCTGCAGGATGTGGCATGAAGACAAGTGTGCAGGGCCCAGATTGTTGGTGGGGGTCATGAATGTAAGTACAGACGAGAGAAGTGTTGCAGCAGAATAGCAGGCAGAGGGGAAAGAGAGCTTGATGAGAGCAGGCAAAAGCTTGAGGATACATATGTGACAGGAAATGAAGCTGTAAGTTACAGAGAGAATAAGCAGAACAGAACAGTAAGATGGAAAGTAGAAGGGAAGAGAAGCAGGCGGGGATCTTAGGAAGAAGAACAGAAGTTTCCTAATCCTCAAAAAAAGGAGAACTGGTAAAAATCTGCTTAGAACAGCCAGGAGGAAGTCAGTGTTTTTGGGTGCAAATTTAATACTTGATGTGAGGGTAGGTTCCCTCCCAAAAACTCAGAATGAGGAAGTTTACTGAAAAGGGTGCAAATTTAAAAACATTCTGTAATTTTAAAGATAGTATTACTTTTTTAGGGGGAAGGAATATGATATAAGAATTTTGCATTTTAGCTTTGATTTTATCGAAAGAATGAGGTTTAGATGGAGAAACAAGTTGTTGAGAGAACCATAGGCAGGATTGGATTAGCAGCCATTCAACTGGCTGACATCTAAGAGGTAGTAGATGAGTGGGGATAGGAAAAACAAACAAAAGCAAAAATCCCGCACGTACTGGTGTGGAGACTACATCTGTAGTAAAAAGAAACTTTATTTAATGACACAGAGGTCTCTTATGGCCAGCAGCTGTAATGTAACTAGTCTAACAAGTCAAAGGAGGTCAATTTGCTAGGGGTGGGGAATAGCTGAATGTTATTTATAGCCCCAATTACTGAGCCTGCAAGTGCCTCCTATGCCCTCATTATCCTCTTTGGAAGCATCGTAGCAGATGTATTTTTCAGGCTGCATCCTCTCCAGCTAATGCAATTTTGGTTGGCCCAACTGTGCCCTTTAGGAAATACTTACTAAGGTTAAGCACTTCTTATCTGAATAATTACGGAAATAATTGCTAGGGGGCTTTGGAAGCTGCAGCATCCTTTACTTGCATGAAAAAGAACGGGCTTATGCACCTCTGAGGATTTTTGTGTCAGCATTACAGTGAATATCTTCTTTTCCTCAATTACAAATGAAGAAGGAATACTGTGTTAATTTTGGTCTGTTTTTTCCTGCCTGTGTAATGGGACTAGGATGTTCTGAGGTAGACGTCAGCTTTTTAATGAGGCTGCTGTACACTTATAAGGCTGTTCTGCTAAAACATAGCAGTGGAGCAACAAGTGAAAGGGCACTATTTTTCCACGAGTGCTGTTTAAATGCTTTCTATAATAATTATGCTTAATATAATACATTTTAAGGCTAGTTGTGAGAACAGCATATCTCTGGCTTCCTGCTTCAGTAGACTGTAGAAATAATTTCTCTTAATAGATAATGTTTTGCACTGTTTTAAGTTAATTTTTGTATATCCCACTTGTAATTTTTGCTATATCTTTGACTGTTTTTCTGTGAGATCAAAGGGTATTTCACTAGAGAAAGAAAACCTCACAGTGTAAGTGTGTCTCAATTACTGTGATGCAGATTATCCTTCCATAGCTACAAAATGTATCCATATGGCTGGTGGAATGATCTTTGTAAATATCAAGTCTGAAAATACAAAGTTGTTGTAATTAATTTTTCAGAAAATATTTTGCTAGCTATTGCTTAGTGTTTAATTTTTGATAGTATAAAGAGCATATTACCATTTACTTAACACACAACCAACAAGCATTCAAAGTTCGAATAATGGTAATAATGCCAGTCTGTGAAGGGCATGGTTACATATCCACGTGAACAAAAGGTCTGTCATTTTGTAACTGTTAAATAGTGTTCAAATGTAATTGTCTCATTATTTTGAATATTAAATATTAATGAGGCGTTGACATTAGGGGGAACTATAGTTACCTTTTTAGATCAAGAAGTATATTTTATTTATTTATTTTTCTAGGAGTAGAGGGAAAACAAAACTTGACAAGTTGTTTTTCCTAGAAAAATGGAACTCTAAGAAATATACAATATTCAACACAATTCTTTATTTATTTATTTTAAATTAAGCTCTCACATGGCTGCAAGGCTCCTTATTTTTGTGTGCCATGTTAGCTTTCTTTCACCACTTTTTGAGGAATGCCAGTATTCGTTTCAATTTTAAGTCTCCAAAAACCAATGAGGAATCCTCTCAAAGAGGCAAGTGGATCTTTTTTTTCCCTTTTGGTTCAACAGCAACACTCCTCACAAGTTTAAATTTTTGTTTTAAGAGGAATAGATCTGTTTTCACCAGCATTAGGGTAGAGTGACTTTCCACTTATGCAAGAGAATGTTTACATAAAGGCTCATGTTATCTCTTTGTTACTGTATGAATAAAATGAGGTGTTTTTAGAGCAAGTACTGATAGTTATCTTATTAAAAACAGAAATAGAGAAATTTGTTCTCATTTTTAAAAATAGCAGAGATTTTTATCATCTGACAAGTTCAGAAGCATTAATGCTCTTCTGCAAAGTAGCTCAGACAATTAAGTAGTTGCTTCAAGAAAAATTCCTTCAGTGTTTTGACTCTGTGGACGCCTCATACTGTAAAAGCCTTTTCATTGTTTAAGAGGTGTATGTGCTTCCAGGAGAGCAGAAATACAAAAGACAAGACAGTCAATAGTTCCTTCCTTCTTCTGGAGTTAGCCCAACATGGGATGGGTTCTGGGTTATCAAGTTTATGGGTTGAAACAGTTTTAATGCCATTGATGAAGAAAAGTTGGTGTGGAATGTGTTTAAAAAAAAAAAAGTGAAAAACTTTTGCTGAAGTTGAGGAAATAGTGTTGAAAAATGGACATTGGCTGTATTTACTATGTTTGTTTCATTTACTTTGCCTGTACTGCGATGCCTCACGCTTACTTTCTGCTTCTTGATGAACGTCAGATTTCTTGCTGAGGGTGAACGTGTGAACCTTGGTTCTGAAAGGAAGGTATACACTAGTACGTGGAATGCAGAGCGTAATCTTGCTTTGATGTAGTTCCGTGTAGTTAGATGATTTGCTATAAGATGATTTGATGTGGTTAGATGGTATTGACAAAAACAAACTAATCATTCCATTATAGCATGATGGATGACAATGCCTTTCATTCAGAAGAAAGGAAGTGGCATTTCTGAATGTGCCAAGGATAGAAGCATTAAGAATGCAGAATTTTATACTATGATATTGTAAGTCTACCATGAGATTATGAACCTAGGTGGATTTTGATAGTTTTGCTACAGTTTACATAATTTATCACTAACAGACAGAGTCGTGTTGATGTTGCTTGAAAACATCTTACTTGAAATCTTCAGGTGTTTATTAAGAGTAATGTTTCATGTCATAGTTGAGCTGATCTAACAGCTTGTGGCTATTGAGAAGGACAGTCCTGGCTGTCCTTTCCCTGGTTCCATATGTCCCTTTGTCCCCTTAGCTCTCCTGTGACTCTTAATGAGCTGAACTCTTGCTAAACAGTGGAAGAACCTTGCTGTTATTTGGTTTGTTTCCTGCACCTGAGCAAGCTGCACTGAGGGTTAATTGGGTGCTGTAGGGGTTGGAGACTGTAGGTAGGTGTGGAAGAGTGGGGAGGAGCAGAGCAGCTTTTTTGGAGGCAGCAAGCTTTTAGACTGGCTGAGGTGTCTCGTGATGTCTCGACCTGAGAGATGCAGAGGGAGACCACCACTCTGGGCCTAATCCTGGGCTCCTAGTCCTCTGATATCTCCCTGCAGCCCTGTGTGGGTGCACGTCTGGGCATCTTCTCTGGAAGGACCACTGGTTCACCTTCTTGGTGCCTGAGGATGAGTTGGTACAGCCAAAACCCAATGGATTTCCCAGCCTCTATAACTAGGCGCTTATGTTACGTTTAAGAGATGGGCTCAAAGACAATATGCCTAGCTTGTCAGTCCATAGTGGTAGTAGGATGACTGTAATAACCTCAAAGCTGTTTCCTTAACTAAATTTCTAGCACCTGTCATGAATAACTTGCATACCACAAAATGATCTTGACAGTAATATTTGGTAATGGATCCCATGGTGGACAGTCACCCCAGAAGTTACATGCATTTCTGCAGCGGGTGGAAGTTGTGAAAGTGCTTGATTTTCTTCTAGTCTGGCTCTCATGTGTCTTAAGTGCTTTACCATCATTGCACAGCTTTGATACTGAACCTCAGATCATCTTCTAGGGCACAGGCCAACCAAATGTTCACATTTATAGTGGGCTGAAGTCCTGTTGAAATCAAGCAGTGCAAATGTTTTCCTGGATCTGAATAGGACTCAGATGACTAGATTTAAAAAAAAAAAAACAGTGAACACTGAAGTCACAGACTCTAAATATCTTCAGATAAAATATAATTTTATTATTTTTTAGGTTTTTATTTTTAACATGTGTCTTCATACTGCTACAAGACATGTAGGAAGGTGGACTATCGCTTGCAGAGTGGTTTTTCTGCATTATCTTTCTAATCCTGCCATTCTGTGCGTCGTAATCTACATTGTAAATTTCTTTGTCAAAGACTAGTTTTTAATATATGCTTTTGCAGCAACACTACAATTAGATATAGTTCTGACTGGAACATTTTGGGTCTACCACAAGACAAATAATTACTAATCTTAATTATACGTATAACGGCATTGTGCCTGACAATTCCATTATTTGAGGATTGGCCAACGTTCCCTTAAGAACAGTAGTTATTCCCTCTTTTCTGATGCCTCGTTTTTTTTCCAACCCACATTTGTACCACACATAAACAAGATCTGTGAAATGACAACGATTTAGGGAATGTTTAATCGGAACACTTTTGTGGTTGAATTTTTAGCATCAAGGAAGTAAAGCATTGAACAAATGTAGCGCGGCACAGAAAACGGAGCGAGGCTGGGCGGTGAGATGCTTTACCAATGCTGCCATCTTTTGATCTGTTTTGGTATTTCAATTAAAAGAAAATTCCTGGGAGATATGGTCAGGTTCTAAAAAGTAAAAGCAAGCCCCCTGCAAACAGCGGAGTTAACAAGTGGCATGAGATTTTTTTTTTTTCTGTTAAAGCTCTCAACTTTTATGTAAGTAAACTCCTTCAACGCATCACTGCGTTTCCCTCAAACATGGCTACTTGCAGTCTTTTATATTTTTAATAACTTCATCAACTAGATCACAGAAACTGAGGTTGTACTGAATTGTTGTCATTCGAGTTAAAAATTATTAACACTGAAACAGATCCAAGAGCTGACAACAACAGATTTGTCCAGTAGTGCTAGGTATCTCTTCTACAGCTGGAAGCTGCGATGGGAGTAGGTACTACAAGCTCCTTCATCCTGAATTTATGGAAGTCAAGAACCCCCTTACCAAGCAGTGGTTGCATTGGGATTTCTATGAAGTAGGGTCTCAGCGTAGTTGCCAGTGGTCCAAAATGTTGATTCCAAATGACACCTGTGTGTTGAAATTTTTAGAGATTTTTTTTTTGGTCAGAAAGTTTGTCACTGGATGATACCAATTTCTCGTACCTGAATGAATTAATAGAAAAGGGGGATGAATTCCAAAAGCCTTAGGTTTTCCGGGAGCATTACAAAAAGGTTATTGCTTTTATAATTGATCCAAGCTACTTGTATTTCAAAAGATAAGTTTCAGATTTTGGCTTAAAATAACAATTGCTTTTAAGCCAGTGAACATGAAAAACACCGGAATCTGAAGGTAACATTTTGAAATGACAGACACATTCTATTTCAATTGATCCCTACTGTTTTTTTCCCGCTTTTCTTAAAAACCAACAGCTTAGTTTTAGTTGTGTTTTGATGTATCTTGGATATGAATGTGGTTAGATTTTAACTTGAATGGAAGATAACATTTTTTAACAGATCTAATCTTCTCAGCCAGATGAAACCGAAATGTACCTTTGTTTCTAAATAGACTCCCTCCCAAACAGATTGAAACAAGCTGGTGTGAGTATAGTTCGTCTTAGCAACTGCATTTGGTACATAAAGACAATTATGTTTGTCTAGCTGTTTTTTTCCTTTTTAAAAATCCATTTGAGATATCAAAATTAGTAATAAGAAAATACAAATTTTCATTTGGATATCTGCTGTTTTTCCTCTCACCCTTACAATATAAGGTGGCACATTTTCAATGAGAACACCGTTTATGAGAACTGGTTTGAGATGTCCAATAGAGGTCAGAAGTTATATGTTGTAGAATGCTGATCTGATTTGGAGCAGAACTGATCACCCAATATATTTAGATCTGTAATACAATTTCACATTTGTCCCCTTAAAAAAATCCACTGTAATTTCCTTCTGTGTTTTGCTACTTTGGCATTTTAGGGGGTGGGAAAGACAAGTGTTTTTATTTTCACTTTTTTTTTTAATTGCTGTTTTTCTTGGTCTTTTTCTACTTATGCTGTTGGCTAGGTAATTTATGGCCTGTTATCAGAGCCCTACCCAACTGTGCTGCTTGCCAGAGGATTGGCAACTGGATCTAACAAGTGTTTTAAATATGTGTTTTATTTGAAATTCCTTTTTTGTTCTTCCCCAAATGACATCCTGCTGCTGTAGAAATTTATTTTGGAATGGCAAGAGCAGCAGTGGAGAAGAGATGGTGTATGTTTATAAAGACACGTGAAAAAGCTTCTGAGAAGCTGAAGCCTGCTGGGGAATGAAGGGGCCACTTGCACAGTCATGAATTTGGATAAGAAATGTTGTTTTCAAAGATTATGATGCGCGTTAGAGTAATGCTTCTATGGCTGTGGTTAACATTTACACTTGCACAGACGAAAGCAGTGGTCAGCAGATGTCTCCCACCTTGGCTGTCCTGTTATCCTGAGACCTGCTGCAGAGTAGCAACCTGTGTCTTTTCTGTGATCCTGTGCTGGTAGCTGGCTGTGTGCTGCTGATCCAGTGCATGTTAGCACGTCTTACTCAGTAGGTCTCAGTGGCCTTGTGGCTTCTCCATCACTACGCTTTGGGAAAAGGGCAATAGTGGTTTTAATTAAGGGCTCTTTAGAAGCAAAACATTTTTTCTTGGTTGACTTGTTTGGAAGAGATCAACGAGAGGAAAAAAAGAGTGAAATAGCAACAGCCGAGACTGATCTTATTTCATGGGATTTTGTAGTTTAATGAAATGGATGAAATTTCTATGAACCTCTAGAGACAATCTTGATAGCTTTTTATCCCTTTTCTGCTTGCTTCTTCTTTCAAATGGCAGCTCCCAGGTGCTCTTCCTTATTTTCTTTTGCTTTAGGATTGCTCCTCAGTGAAGCTCCCATTCAGGTCTTCAGGTGATCTTTGCTTGTATTTCTTCAGAATTTACAAATCGACCTTGTTTTTCCTTTCCCACCTGGTTTTATTATTGACTTTCTAGCTCTCTCCTTTTATACTGAGGAGGTGTACACAGTGATAGCAACAAGCTATGAGAACTGATAGCAACCTCTCTGCAGCAGCATTTCAACCAGCTTCCCCTACCCCCATTACCTATTCTCTTTATACAAAGCAACTCTGTTTCAGCTCTGCATTTCGTAATTATATTCTCTTTCTAGAAGTGCCAGTTTACCTTTGACCACCACACCCCATTCTTCCTTCTGGACAATTTGGTGCCAACACCTTGCTAGTCCCTGTGCTTCCTTCCCCTTCCCAGGCATTCTGTCCCCTCTGCACTTAGATTTTAGCCATCACCTATATCACACACATTCCATTTCTTTTCAAACATTTGCTTCTCCTGATACTGATTTTGCCAGGTGCCTCATGGCTATCCCACTTTTAAACTGCCTGGCCGCATCTGAAGAACTTGGTGTGATTTTTCCCTGCAGCATTCAGAGCATAACTTCAGCCAACTTTTGAGCTGGGCCCCTATCCCAGAAACTGTAAGAAACTTTTCATCACTTTTTTGGAGCCCTCCCGAAACTGTTTCTCAGATTCCCACAAAGGAGGAGATTCTTTCTTTCAATTTCTAAGTTTGTTGTTGGTTGCTTTTCTAAACCCTAAGTATCTGCACAGTCTTCTTTATCTTCCTTTTTCTGTCTGGAGTAAGTCTGGGCCATTTTTGCAAGGCCTTTATTTCGTTCATATGGGCTCTTTGTTTTAATGAAGATTTTGATAGTGACTCTGCTACTTACTAGTACTCCTTTTTGCATCCCCACTTGGAGTCTCCTTAGTTTTGACCAGCACATTACCACAGCCTCAGTAGAACATGGCTGTCCTTTGCATTAGAACAGAAATGCAGGTTTTGAGTTTAAAAAATAAAAAAATAAAAAAGGAATGTTCTATAAAGCCAGAGTTTCTGGAGTGCTACCTTGAATTGAACAAAGCAAATATATAGCATTTTAAAAAAAAAGGTACGTAGTCTAAATCCTCAGGCCAAGCTGGAATGTGAACACAAGAGTGATGCTATGTCTAGGTTGTGAAGTCCTGCTGGCATAGCCCTGTCATGTTGTTGCACAAAATCTCCCTTACTTCCATATGGAATACTTCCAGGCTGGTGAAGATGCAGCTACGCAGAAGGGAGGGAACTACCATCAGTGCAGGGAGCATTCTCTGCTTGTACACAGGGTTCCCAGTACAACCAGAGCCATGATGAGCTTAGTACTACTCAGGCCCTCATTCGGGGAGCTAGAAAGTTGAAGTGAGTATGGGCAGAGTCTAGATTTCTCTGGCAATCTAGAGGTAGCTGCAATAAGAACTAAGAAGAAAAAATAAATTCTTCAGTCTTAACCAACCCACTGACAGAGGAAAAAAAATCTTCTGGAAAAGCAAAGCGTGCTCCCATCTCTCAGCAACAACCAAACCCTTTTGTGTGTTATTAGTGCTGTTGTGGCTGAAACCAGGAAACTATCAAAGAAATACGTTGTGTGAAGTTACCTGAAACAAGCCTGTCCCTGAACACATGCGTATTTATTATGGCAGAATGTTTGCTTACTGGAAACAATGCTGCCAACCCAAACATACAGAAATTGTGTGCCAAGCCTCCCCTCAAAAAGCAATACTGCCTTTAAAATTTTCAAAATTACAAAATTAAGCCACCACCACCAGCAATCTAAAGCAATACATTTTGGCTTCTTTTTATCTGCCGTCTGGTCTTGGAACGCTCATTGTCTGCTTACCAGCTCAACACATTGTCATGAAAACAAGGAATGTACTTAAACAAGTTGAAGCTCAGAGTCTTGGGTAATTACCTGCCTATAGCCTCTGCAATGCTTATAAAGCTATCAGATAGCACAAGAGTTGTGCAATTGACTACTCTGGGTTGTATAGCTGGGGAGATCCTCACCTGTGTGCCATGAAAAATGTGGATTTGAATACTGGGTTGGGGCATATGTTCACCCCCCAGTACCTTGTGCCCCC
>WBMW01002489.1:445464-462215 GCA_013396635.1 Penelope pileata | reverse complement strand
CCCCCCCAACCTTGCCCTTGCTAGCAGGATAGTACGAGAAGCTGAAAAACTAAAATGCCCTTGGCTCTGTGCAGCGCTGCTCAGCAACAACTAAAATATGGGTGTGTTACCAACACCGTTCTCCTAAAGTCGAAACATAGCATCGTATCAGACACTACGAAGAAATCAACTCTGTCCCAGCTGAAACCAGGAAACTAGATAAAGAGGTTTAAGATGTCCTAACCCCAGCTGTTCAGTTTCCCCCAGCACTAGCAACCTCTGCCTCCCCAGCTGAGCTGGTGGGATGGGAAGGATGCTATAGTACAACGTGACATCACTTTCCCCAGCAGTTTAAGCTCAGATAATGAGCTCTGAACAACAGTGGATGAGGAACACTTGCATCTTCTGCCCTCCTGGCAGCGGGAGTGAGGATCCTGCTGACAGGAGTAAGGAGATGGGGGGTGACATGCATCTATAGAATGGTAATATCTTAAGTCACCTCCATTTCTCTGTAGAACAAACATGTGTCTAACCCAAGGCAAGGCTGTACAGGTGCTGGTAATCTGGCTTGATGTTACAAACACTGAAAGTTCCTGCCTCTGAGGGGTTTTCCGCTTTCTCAGGAGAGATTGCTGTAACCTGCAGTGCAGGAAGGAGTATGTGTGAGAAGCAGAGAGAGCCGGAGAAACCGTTTTGGGTTTTTTGTCTGTATTAGGTAGGAAGCTGCATTCCGACTGGGTAGTGATGTGTCTTCTGCTCCATCACTGCTCTGTTTCTATCCATGATTAGATCCAGATGGAGCTGTTTCACACAGGGCTCTCTGGGTGGATGATGTTGCTGCTGCTGCTTTGAATTAAATGCCCTGTATTTGGAGTCAGATCCTGATCCACATCAAAGACCAAACAAACCCCAAGAGAAGGAATGCAGATGATGTATTAATATAAGCTGTTTGGGTGTTTACTCCATTCCTGACATTTATGCAAGGCTCTTTCTTGTTCTAGGGATCTTATTACTCAGAAGTATACAATGCAGTTGGTATCAGATCATCCCTTTTGTATTCGTTGTCATTTTAAATAATGCTTGCCTGACCTCACTGCTGGGAATGATCACAGCTGTGTGTGTGCAGGGCTGTGCACTGCTCCATCCTGGCTGCCTGCTCCTGCCCATCTGTCAGTGAGCCAGCGAAACGGCTGTCATGGTGGTCTCTGTGCCAGTCTGCAGGGTTTTTCAGACCCAGTCCCTGGCTGAGATGGGAAGAATGATGAAGTGCTCTTCTCTGATCTGCATGGTAAAACCCAGAGGGCTCTGGAGAGAGATTGAGAAGTGCAGCCCAAAGCCGGTGAAAACAGCTGGATAGAAAACAAAATCACTGGGGCAAGGAAAGCATTGCTTCCAATACGACTGCATTTCATAAACTGGAGTTCCCTGCACGCATCCATTACCATGTGACAGAATCACACATTGCGCAAGGCTCACACAAGATGGTCATATGAGATGAAGATTCTGTAAGCCTTTTACCACTGCAGGGAAATAGGCAAAGGGCTCCCAGGGTTTGTGCTTCTGCCAGTCCCACCTAACCTTTCCTTGTCTTCTTCACTATTGAGTGTCCTGGGAAATGCAGTTGTCTAAAATGAACACTTTTAACTTTCTATCTGTGTTTAGAAAATAATAAAGATATTGTTTCTAAATAATATTACTGCTTAGCATTCAGGCACGTCCCAAGGAGGAATTGCCAATATTTTTGTGATGCCTCAAGTGTGTCTGGTAAATGTTCCTTAATCTGCAGCAGTGCGAAATTGCCTGTGTGTGATGGGGAGGAGGGCTGATTTTTGAGGGTGGCAGATGAGGAATGCTCTTCTGTTCCGTCCCACCGGCACCACTCTGATGAGCCCATCAGAGCGCTGAAGATGCGTACAATGAATGCCAAGCACATCGGGTAAATAAGCACAATAATAATGATGTCGAAGATGGGAAATGAATAATTTCTCTAAATGAAGCTTGGGCAGGAACTCAGATAGAAAGTATGTAATTAAACCAAGTTGGAACTTGATCAAAATACTGAAATGGTACTAGGAAAAAAAAAAGTTATTTAATGACTATTAGCAGGAAGGACCTTGGCTTTTTGTTTCATACAGAAAGAAAACAACTGCTAGCACCAGGAAAGATTGGATTCCCAAAAGAAAGTCCCACCTGCTCCCACATGCTTTTCCCATGGAGAACTGCTGTCGTGTGCTGCCAGGATAATACCCATCAGTTCCAGGTGTGGGGCAGAAACTTTGAGGTATGAGCCTGATCTGACAGTGGTATGTCTGGTGGCTGAGCTGAGCACAGCTGATGCTGTTCCTGGCTGATGGTGGAGGCAATAGGGATATCTGGAGGCAGGTTTTAACATCTGGTTATACCAAAGAGGATGAAGTGACTGTTTATGCAGTCTCATCCAAGCTCTAACCAGATCTGACCTTTGCTTAGCTTGGACTCTCTGGTACAAACATTACTCACGCTCATATGACTGTCCTAGGAAGAAGGAAAGCAGCAAGGGTCTTGGGTCTTCATCCAGTCACAAACCATAAGGGCACATTTGCTAGTATATGATGAAGACTCAAAACTGTTGCTGACTTCATGGTTAGTGATTGCCCCCTCTTAGGCTCCCATGGCTAGAGGACATGATAAAGTATCCATAGAGGACCTCTGTTAGCTGGGCAAAGGTTGAATTTTGGTTGTTTATTTGTGGACTTCTGTGCACAATTAACCTCTCACAATTCACTGTGGCATAGTTCCCTGTAAATCCTCGCACTATAAGTGGATTGTAATCACTACATTTCAGTGACTACTGAAAGGCAATTTGAAGACTAAATAAAGCAGGATGTTGAGATTTGAAACTGTAGCACTTTTGAAAGGATTTGAGGCAAAAGGAGAATACATGCAGTGCTGTACAACGCTTGTGAGGTGCCTGTGTGTGCTGGCAGGGGCTGGTGGGGCTCATGAGGAGCAGGAAAGAACAGGCCATCATTCCTGAGCTGGAAGCAAAGGAGGTGGGAATGCACCATACCTGCAGTCAGTGGTTGAAAGTGACAACCCCACACTTTTTTCCTTCCACTCCCATAGAGGACAGATGTTGCTTAAAGCATGGTTTTATTTCACAGCACGAGTACAGTCTTGCTGCTCAATTGACTCTACTGAAACTGGAGAGTGACTTCACTGTGCTTGTGACTCTGAGCAATGGTCCTATAGCCACAGGAGTGGAGTTGCCTGTGGGTGTCAGCAGGTGAGGACAACTTTGCAGGGAAAGGTACTGTTAAATCCCCCAAAGCCAGATGGTCCGTGGTGTTAAGGTCAGTAATGTTATGGGAGATTCCAGCAGCTGGCACTGTTTCCCTAGTGCCCAGGTGATGATACAGCACAGACCAAGGCTGTGTGACTGCATCCATCTGCTGCTGGCTTAAGACTGAGAGAAATAAGACCAGTGGGAGTGAAGCTGTTCAGACTGGGACAACCAAGGGAATGGAACCTCAATTCATGCTAATTACCTGGGGATCTCAGAATGGGAGCTGAGAGAGTTTACTGTGATGGCCTTCACTGTCTGGTCTATGAAGTAGGGCTGGTGAATGCAGGAGCATTTGGCTTTAACTTTCCGTTGTGTTACTGAGTACTGGTCTATAACACAAGCCACATCCAGCTTCCTACTGTGCCTTCGTGATCCAGGCTTTGCTGTGGCCTCTCCATGCTTAAGGTGCTATGAGTTGGATCCAAACATGATTTAAGGTAATTTTCCTCTAATTCACAGTCAGGCAATGGAATGGATCTATCTTCAGAGAATCAAAAGTATTGATAACTCTCTTAGTTGCAGTTTGGAAGCAAATGAATACCCACAATTTTTGGTAAATTTTCAGAGTATTATTTTACTGTATGGAGAGGAACTCCATTAGCAGAACACATGAATTAAAACAAAAAGCAGCTTATTTGCGTTGTCATTAACCATTCCTGAGATGAGAAGCTCATCTAGATGTGAATATATGGCAACAGATTAGGAAAGACGCGATGGGGCTTAATTTTTGGTTTTTACGTTTCTACAAAATAGCTTTCATACAGAAACAATTTATTCTTACCTACAGCTGAAATTTGTCACCATAGTAACCTTCTGGATTTGGGGGGTGGGGTGCTCCAGGCAGATCTGTGGCTGCAACCTCAGAAATCGTTATCCAAATTGGGTTTCATATTTCCTCTCGTTAGTTCACAGCTACGTGGTTCTTGCACACTAGGCAGCTGCTCAATAACCAGATCAGAGAAAGGCCATATGGATTTAAACTCTTGTTTTCTTTCTTTGAAAGAAGCAGTGTTTGGGGCAATTTTCTCTCTTATTCAACTGGCTCCATCCTTCCCTGGCTGCAGCTCCGAGCCCGCCTGGCTCTCTGAGAGCTGCTGGGCCACGCTCTGCTCAGTTGCCTTCAACGTCACCCACTGTTGCTGGGGAAAAACAAAAATCCTGAACCAGGGTCCTAGCAGCTCATCACTGGAGAGCATGCTGTTCATTTACTGGCGTCAGCATCTACATAGTTCTGTTTTGTTTTGTTTGACATGGCATATCTGAGAAACTGACACAAATGTACATTAAGGCTTCTGAAAATAAAATGATTAAGACCTTGGAGAACCCTGCTGCGTAGTATTCTGTCAATACAATGTTAGTTTAGGGAGATGTTGCCATCTTGGTCATTTAACTTCTAATTTTTATCTTCCGTTTTATGTATCAAACTACTTCCTGCTGCTTGCCCCTGTTCTTTTTCTCTGATTAAAGCTTTGGACAAAGACTTTGTGGACCGAGGTTGCTACAAATGAACTCCTGGCTCTGTCTCTAACTCCTGAGGTAACTGTGGTTGAGTCACTGCAAGCCTTCATGCTTGAGGTCTAGTCTGTAGACAACACACTGTCTTTCTTCTCATCCTTTCACTTTTTGTGTGGGTATGCAGTGTGGAAACTGCAGGAGTCAGGGATGTTCCTCATCGGTGCAGTAGTGCCTTGATTTTATCTGAAGCTTCTTGGAACAAAAATTAAATAGCAAATAATGAGTAAATAAAATAAATACAACAGTAAGTAGATTGGTGACCCTACTTTTTTGTTTGTTTGTTTTTAGGGAAGCTCTTGGCCCACCACAAGAGCTGTCATCATTGAACAAGTGCCTATTATCTGAGTACGCCCACTTCCCTCTTCCTCCTGTGACTAACATTTGCACCTTACTTTCTTCCCTCTGTAGGGTGGATGAAAGAAAAAAAATCCTTCATATTAAGGCAGGGTGTGATCTCCAGTGTTGTCTGGCCTGGGCCAGCTCTGGCTTCTGTGTTTATCTTTCTTGGTAACTGTCTGCTAATCTGATGTACTCTATACTATGCTAAGAAGAGCAAAACCACTTAGGATTCATCCTGGGGAAAGAGACCATGCTTCAGAAGTTGCTGTGAGAGCTGGTTTATACTGGAAAGGCCCTATCAGCTCTTGGTTTGTACCTCTATTTGAATATGCTGAAAGTACATCAGAACAGGGCTTCTTAACAGGGATGATGCACTGATGGAGAATTGCAGATGCCAACAGTTCCTTTCTCAATGGCTCACAGCTAGTGTTTTGCCCTGTGACCCTTCTGACATAGCCAAATAGCTATTGGAGGGAGCTGCTGATGAACGTCATTTGGCTCCTTGTGAGCTGGCAAGGACTGTTCGGTGAGCAGAGGGGCTATTGCAAGGCCACCCAAATGCAGCAGCAAGGCAGTAATGTTAGATGGCGCACGTACTGCTTTCTGCTGCCAACACCTACCTGCTCTTCTCAAGGATAAAGCATTTCTTTTATAGAGTTTGGCAAAAAGCTTAAAGGCCTCAGAGCCATTGGCAGGCAGAGGGAAGTCTCCTTCAGGACAAAGTGCTAGGTCCACTTCTCAGCACCTAGCGCGTGAGGCTGAGCTGACTATAAATATGCAGCCACCCACCATGCTGCTGTGCCAGTAGGGCCTGAGGGTGGAAAGCAGCATTTTGGGGACTTTACAAGGCAGATGAATGTGGAGCATGAAATAGCTGTGTTAACAGGTTGCCATCTACGTTCTCACTTTCTTTATACCATCCTTTCCTCTCTGTCAAGGACAACACAGAATGAAAGGAGAAAAGGACATGGTGTACTAAGGCTGCAGTAAGCTCTCTGGTGTCTCTTTCCTCCTTTCCCCTCTTCTGCTGTATGCTTCACTCCTTCATTCTTTTTTTGGGTGGTGGTTTGCCAAATGACCGTAGTTCAGGAAAGGACCTTGCCTTTCAGAATCTTATAGACATCTCTCCCAAATCACCAGTGTCCCTTGCACCTGCAGAATTGGGTAGGGACATTTGTAAGAATGTTTTTTTTCCACCAGAGATTTTAGAAGACAACTTCCTTTTAGTTGTATTGCACAAGCAACAGAAACAGCTTTCTCCAAAGGGAGCATCTCCCAATCACCACTCCCGCCCTCCACCCCTACTGCAAAATTTAAGGCAGACAGGGAGGTGAAAAGTGATGATTTCCAGTTATCTGAACTTTTTCCAAGTCATTTCAATTATTTTCAGGCCCAGATTGGCATGGGGGATGAGTGAAGGTTCTGCTGGGTGCCTGTTGTGTTCAAATAAATTGATCCTCTCCCCAGAGCCCCATCTCTTGTGTGCAGCCAAATCGTATGTGTTTGCAGGAGACAGTATGCTTGTGTTTCTCCCACGACCCTGCTGGCTCATTAGTGTTATTTCTGGAGGTCTTGTTTCCACAGTAACAAGCAATTACCATTGTTCCTTGGACTGCCAAAGTTACCACCAGCAACGCAGAGGAAGATGCGTTATTCTCTATATTGGGATAAAATGCCTTCATATGTCTTGCTATTCACTGAATGCCAATCCTGACGCAGGTCCTGTGCAAATAGCACACTCCACCCCCTGCCAGTGCTGCTTTTGCTGTTATTAAGTGGTGCCAAATTCTCAGACGATCCGAACTGATCTTCTCAGGTCTGTGGTTATGCTGGCAACGACAGGGTCAGGATTTCAGCAGCAGGATGACTGTACCAATGGTAGCTCTGGTAGGAATATAAATAGAATAGCTTGGATGCAGTTCTTTTTGCAACTGTGCTTAGCCCTGTTCTAAGTAATGCTGGCTAGTGACGCCAATAAAATACACTCTCTGTCTTTACCTTATAGCTTCTACTAGTACAGTGGTAGAGCTCCCACAGTGGAATCTGGTGGTCTTAGCATAAGCATGATGAAGTGACTGTAATGCACGCTGCCTTCATCATCTCCCAAGGGGTGGTGTGTGTTCATCCACTCCACTCATGTCTTCCATCAGTGGCTTCTCCTTTCTCTTTTCCTTTTGTATTGCACACAGATTGAGCTAGGATGGGCTATAAACAGCCTAAAATATATCCTAAATTTAATGTGCATATCAAACAAAAGATTAGGTGGCTAGGATGGATTCTTGTAGGTGAGAGAGAGGGGGTAGTAGGTCACCGGGGGGCTGGACTAGGTTTCATGGCTTGTAGAGTTTCTGTGGTTTTCAGTGACTCCAGTTTCCAGGTGTAATTCCATATCCTACAAAGCTCAGGGCCACACTGTAAGCTATGAATGCCTTTTAACAGAGTTTTCATGTGAATGCGTGCACGTATGGATCTATGTATACACATCCATTTGCCCAAATGACTAACATCAGGTTTTGGAGGGGGAACATGGCCTCTAGCCTCCATAAACCAGAGAACAGGAGAGTGCAAGGAGGCTTTTTCCAAGATAGCCGAGGAGATCAAGAGAGGTGTTTTAAAGTTGCAAAGGAACAGGCTTCTACAGAAGATCTTAGAAACACCTGTACTAGAGATGTTTGAAACCTGAACCAGAGAAAGAAGAGGACAGTTTTGTATCACGCCAGTGAATGAGCATGACAATGAACAGCAAAGGTGCTGCTTCAACAGCTGCCAAGATCGTACTGCTTTAGCTGCCCTTGAGGAATTAAAAACCCAGTAGCAAACACATCATCTTTTCTTGGAAACGGAGAAAAGGATAGGTAAAAACAATTGGTGACTACCCTTGAGTCTTTAAATTCCATGAAGTCTATGAAATGAAGGTAGAGGAGGAAAGGGAGTCAAACACAAGAGAAAAGACTGCTCCTGTGTATCATGGATCTGTTCTAGAGGCCAGGTCTGATTCTTAATTGTCTCTCCTACAAGTAAGAACCGTAGTGCTAGAAAGTCCTTAAGTTTTCTCAGAGGCTTACCATGGCACGAAGGCAGCACCACAGAGCAAGATTAGGAAGATATCCTTGGGACTGGGAAAATTTTCTTGGGGAAAGTAGTCCTACCTAACCCAACAAGCTTATCTTCTCTTCTTTCATGATGCATCTTCCTAAAGCCTTGAATTTTAGTATGGTCTGTATGATGGAGGAAAAAATGAAAATCTAATTTTCCACAAGTAAACCAGAGGTTTGTATCTGAGTTCTGTTTGACAGCATACAGAGCTTGGATGGTTCATAATGAATCATAGAAACAGAATGGTTTAGGTTGGAAGGGACCTTAGAGATCATCTTGTTCCAACCCCCCTGCCATGGGCAAGGACACCTCCCACTGGACCAGGTTGCTCAAAGCCCCATCCAGCCTGGCCTTGACCACTTCCGGGGAGGGGGCATCCACAACTCTCTGGGAAACCTGTTCCAGTGTCTCACCGCCCTCACAGTGAAGAATTTCCTCCTCCTATCTAGTCTGCCCTCTTTCGGTTTATAGCCGTTAACCCTTGTCCTATGATCTGAGACTCATTTTTGTATTGTAAGGAGAGCATTCCCCTCTCTTTGCTCTTTTATGTTCAAGCTTCAGGGCACCCACTGGCATCCCAAATTTTCGGCCGGGGTGGTGTGCCGAGCTTCCCAGCAGACACTAGGTGGAGGCCTTGGGCTGTGGTTCTGCTGCAGTCGCTGAAGGCAGTTAAGAGCAGGCAACTTGTGCTTTGGGAAAGGAGACCCTTTTCTTTCTTCACGTCTCTGATATGCTAGAATGGAAAGTCCAAGTTCTTCAAATGCGGAATGAGATGAGCAGAGGAACGGAGGAGAAGAGTCTATTCCATCCCAGGTGCTCCCTGCAACAGGATTTTATGAGCAGGGCTGCGGTGGAAGCCTGAAACCTTCCTAGTTCTTGGATGTGGGTTGGGTTGTAAGATTCATTTAATTTATCCTGATTTATTTTACCTTCATTTGTATATCCTGATGAAGATAATTTTGAGATCCTGAAAAATGCATATAAAATGTGTTAAAAAGAGCTGAAAACGAGTACTGGTGAGTTGGTTTATCTAGCAGCAAATGCTGGTAGAACGAGCTAAGATGAAGTGCAATACTGTATTTATGACATTTGCTTTCAAAGGGGCCTTCAATCTTAAAGCTATTCCAAACCGGGAGACTTATTTAGTGTAGAGAATGAATCACAAGTTAAGTGAGAGCTAGGTGAAACTCTAAATGCTCATTTTGAGGGAAATTTCAATGTTATAATTTCAAGGATTCTTGTTACTCTGTCTATGAAAATATTGTCTTCACTGTCTTCCCAAGAACTAAAAATTATGAACACTCAATTAAATATTAAAAATATCCCCCCCCCCAACAAAGTCTGAAACAACTGATGTTTTGTTTTGAAAATTAGTTAAAGTTTTATACAGTTTCTTGTCAGTAGTAGCATTATATTATGCCAAATTGAGTCTCATATAAGGGCATGTTATGCAATCCTACCAATAACATAGCAAATGAAATATTCTGTTATATAATTTAATACAGGTGATCTCTTCCATTCAAATCAATTAAGGAATTTTTCTACCAAGCAATAAGTAATGAATGTTCTACTAAAAGTGAACCAGCTTGATTGGTCTGTGGTGAATGAAACAATTGAATATTTTTACACTCTGAAGAAGAAAAGAAATGCGGTGGGTACTAGTTAGGGACCAATTGTTTTTAGTATCCTAGAAGCCTGATTCCAGGCTAATGGCAAGATATTGAAAACAGCAGTGTCTCTCACTGTTAAGTGAAGGTTGTAAAAACAATAGAAGTGATAGAATATGATAAGAAAATATAAGCTTGATTTCAAAATAAGTGTTTTAATTTGAAATAATATCTCTGGTGTATTTTCCCTTAGGCAAACATTCCAATACAGATCTTCAGATCTTTTTTTTTTTTTTTTTTTTTTTTGGAACATCGTTTTCCATAGGGATTTTTTGTTTGTACTCTTGATTTTGTGAAAAATGTTGTTTTTATCAAAATAGTATTTTCTGGTTGAAAACAGTTTTGATTAAAATTTTCTCACTAGTGTGAGCTGTCGTGACACTCTCCTCCTCCACCTTCTGAGCTGTGGTAAAGGGGTGAGGGAAGTTATCATCTTTCCCTTTTTTTTTTAGTGTAATGACTTTGATAGCTCCGTTGCTGTTTTGCAGACAGATGCGCAATTGTGAAACATCAATATGGACTGGAAATCTCCACTGTCAGTCAGCTCCTCTTTCTTTAGCATAACGTAATCCCTATCTCCACAATGCCTGCACAGAAACACACTTGCAAAGATGTTTTTCTGGAGATAGCATGCATAGCAAACCCTCTTTTACTTGTTCTCATCTCTTGCAATATTATATGGAGTTTCAGTTCACTGTGTTCCCCCTCCTACCACTGAAATACAGCCAACTGTGAGCTGAAGCTATTAACCATCACACAAACAACACTACAAAACAGACTGTGGAAGGTGAAGAAATTCTGAGAAAGGCAACCAACTGAATGAAGACTGCAAAGGTTGTCTGGAAAGTGATGTCAAAATATTATAAGGAATGGAAAGCAGTTAACATCCATGCAGAATAGCCTTCATCCTGATGTTCTGGAAATATCAGCCTCCAAGTACAACCTTTGGGGGATGGCACAAAGAGATGTTACTAGGAGCAGTCAGTTTTCATACAGGGAGATTAGCTCGTCAGCTTCCCTACCCAGTGAGTTTTATTTGGCTGTCAGAGTCCCATTGAAAGGGCTGCAGGCATAACTGCTTGAGATTTTAAAACTGGCCAAAGCTTCAAGACAGGATCAAGCAGTAGCAGGACAGGTGAATAAAACAAGATGAAGCAAACAGCTAGATCTATCCCCACTTTATGTAAGCCTGTGAAAACAAGTAGAAGAAAGATAAATAAGGTCTGAAGGAACCTCATGTACAAAGTTAGAATAGAGTGTGAACCTGCATGACGAAAGCTGGGACGTGACAAGAGAAAAGCTCTCAAAGAGAGTGCTCTGACAACCTGTTGACCTTAGGGCTGGAAAAGAGGAAAAAGGGAGAGATGTGCAATGAGCCAGAAGAAAGGGGAGATGTGTGTTCGCATAAGCAGCTACTTATGTGAGTGTAGCTCAATAGGAGTCTCATTCAGGTTGGAAAAAGGATTGTTGGTTTCTGCATCTCAGTTTGCTCAGAGACTATTGGCTGGGAGAGAGCACCATGGCTCAAAACCTGCACATGAATTCTTACTGCTTTAGGTAAAGTGATGAGGAGGGAAGGTTGCCAGACGCTGTCATTGTGCATTCAATGAACAAACAAGAAGCAACCGCAAAAGTCTGTATGCATCTCAAGTTGCATAGCAACACTAAATTGTCAGATTGCTGTTATGGCAGTCCCTTATGTTACCTCCATTACTAGCCCTCTGTAGGAATCAGATAGTTACTTGGAAGCCCAATTCCAAGCTGGCTGTTGGACCTTTGTCCCTTGCTGAGTGATGTCATGTAACTTGCTGCAAAGGTGTCTCAAAGTAGTACACCAGAGAGAAAAGTCCTTGAGGATCCATCAGCATAGGCATTAGGGAGAAAAAGATGTGTCTATGCAGGATGGGACCACGGGGACAGACCAGGGAGCACCAATATTCTCAAAGCAGTCTCGTGTGTCTGAGAAACTCAACAGGGTGTAGTTTACTCAATCAGTTCTCTGAACTGAGTCTTCAGTCAAAAGGCTCTTTAGAGGGGTGAGACACAGCTGCTCTTAAGATGTGTTTTAAACTCTACCAGTGCACACTTGTGCCTGATGATTGGATCACTCCCATTGACCATTGCTGCTTTAAAATCCTAAATTCCAGCCAGCTGTTTCCTGCTTTTCGGTGTAAGCATCTTGTGAGATGTCTTCTGGCTGAGCGATTGTTCCTGATGCTGAAGCACACAAGCAGCCACAGCATTGTCATCTTGTGATGCACTTCCACTGTCTGAAACAAGACCTAATAAGTCTGCTTGTCTTGCAGCATGTTACTAGTATCCTGCATACTTTCGTTCCTGGATGTCTTGTATAACACATTATCTTTCTCCCTGTTTCACTCTGATGCTGCTCTTGCTGGCACAGGATCCTGAAATGCCCCTGCCATCTCTTTGCAGCCAAGGCAACCAGGGTCACTGGAGCCAAGGTGTAGCTAGAATTTTAAGAATGAACTCCTTTACTGCAAACAATAGACTGACACGGACTTTGGACACCTGGCAGAATGGAAATTAGCTTACAGACCTTTTACGCTGTGTCATAGGGTCTCTAAGGGTGGCCTACTTAAGTGGATATTTCTCAGTGATGTTTCTCCTTTCTGAAGAGTGCCTGATTGTAAACTGTACTGTTTTTTTTTTTTTCTTCCCAATACCACTGCTCCAAATTGTGAAGAAGCAAACAGACCTGAGAAGGACAAAACAGACTACCCATCCCCTCTGTATAGAGTAATGAAATTATTCTGCCTCATTACAACAACTGATGAGGAAACAAACAGCCTCAAGATTCAATTCTTTTATGTTTGCCCAGAACCCAGAGCACACAAATGGCATAAGACCTGGACCAGACACTACAAGTCACTTTTGCTTGATATTAAGGGAATCAAGCTTGGACAAGATATAACTCAGCAGGTAATAAATATCTGTGCATGACATTGCTAAAAGAGATTTGATGGCTGTAGAGTTCTTGTTAATGAAGGAACATCCTCTCTAATGCAAAATAACTTCACCAGTCATCACAAAGAAGGAGGAAAAGGTATTTGTACGACTTTCTGCGTTCTTCCCTTGAGGATCTTCCATGAACACAATCTGCTGGGTGGGACACTCCAAGGAGCTTATTTCTGTCTTTTTCCCAATGGGAAAGAGCCTTCCTCTCTCTGTCTGTATTTTGGACTTCTCTTGCTTCCCCTATGAGGCTGAGGGATTTGAGATCATCAGAGATCTAGCAGGTATGGGAATGGTCACTGGTATCCCTCAGCTTTATAGCTCAGCCCTCCTGAGGGCCACCATCAGGAGGGATTTATTCAAGAGCTCTGCAGTACAAATAGAATTGGATGCCTCATAGCTTCTCTGCATATGTTTGTTGACAGACCTTCAATGGCACTTCAATGAATAAGTCAGTCCTACCTTTTAGGCTGTATTACTCAAACTGAAGAGTTTTATATCACCTTGCTACCATGGGCTCTCTGGAGGTAGATACAAGAGGCTGTTCTGTGGGGCTGGTTCTCATTTGAGAATCTTTACAGCTTTTTCTTTTTAAGTTGGTCATCTAGTTTTTGGTGGAGATAGAGCTGAAGGTCTGCTTTGCTGAATGGAGGATTCTTTTATTAGACCATACACAATGGTGAGACCTCTCTAGGATTTCTGTCTATGTATCACTATCAGTCTCACTCTCTATGTCTTACTATGTGCCATCTTTGCAGTGCCCCAGTTTTACTTCACAGTCTGAGTTTCCTATGACCTCTTGAGGATAATGTTTGCAAGTTGAAATATGCTGAATAAGGACAAATGAGAAATGCAAAAGAAGTGAAAATGGGCAGGTTTTAAGGAAGATTTCTTCAAATCTCCTGTCAGCATTGCTTGCACGTGTGCTCTTTTCTCATAAACATTCAAAGGCTCAAGTTTCTTGGTGCTAGTAGGCATGAAAAACAAATGTCAAAGCTGCACATGACTACTTGCCACAAATTAATATTAAATGTGCACACACATACTTCATCTGGAAGTGCTCGTATACGCCTCTTGTCAAAAAACAGAATAAATACCGATCAGAATAATGCCTAGAGCTAGTGATTTTCGTTTGTAGGTGTGAAAATTCTCTACAGGTCAGGAGCATTGCTGTCAATCTTGCAAATGGGACAGAGAGAGTTCCTCAGTGAAGTGACTTGTTTGGTACTCACAGAGCTTCCCCCTCTCTAGCTAACCTGCAGAGCCAAGTGAGGATGCATATTTGATTTTTTTCTCTTCTGTCCTTGACTGCCCCTTTTAAAAGAAGTCACTCACCCTTTCATTTACTGCTCAGGGCATGAGGTTATCCATCACCACCTAGTACAGGCTGCTGTTCATCCAGGTTGGGGATTGTGTGTGCTTATTGGCATGTATTTTTCTCTCTGCCTCTCTTCTTCCTTGCCTTGCAGGCATGCCTTGCTGTTTGCCTTTAGGTCACCTCTGCTTCTGCCTTCAGTGTCCCTCACTGCAGATGATCTCTCCTCCCCTGCATCTCTTCTGGGCTGGCTGGAGGTTTCATGCAGCAAGGTTTCTTGCAGAGCAGATATGGTGGTGTGTTTGTCTTTTCTTTACCTCTACCACTGGCCTTCTGCTTTTTTCAGGGAAAGTGCTGGAAAACTTGTAGTTCTGAGTGCTCTCTGTTCTTTCTTGTGTGGGTTTTCCTCTTGACAGCCTCCAGATTGTGCAGAGATGCAGGACATAGAAGGATTATAAGGTCAGTGTCTTGTTTCCTGCCAAGATGGACAATAATAATGGGCTTTACAAGATTCCCTGGGAGGATGGGCTTGATAGTGGCTTTAAGAAATGAAATTTAGTCAAAAGGAGCTTGATCAAAGTGTCTAAAGTAACTGTAGCAGAAAAGGTCTGCTGGGAACACCTTTTCATTGTGTCTCTCAACAAATCAACAAAGGGCCATTCAGGGAAAAATTGGCAAATACAATATTCACATACTTCACTCAGTTGTAATTACACCACAGGGCGGTGGGTGTTCTAGAGGCCACATAGTAAAAAATCCCTGTGGTTCTATGGAGTGAGCCAATGTCCAAATTCCTAGGAATTAAAATGTTTCTTGAGCCACCTCCTACAATATCTTCTCAGCACTCTGAGGGCACCCCCAGCCCTGACTGTCCCTGCTCAGCCCCTGTTGAGGCTCCCTGCACCCTGCTGAGGTTCACGTCCCCACATCACCCGCAGGCCCATCAGTCCCTGCCTCAGTGAGGTCACAGCAGAGCTGGGTTCCGTCTCCCCACAGCCCTCCTCGGCCACGGCCTCTGCCCAACTGGGCCCACTTGTGGGCCCACAGCCTGGCTTGGCCGTGGCCTGTCCCCAGCCCCGGAGTGGTGCTCAGTGCCTGGTGCTGGGGCTGCACTGGAGCTCCCAGCTGCCCTGCTCCTGGCTGGGGCAGTCAGGTGAGCCCTGGGAAGCTCACAGCCCTGCTGGTGCCCTGACACATGGTATGCTGTTTGGCACAGGCATTGCTAGGCCTGGTCAGCTGCATCCCACTCTGCTTGTGTGGTTTCTGTTAAGCACTGTGCAGCCTATACCATCACATGCCATAGCCAGTTACGTTTCTGAAGTGGATGATTCTCTCCCAATACACTGCTTCTATCTACAGCAAGAGTATTAATGCCTTCCAGGATATAGAACTGGTTGCGGAGACTTCAAATGCGACACTTGGGCTAGTAAGTCATTTTACCAATGCAGTTCCTCTTAAAAGTGATCATTGTTAGAAATCATTGATCTTTTCCTTGTCCTCTTAGTCCGACAATATCACAGCTCCAAAATGGGAAGCCTTGCTGTGTGAGCAGAGATACACAGATCAATATCTCTTCTCATGGCAGCAAATGAAAATGAGTGGTACAAAGGTAGCCTTCCACGGCCCTGTTAGCAGGAGCAGCTTGGAGGCAAGCATCAAATGTCATGGCAGTTGAAATGAAAAAAGTGAATATAGATGTTTTTGGCATCACTCTCCCTGGGTTTGGAGTTTAAGGATTATTATTTTCAGGATAGTTGCAATGTTTCCTTAATGTATCTCTACATTCAGGGGAGAAGAAGGCGAATGAGACTAGAACTTTGTGTGGAAATAGCTGTATCACACCGTGTACGGTTACATCCATTTCAGAAAGGCAGGTAGTCAGTCAGAAGAGACTGAGGGGACCCATTCTTTTGTGAGCACACGCTCCTATGCATACTAAAACTGCAGGCTAAAATGTCTTTGCTCTAGATTTACGAGCTGTTATATTGTGCAGCTCAACAACCAAAGTCCCTAATACTAAAATCCATTAACTGAAGTACAGCCAGGGTGAATTTGGTTCCAGATCTCCCAATGATGAGATGTTTGTGCTACAAGTGTTGTATCCAGTGTGGATTTTTTTTGCACTACACCAGACAGAGAAATTGTGGACAAACTCAATTTTGCCCTCCTTTTTATCTTTACAAAAGATAAAAAAGTTGGTATGCTGACATCCATCACTTCATTGTGTCGGGTTGCGGCTGAGGGGATATGTTTTTTCCCCATGTATGGAGCCTTTTTGCTCTTTCCAGCTTTGATGCCAAGGTCAGATTCCCAGCCCAGCTGCTTCGCAGGCTCGTGGGGGGATGGCTGGGCTGTTGCTCGCATGCTGCTTGATGGCCTTGGCAAGTACAGGACCCGGCTGTGCATCAGGTCTGAGGAATCCCATAGGAAGCCTCCACAGTGAGGACTGAACTTGTGATTAAACGCAAGACAAGACTGCATGCAGATTACCCTCCTCCCCACAGAAACTGAGAAGGTCTCCCAACTCTCTCCTTCCCCC
>WBMW01002489.1:410471-445443 GCA_013396635.1 Penelope pileata | reverse complement strand
CCCCCCCCCCCCCCCCCACTTTTCCTCTTTCTTTGATTTTTCAGCTAAAAATAGGGTGACAGAGGGACTGAGGGGTAAGCAGCTGGAGTAGAGCGGAGCCAGTTGCCATAGAAACCAATGAGCCACTTAGCAGCACTTGCTTTGCTTCTTTGCTTGCTGATTTTTTCTTTCTGGTGCATGGAGGGGTAGCGTGGGGGGAGATGGAGGACCCTTGCTCACTGCCCCATGGCCACCCGGGCTGCCACCACTGCCTCCCAAGTGAGGCAGGAGAGAGGGAGATGAAGGCATGCAGATGAAGGCTTTGAGTGTGAATGTGTGGACACGAGCTGAAGCCTTCCCCCTCACACTGGCATCTGGTTTTCCTCTCATGCTACTTATCGCTTGGATGGTGCCCCAAATATTCAAAGAGGGCTCTCCAGGCTACTGGTGGCCTGCCCTGTCTGTGAAGACATCTTGGTGGCAAACAGTTATCAGAGCAGGATTTTACATGTTTAGCCATGTGCTGTATGACACTTCAGGCCCGATTGGCTATACAGCAGAGTAGAGGTGAACGTGAGGGCTAGAAGTGGGAAATGTTCCTCTCATCTCAGGTCTTCTTTCCATCATGAAAAATTTACATTTGGGCGATTATTTAAAATAGTTATCCAACCTACTTTTGGTTCATATGAGGCTAAAGTTGCTTTAATTTTGCTGCATATACATTTCTCAGTGGGGAAAACCTATTTCCTTGAAAGATCTGAGGCTCTAAATGGGATACCTGAAATGTATTAAGCTATAATTTGGTTATACCTGATACTGGTTTGCAGTGCCTGCTGTTCAGTTTGTTTTTCTCCTTTTTTTTTTTGTTTCTCTTGACTGAAGAGACATACATTGTTAAGCAGCACATACTTCACTATGCTTATTTTTAAACTTAGAAAATATTATCGCTAGCAAAAAAGTACTGGATTGGCAGCTCTTTTAAGAGAATGAAATCTTCTCTTCATTCCTTCTGTGGCAGAGCCAGTTTTGGTGAGACCTTACCATGCTGCTCTTCATCTGTGCACTCCAAGCATGGCTTCCTTGTAACCTGAGTTACATGCAAAAGCTGCAGCTGCTCACACCTGGATGCAAATCCCAGGTGTTTGCTTGCAGGTGCTATTTTCTTTCTCATGTGGAAATAGTAGCGGCAAAGGCAGACATGCAGTAAAGGGGGTTGCCAAAACAGTAAAGCTGTAAGGAATTTGCCAGCAGAACCTTATCTTGTGAAGCTTGCTGATATAGAGCTGCTCCTTCAGGTTGCAGGTTACCAGCATTTACAGACCCTGGGAGAGAAAGTCTACCAGCCAGAAATCATGGTAAATAAAATTGAAAGAAGTTGCTGCAAGTTGAGGCTGGGTAGTTTTCCTCTTGGTGATCTGAAAATGGCTTCTTTTGTTCATTTATTTTAACATGAATGGGGAGCTAACAGATAATAACTGACATCACATGGTATTGTGTGTATGGAAATGTAAATGTTAAATAATGAATCCTCATAAAATACTTGCAAAATCAAATATATTGTTTCATTTCTACTTCTCAGAGAAGGTCGGACAAAACATACATGACAGAGCTAGAGCTGGAGCTGTACCCGGGCTGACCTGAAGTCCTTCACTAAGTGGTCTGCAAACCTAACTATGGCATTTTGCAGCTGCTCAAAAGAGGTCAATAGAAAGTCCAGCTCCAACTCTCGATGCTGGCTTTTGATGTTACTCATGTGCACCACACAAACAGCCTTTGCCCCAAAAGCTGAGTTGAGACTTGTAGCTAGATAGGTTCACTGCAGAGTAACAGGGGCCACGGCAGAAATACAGACAGGGTCATGCTGTGTTCTGGTGTTATCCTGGCTGACACAGCAGTCTTTTTGCAGCCCTTGACGTCAAAACAATGCAAAACAACCTTGGGGTTTTACTAATGTGTCACATCAGGGCCTTCGTTTAGTCACCCATGCTTTCTTCTCTCCCCATCGTTCAGTACAGTGCCTGTGCAGTCATTTCATGTACGATTAACATATTTTCAGCTTTTAACTGAGACTGCAGTGCAAAATTTGGATCTGAATTAAAAAAACTGTTCCCAGATTTAGGCAGCTCGATCCAGGTTTGGTGGTGGCCCATTTCTCTGTGAAATGTATAACAGCAGCCAAGTGTCTTCTCTTGTATATTATTATGTTTCTTAATTTCATGGTGTGTTTTCTTTGTTTGTTGTAGTAGCCTGAAGTCATACATCAAAACTCTAACTGCATTCATGAAAACATACCAAAGGCGAGCTTCGCTGGCTAATTAAATCTTCTCTGTTGCATACTGGCATGACAAATATAGATTTTAAACAAACATAATTTGCTATTATAGAGCTGTTCCTATTCTATTCACCTGATGTTATCAGAAGGCTCTGGCCTAGGAGGCAGGATGTGCTTGATGCAATGCAGGAGGCCAGAGGAGAAAAAACTGGGGCAGGTGGGTGCAGAAATAAAGGGGTCTTTGTACACACAGGAATTCCTGTGTGCTGGCAGAAAGAGATAAAGATTACAAAGCAAATACTTCCATCAGCAAGATCAGAAGCTGCATGTCTTCTGTTCTCTTTAGGAGCCATTCAGAGCTGCAGCTTGTTGGCTGCAGAAAGCAAATGAGAATTAGAATGAGAAGAACTGAGCCCTATAGCAACAGCTTGTGGTGGAGGGGAACAGAGAACTGTCGAGCACGCTGAACATCAACAACAGATGGGCTTTTGTACAAAACATGGTACCACAGTTAGACTGGGAAGGAAAAATGATGGCTTTCCATCTTAGCCTCTGAGCATGCAGGAGGAATAGATGTGTTCTTGATGATTTGAGCTGAAAGTGGAGATCAGCTAGTGTCTCCTTCCTCTTCTCCCTGTTTCCTAAGGAAAGCTTTTCACTTTCCCTCTACTTCCTCTAGGACATTGGCCCATGAGTAAATACTATCCCCAGCCTCCAAGGGACTGTAAATTTGGCAAAATCTAGCCCCTAGTGTAATGATCTGGGTTTAATGCCCATGTTTTGCAGTCCACAAGCTGACATTTGCCATGCTGTCTTCTGTCTAGAAGCACTGATGAAGAAGATGCCTGTAGATGAGTGTGCCAGGTGAGAAGTGACAGGGGAAGAACTGGCTGGATTCACTGCAGGAACCAGCTCCAAGATAGCCTTGCCACCTAGCTGCTGCAAAAAATAATTGTGTTTTTCTGTCGGCTGCATCTCAATTCTGCTGGAAAACTCCCTACTTTCCACAGCATATGTAATTTGTAGAGGAATCCTAAAAAAAAAAAAGTATTTCCATACAAAAATGATAAGGTTCTAATTAATATTGTGTCCTTTTCATTAACAGCATTGAGGTTACGTTGAATTTGTGTTGCATAGCACCTCTGTTTTCAACATGGAATGAGTTTTTGCACTGGCTGCAGTTCATTGCAGAACCAGTTGACAAAGAAGGCAATGAGAGAGGCGATGCTAAAGCAGAGATCAATAATTCAGCCACTGTCTGTAGGGGGCCTAGGAAACCCCAGGTTCATTTAGGTGGTTTGTGCATTAAGATGAACCCAGTATAGCTAATGTTTCTGTTTTAATTAGGATTAGATGCCACTAAACCAAAAGGATGTTTTTATGCCTTTCTAACAAGTGCTGAAGTGTCATAGATCTGGCTGAGATAGAAGACTGGAAGAGAACAGAAAAGGATGCTTCCATGCTGGCCATAGATTCAGGAGGACAGCATTGCATCAGATTAGATCTATTTGTTATTTTAAGGTTTCTTTGCAGCTGTAAGAGCAGAATGTTATTCCCTGAACAATGCAGTCCTGCAGTTTAAGAAGAAATACTGTGGCACGAAAATGTATTCCATGGGAAAATCTGATGTGGAAAATGTGGGGCCTTGACAGAAACGCTCCCACCCTAGGGAGAAACTGAATCCCAGAGAAGCGGATGGACTCCACGATATTAAACACTAGGGGAATGGGTTCAACTCTGTTGCCCTTTTCGGTGAGATTGCAGCTGACAGTTCAGGCAGGAGGATATGTGCAGTGAGTAACGTGAAGTGGGATAATGCATGCAGAACACTATGTGCTGGGAGACTTACATACGGCTCTTGCTCAAAATAGTGTCTTCAGACATAGACTGGAGTGTGTGCATATTGGCTCTCTGCTGAAATTTTTGTCATGTATGATTTTTGATGTGAAGTAGAAGCTTCGCTTCTGCACAAAACCACATCTGCCATTGCAGGCTGCTGGGCATGTTCAGTGCCTAACATTCTGGTGCTACTGCACGTGTACATTGATAATACCTAGAAATACTTCTGAAATGATGAAGATTTTCCCTTCATTATGATCTAGTGTGATGACAATTCCTCACTGAAGTGTTAATCTCAACTGCTCCACACTTCAGTGCAAAAGGATCTGATTAATTATTTGTTGAAAGCAGCAAGCATGCTTTCTTCCATCTCTTCCTCCCTCATTCTCAGATAACTCAGGCATAATGTCTTTGCAATTTTTCCTGAGGCTTGCCAGAATACTTTGTCACTGGGATGAGGCGCAGGTGTCTGCGGTTGTGCTCCAGAAGCAGAGGAAATCTTTGGGACTTCACTCACTTTTGCAAACAAAAGAAAGAAAACCTGGCTGCTTTCTACCCTTCTCTTTTCTAGGCTGTTAACTCTGGGTGTTGCTCACTGTCAGCACTAGCAGAAAATGAATAAACTTAAATTACGGCTCCTTTGAGCAGCTGAACAGCGAATTTTAGAATGAGAGCCCTTTCTAAAATTTACTTACTGAAAAGCATTCAGAGCTTACTGGACCGCCCTGTGTTCTCTCTGGCACCGTGGATCGTGCCACAAAGCCACCATGTGAACGTAAGATATTATTATTAGGTCCGTCCCGTGTTCAAGCCGGCTGATAGCAGCAACCGTCCTCTCCTTTCATTGATGTACTTGTGAGATCCGTCAGTCAGGGCTATGTCAGCAGCACAAGAGGAGGAGGGTGCAAGTATGTTTATTTTTACTGACAAATGTATTTGCTAATGAGAGAGGAGTCCATTACTAGAGAGGGAGCCTGTGCGAGTTGGTGACTGAGTCAATTTGTTATCAAGCGCTGGCATTAGTGCCAAGTATTGCTTGGGAGAACTGAAAATCATAATTCCTCCACCCCCAGCTCCCCTCTGCCTAGCCTCTCACATTCACTTCTGATATTAACAGGAGATCACAGCTGCTGGGAAGCTGGCAGATACAATTTTACAAATGGATGTTGTCTGATGTCAACCTTTCCTCCTCCCCTCCCCGAGCATCTGACATTTCTCAACCGAGTGGACAGATCATAGAGCAAAACTGGGATTATTTCTTTATGTTCATAATAATAATGACTTATTTTCAAAGTGCTTTTGCTCGATAAGGAGGGGGAATAGAATAGCATTTATCCAGCTTGCATTCTCCCATCTCATCTGCTGTTTTTTCTGCCCCACAGCATCCTCCTATTTTCCGTTCAATATCTCCTCTTTCTTCTTCCTTCTTACACTTCTGGTCCCCTGCACATAACGTTGGTCTGGCAGTGGCCCCCCACCTGAGATCTGACACAATCTCCTTTGCTCTGGAAACAACTCCTCTTTGCTTTCCAGTCGCTTTTCCTGAACAGAACCTTTTCCTGACCCACCCTGCTCTCCGTGGGGTGCCTGGCAAATATCTGACTGCCTGGGAAGACACGCTTCATTCCCACTGGAAACAGCAGTGTGTAGTAGCTACCTTTGGTGTAATGCTCCTGCTACCTGCAAACGGGAGAGAAATGGCAGCTCTCACACTGAGAGCTGAGCCTTCTGCCTCACTGCTTCTTAAAGCAGTTGAAGCTTCATTTTGCACGAGGCAGGACACCCGAGCCCTTAAAAAGGAAGAAATTGTGACAAACTCCAAAGTGCTGGGAGGCATTTGGGGCCATCAGGCAGACAGCATCTTTCAGCTGTGGTCTTTCAGGGGAGTGCTCATCCAGAGTTGTCTCTGGTGGCAGAGCGCTGTCGGCAGAGCCACCACACAGCTCCTGCTTTGTCCCCTCGTGCTGCTCATCCCGCTGCTGGCTGTGCTGTTTCTGTGGGGATGAAGCCCGAGGTGGTGTCAATACAGGTAGGGGAATGGGTGTGTCCTGCATATAGAGCCAGTTGTCTCAGTTCTACCTCCAGGAAAACCCTTATTTTTACTTCAGATCCTCTTAGTCCATTACAACACCTTTCTCCAGGTTCAATCTCCTCACCAACAAAACAATTCTTATGTGATTCATGACATGATTTTTGCATGCTCTCCTTAGTTCACAGCCCCCCCGGCATTGCCTTGCCTTCCCACCTGGCAGGTCTGCTTGTAAAAGGTTCCCTCATCTCCTTGTGCCACTTCTCTTTGGTCTGGATCTGTGCTCCCTTACATCTCTGGCCAGGTTATGGCTCCCAACCATGCCCTTTGTTACACCAAGCAGATGGCTGCTGTTTTTTGTGGATTCTGAGAAAGAATGGAAAACTGTTTTTAACCTAAGAGAAAGGCCAGCTGACCTCCTGTCCACAGAGAGTGGAGGGAGCAGATGTTCTGCACAGTGCTCCTCCCTCATCACCTTCAGGGAAAATGGGTTGACTTCGTTTAGCTCCACTCATATTTACTAGTGATTTCTCTTTTGGAGAAGAGAAAAGGTGAGACTCCAAACTCTTTTTCCCTGGGCAAGAAAGAAGCAGGAAGGCCTGAATACTTTGGTAGGTGTCTTTTTTTATCCTGTCTTACTTTACTTCATTTCACTGTAACTCATGTGATTGGTTGCAGTGGGGTAGGAGAGCAGAGCCTCAGCAGGGGTGCCAAGGAGTAAAGAGAAGAAGTGGGGAATGAATCCCAGGGGCCAGGACAACATGAGGAGAGGTGAGCCTGAGAAGTGATGAATTCACTGCTGGTTTTGTAGATGTGGAGGTGCTTGGAGGGAAAATCACCAGCACGTGTGGGGAGGAACTGGATTTTCTGCTTCTCTCAGTGGCCATAGTCACTGCAGGGGTGATCCAAAGTCGCCATCTGCTTTTGTGAGTGCTGCTGATTTGGTGAATATCACACGTTAAGGAGCTGGGAATAGGCCGTTCAAACACAGCAGCATTTCTAGAAGGAAAAAAAAAAAGACCTTGTAATGACTTTCCTGGACTTACATTCCTAAATCTCTTCACGCTATTAAACCTCGGTATGCCCCATCTGTAAATTCCAGCCTTCCCCACTGCCCATACAAAAGGAAAAGCTGTCAAACAGAGGAGGTTAAGGGATTTGCCCCTAGATCCAGTGTGAAGCAAAGTTTCTGATTCAGTTTTCTTTTCTTGTCTACCTCCTAGACCATAATATGCTTCCCACCCCTTCCTTCATATACATCTCCTTGTGTTCTTCTACTTATTTACCACAGTTAGTGTGAAACCCTCCTCCACTGTCGGTTTAGCCATATAAGAACAGCTTTCTTGCTTCTCTGCCTCAACTAATCGCTTTTTAAAACATTTCAGCTGAAAGTGCATCTTCATAGCCTACGCTCTTGAATTTTTCTCTTCCTCTGCAATTATTTACCCCTCGAAACTGGTTTTATTTAGCTGCAGTATGTACATTAAATATGAAAACGTGGTTGACTTTTTTAGAATAGTTATTATTGGATGATTTCAGATTGCATGATGAACATGAAGTAAATAAGTTTTGCTAAGTAGGTAGGCAGTGTAACAGTCAAGGGTCACTTTAATGTTTCTCATTAGCATCCGGCTCTAGGTGCCACAGTCTTTGAGGGTAAAGGGTGCAGAACAAAATTGAGTTGTAATTTGCGGTGGATGTTTTCAGGTCTTTGTCTTTATTTCGTAGTTTCTTCAGCTCCTCTATGTCATTTGCTTTGCTCCCAGCATGGTTTATGACACAGCCCAGGAGGGAGGTTGGTGAGGCAGGAAGAAGACTTATATCCTGCAGAAAGGATTAAACAGCAATATTCTGTACTTATCTGGGTACAGGAGTACAGCAAAAAGCAAATTTCAGACTTGGAGAGTACGGCTCCAAAATTCAAGATAGTTAAAAAACCTCAGTTAAGCTTGACCGAAAACTTGCTGGATCTGTAATTTAGATCAGGTTTCAGGCAGTCGCAGCCACTTCTGCTGAGTGGGTTCAGCCTCGCGTGGAACAAGCTCTGTAATGGAGTTGATAGAAATATGGCAGACATCTGGTCTCTGGGGCAGTATAGCTGATTCTGGGATCGGTTTAGCAACGCTGACAGTAGTTTGAATTTTGAGAAGAAATTTGCTTTTCCTGCCGTGATGGAACAACATCCTTCAATAGTTGTTGAATGGACATGGTTTATCCTAAGCACCCTGTTCTCCCCAAGGATTTTTGTTTGCTATCCTGTCCATCCTTCATCAGGAGCCAGTAATGGACTGTGTGTGGTATTTTCATTAATGTGTTTGTGTAATGTATATCTATTTTATATTTCATCTGTGTGATTTTTTTTTACAGTTCTGTGCACTTTTCAATGTTTCAGTTCATAAGGCAGCAAGATTTGAACTGCCCCCTGTTATTTGGTAGTATGTTAGGACTTCTCAGTTTGGAAGAGAGATGTCTGAGAAGAACATGACAGAGATCTACGAGGTTCACAGAGAGGGGTAGGAAATGACCGTTTTAATATGAAAAATAGGAATTCCCAGTAAAACGATCACTCAAAACCAAATAGAGGCACTTTTTTTTTTTTTTCATATGGTGTATGCTTAAACCATGGGATTCACAGGATGGTGCGTAGGGCAAGATTATAAATAGTCCTAAGAGCTTCTTGACACATTTATGGGGAAAAAAAGAGGACATTAAGATCTATTAAACACTGGCGCAGATGTGATCTTTGGCTCAGGAAATCTCTCAGCTGTGCATAGCTGGCTGCTGGGAGAACACAGTGGGAGAAGGATCACTGTGTATTTGCACTGCTTTTGCCTAAGCCTCTACTGTTTCCTGTTGCAGTCATAGCACCGGGCTAGGTGGTCCTTAGGGTCCAGACTCAGACATATGCTCTGACAAAGTTAGAAATATTTATTTAAGAACATGCAAACAACTTGTTCTGAGTCAAGTGAAAATTTGGTGTTTAACTTCATCGGTAGAGTTTTTTTTTTTTTTTTTTTTTTACTATCTTGTCAGAATTTGTTCCTAGATATGATCAAGGGACAACAACAACATCTCTAAAGTTAGGACAGTCAGTAATCATTTGGAAGAAATGTTAACATACCTTGATTAAATATTAATGTTGTGAGTCATAGAGATTTCTTGGAGATTGGGAGGGCTTAACTCAACAGTTGAGCCCTACAAGGGAATTATGCATTTAAGATAAAATATCCAGTATGGGTCTGAACAATACCTGGTACAAGGGTCTTTCCTAAAATTTTGATCCCTGTTACAAGAACTGTGTTTTAGCATCTTTTTAACTTGATGAAACAGAGAACTTCTGACAGCTCAACTATAGCAAAAGTTTTTTTTTTTTAATTGTTGTATGCCTCTCTCCAAGCGTAGCAATTCCATTTTTAATATACAAACTGTAGCAAATAAATACACGATATCTTTTATTTTATTTTAATCTCCTGGTCTGCTGTTAGAAGGGCCTTCAGGGAAGGTTGAACTCCGAAAGCTCTATTCCCAAGAGAATGGCGAGCCGTAAACCACTATCATGGTGTCCCAGGACAAATTCAGGTGCCCTCATTATGCTCTCACTTTGCTGGTGTGAGAGCTAGCAAAACGAGATGTCAATCTGGAAAAGCTGTTTTCCATCAAGAAAATTTATTGTTGATGATTATCTTTAGCACAAAGGAAAATGGAGAGATGCATTCTTGAACCTTAAAGCTCTTTTGTGAGTTTACAAAAGCAGGCCAAGCAGATTTTGAAATGCAGTGGAGACAAATCTAAGAATAATTGTAGATAGCAAAGGCATTTGCTTTGATGCAAGGGTGTTGGTGTAGATGAAAATCAGGACAGTAGAGATTCAGTATGTGGAGAAGCAGATTTTGTAACTACTTCTGATGTTCCTAATGTCTGTTTAATTTGAAAGATGGAATATGTCCCAGAAGTAACAAACACTTCATGAATCCTGATGACCTGAGTGTTGATTTGTGCTCACAGAGGTGCCATGGGAAAATCAAGAACTGCACACACCACATGCCTCAACTCGTTGTCTTCCTATCTGAACTTCTCTCAGCTTCAATCTCCTTTGCCTTCCTCCGTGTTCCCCACCAAAAGGGCTCATCTGCCCGACAAGTGGTTGTGTCTGACATGGTACCCAGCTGCCCTCTCCCTTCCCTTCTTCATGCAATATATACTAAACAGATTCTCTTTATTGTTCTCTGGTAACTAAGCAACCATGAAGTGTCAGCTTGGCCTAAATAAATATAAAAGGATACATATCCTTGTAATATATTTATATCTATGTATGTGTAGTTACAGATGTATATGGTCACCTGAGCATGTTTACGTTTGTATGTGAAAGCCATCTAAATGTGACAATAGTTTGCACTTCCACCTCTGGGCTTGAAGCTTTGTCTTTAAACATGCCCATGCTCTCATGATGGAAATATTATCACTACATCCAAATGACAGGTAAGCAAGCTGTGGTATAAAGAAATAAAGTGGCGTTTCAAGGTCACAAGAATACTCAGCTGGAAATGCAGGAACAGCTTCTGGTACATGAGTATCCTGTACCGGATCCAAATCCTTCACCCCATCACTGTTTCCACTATAGCAAGCAGCAGGCTGGCATCTCCCTGTCTTTTCTCCGTGCATCTGCTTCGTTTTTCCTCTCTCATTTTGCTCATTCCTTGCATCTCTGTTGTTGTCCCCCACATTTTTCCTATTGCTCCCAGTGACTGTTCCCCTTCAGAAGATGTCCTTTTCCTCCATAGAGATACCTTTTTCTTAGACTCTCTTCAGCTTATTACTCCTCTTCCTTCACTGTCACGGCTCCTTTCTGCTTCCTGGCTCTCCTCCAGTCTGCTTTCTTGCCACCCTTCGTATGTATATACAGAACTTGGGCGCTGCAAAAAGTGGTCATTGCCAGTGAAACTGGTGGTGTCCTCTAAACTGGGAATGGATACAGGCTGCAGGGAAAAAGCGCTTCCCAAGCTGGGAGTTCCTTTCAATGAGAATGAGAGGCACAAGGTTTACCTAGGGAGGGGAGAAGAAAAAGACACTGAATTTTATTGCTCCTCTGTTTCCATAGCTCTTCCTCAACTTCCAGAAGAAGAAGATCCCTGGAAGTTTCTCCCATGTGAAATGCATCTGTGCAGACGTTTGTTATGAGTGAGACATGAATCCTTGCTGTAGCAAAGCAGAACTTGTACTTTGGTGCTTGAGCAACCCTGAGGAGCTTCATCAAGTAAAAAAAGCCCTTTAGAGAGTCTTCAACTGCTCTCAGCATCCTGCCTACAGGATGCCACAGCATCTTTGCACATTGATAGTCTTTCTGTTACCATCTTTTGTTACTTTTCCCAATACACAGTCAAAAATACAGCTCACCCTTCTGTGAGCACCAAGAAATTCGCCAGGATCTGTCCTGCTATTGTGTATTTCCTAGAGGCTTAATCAAACAATAATTTAAATGCTGTTCAAGACCTGGGGCAAAAATTGAATCAGAAAAACATGAGGTATCAGTGGATATCTTGAGCTTTTCATTGCTTACCAGGGGAAGGATTAGTGTTTTTCATATTGAGGATCACTGTGTTATGTTGATCAGTACCAGGAACTGGTCTAAACTGGAGACCAAGGGTCAAAGAGTCAGGTTTTTTTGTCCATGTAATGTGTACCCGATGAACAACAGCAAGGGGAACAAATGTGTGCTGAGGGTCCTGAATTCTAGTTGTGGATGCATTTATGCAGTCAAGAGGTTTGCTTTAACATTGCAACTACAACAGCTTTTCCTGTGTAAATTCTGTGGGCTTAAAAGAGGAGTGGGAGGAAAAGAGCTGCAGCAGAGCTAGAGGCAAAAAGGGCAGGAACAGCTACCTTAAAACATGACTATTTAAAGTTTCTTGGTCCATGCGGGCACCACTCCCCTCCCTTTGCTGAAAACACACATTCAAGACTGTGCATCTGAACAGACCTTCCATTCAGCTGCAACAATCTTTGGCAGATCCATTGTGAGCCAGGGCAGAAACCAGGATACATTTTCAGCTTGCTGCAGACTGAAGCTGGCACAAATCTTGCAGGGCTGCAGCAGCAGGCTGATGGGACTTGCAGGGTGAACCTTTAAGGGCTCCATCATTCCTGCAAGACAAAACCTCACTGCCTCCTACCTCCTCCTTCCCCCAAGGCATTGTGCTGAGAGAGCAGTCTGCTCCCACCTCTGCTGGACGAGGGGAACAACAGCAAATGATCTTGGGAGCCTCTGCGAGCAGACTGAGCAGGGCCAGGGCCCTGGTTGCCCTGAGGACATCCTGACAACCATGTTGTCAGCATGGCCCCTGGCACAGATTTACCCTGTGCCAACCCACAGACAAAGCCAGCTCAGGGATGGCTTTGTCCGTGGACTGGTCCTAGGGGTGTGATGGGGTAGAAGAGGAGTGTGGCTATAGGAACACGAGCCACACTGTGCCTCTTGCCTTGCAAATGGGATCTGGTCCATTTTAGCTACCTGGACTGATGGAGCCAGCTGACTGCTAGGAGCAGAGGGCCTGGATGGGTGTAGAAATATTTCCTTTCCAGATCACAAGAGAAGGCAGATGAGCCGTGTTCCTGACTCGGCCAGTCAGGCTAGGTCACTCAGTGATGTTAAATTGCTCAAAAAAGAGAAGTAATGGCTTTTAAATGATGTTTCCTCTTTTGCCTTCTACAAGGAAAGATTCAGGGCAGCTGGTGCTGTAGCTCCATCTACCAGGAAGCAACGAGTCAAGCTCCACTGTCAGTCACAGATGGTGTAATTAATTCTTCTAGGTAGTGTAATTAGTCCGTCCTATCAGCTACATATTTTCTCAGTCAAAATTATGCTAAAGCTAATAATACATAAAACACAGAAAACAAAAAAGAAACTCAAAAAAGGGGAAGCAATAATGGGAGGAGAAGGGATTAGAACAAAATTTACCAGTGTATAATTTTTTCTTGTTGTACATTTCCTCTTCCCTTCAGCTTCAAACACAATTCGGAACAACTGGTGAATGTAGCAAGCAGAATGAATACAAATTGGCTTCCTTTAAATAGCAGCGTGTAGGACTTAGCCAAAGTCTGCTTTCAGATGCTGAGGCGCGATAAGGCACAGATCCTGCAACAAACTCTGTGCGGGCATGGAGTCAGGGCTGCGCTTCTGCACTGTGCCATGCCTGCAGATCTGGGCTGTAGGAAGGCAGCGAGAGGTGCGTGTCCACTGCTAGTCTGTGCTGCTCTTCATCTGGGGTCTCAGGAATGGTTCCTCTGGGCAGGATCTGCTGGCAGGGCTGCTGGTGCATGGCGTGTCCCTGCCTCTGGGCACCCTGAAGCAGGCACAGGTCTGGGAGTTGGTTCCCAAAGCAGAGGAGGGCTGGGTCACTTGGGATGGGGTCTGTGAAGAAGTCTCATGGCCACCCATAGGTGGAAGACCATAACCCAGAAAAACCCTTGAGGGCTTGTCTCGTTTCCTGCTCAGATACTAAAGCAGAGCAGCTCTCTCCAATGGAGTTTGAGTTGTGGGAATAAAGAACCTCTCCAAAATATAGCGCCTGTGGGAATTTCCTTAGGGCTCAGACTGGAGGGCTGAGCCCAGGAACTTCTGGGTGAAACCTTCCACCATAGCATGAATTGCTTCCCCAGAGGGGCGGGGAGAGGAGGTGACAGCTGGCCTGAGCAAGCTGGAAATGGTGTCTGTGGGGATCTGCGATGAGCTCAGCCTGTTGTCATGTAGTGACGTGCTCCTCCTTAGGTGTTCTGGTCCCCCAGCTTGCACAAAGCATTCCATGGACTTGTGGTGACCGCATGAGGTCACAAAGGACTTGTGGTGACTGGATGAAGATTGAAGAGGATTGTGTTGGGGATGGAGGTGCCGTAATGCAGCTGGCCCATGTTGAGTGGCGAGGGGGACAGGAGCATGGATGGCTGTGGAGGACTTCTGTGAGCAGGGCATGTCTGGCTCTCTGCAGAGGGAGGTGGGGCAGCGAGCATGCTTGCAAAGAAAACTGGTGCTGAGAACATGAAGCTATTTTGGGCAGAAAAGAAGAAGATTCAAAGCAGACAGCACGAGTCAGTCTGGGTAATGAGAGACTTCTGAACATGGTTAATCTCCCTAATCACTCCTTTGTGAGCTCTCCAGGGCTGGGCGGGCTCAGGAAGGTCCTGTGGTGGCCCTGGCTCCACAGTAGAGACCAGCACGTGTTACCTCGGAGTGTCCTGTGCTCACAGTGCTCCTGGCCTGTGGCAGCCCCGCATCCCATGGTGCCTGCGTAATTCAGCCTTGCTGCTGAGTGACCCTACTGCAAAGGAGAGGGGGAGCTGGCTGAGAGCGCAGAGAGCCTGTTTCCCTGGAGATAGTTATCTCTTTCTAAGACTGGATTTAGCCCAGATGGGAAAAAAATGCTGAGCGGGAACAAAGTCCTTTTTTTAGAGCTTGAGGAGGCACAGCCTTCCCTAGTGCTGACCCCCGAGTCTCTGAAAGCATCCTCTCCTCTGGGAAGAGGTGGTGGGACAGCCCAGTTCTCCTTGATCCTGAGCCTGCCACCAGCAGTGATTGCTGCAGCGTGGTCTGTCCTGGGAGAGGGTGCAGGGCTCTGGCCCCAATGGGGGTTATCCCCTGGGAAGGGTTTGGTGTCATGTCTTCGCACACTACTGTGGCTTCAGTTCAGCTGGCTGAAAATCAGCTATGGAGGTGCTCACTTGCCGTACCTCAGTGTGTAGGACAAGGGCTGCATCACAGCTACCCTTTGTGCCCTGCAGGAAGAGGCAGGTTTGTGGTGAGCTCATGCACAGCAAATGACAATGCCTTTTGGTCGCAGTTGAGCTGGCGTGGAACTTCTGGCATGCAGGCCAAAGCACATGAGCCCCCAGATCTGCAGCATGACTTGAGGGAGAGATGAGATGAGCTAGATGAGAGAGTTAGATCTCACCCCATGAGACATGGTCATGGTTTCCCAGGGAGGATAATGTGTAGGAGGAGCTCTGCTACCTGCAAACTGGTCTTTGTCCTTTAGACACTCAAGTACCTCCAGGTGCCACACAGGGGTAATCTCTCTGACAATTTAGTTTCTGTCTTTCTCATTTCGTTGTGCTCCAATGTCTCTCCTAACCCCCCCCCCCCATCCATCCGTCTCTCTTGTTGCTAGGTGAAAAACTCAGAGCAACAGCAATGGAAGCTGACTCATGGCCCTTACATGGGAAATGGAGAAACTAAGTATTGCCTACTGCCAAAGTGAGCCTCTGCTGGAAACTTGATTGCATGGACAGCCTGTAATTGCCCTGAGCAGCCTCAGCTGGGACCCCCACCCATTCACCAGCTCTGCTCTTGGCCTGGGAGCATTTATATAGCCTCAGTTTTTCTTTGTGCCTGAGTTATTTGTGAGCAAGTCTGTTCTTGGCTTTTCTGGGTAGTAATGGAAACATAAGTAAGTGATGCTTCTTGGGATTTTCTTTTGCTGGGCTGCCCAAACTAAGGGAATGCAAGTATCTTCATATATCATATTAGCTGTGAAGTGGCAGTTGGACTTGATGATCTTTGTAGGTCCCTTTCAACTGAACTATTCTGTATCAGAATGCAGCTACAAGGAAAAAGCTGCTTAGCTTCTTTCTGGCGACAACAAACTTATTATAGCTATGAGTCTCCTACTATATATGCATATATTTTTTGTAATCGTGATGCTTTTTGATTGCTAAGTTCTTCATTTCTCTTCCCTTCTAGTGACTGGAAAACTTTCTGCAGCAACCTGGATGGGATTCTACCTTGGACCGTGTTTCTCTGACAACACAGTTGTGCAAGGCTTCTTGCTCACTTTGGAACAGTGAGTACAATGGAGCACAGATATTGGGCTCAGGACACTGTGATGTTGAATATTTTTCAGGAGAAGTATTTAAGATGTGGGGATTCATAGCCAGAAAAAGTGAAATTTAAAAGCTTTTTCAGATTCTTCTTGTTTTACTTTAGAGTTGAAACTATGCAGTGACTTGTGGTACTTAATTTTCATTCGTGCTGTTAAAGCAGACCCGATCATCAATTAGGCTAGCATGGCAATTTCTCCCATTGGTAAATAATGGAAGGTAATTAGGATGCTGGATTTGCCCAGCTTTCCTGTGCCTCTGGAAGGCCGATATGACAACTAACCACCAGCTCTGGAGCTGTCAGCCTGGCTAAGAAGGTATTGGGGAGCATGCAGGGGCATATAGTTCTCCATTATAGCTCTCTGCTCCTGCTTCTGTTATCCAAGTACCAAGAATACTTCAAATTCATGCTCTTAAATCTTCCTAGAGTGCAGGACCAAAGGCTTGATTTACAGGCAGGTTAATTTGGCACAGTAATTGCTTGAACTCTCCTCAGGATCATGAGAGGAGAGACCAATTTATATATGTAATTTCCTGGCTTTATAATGACTGCTCATTGTACAGTACAGGAGCTTGTTACATGCAGTTGAAGCAGCTGGGGTAGAACTGGAAAGGATTTGCACCAGGGTTGCAAAATAGCCTGCTTTTGGCTCTTTCCTTAGTTTGGGAAGAGTGGGGTCGAAGTGCCTGGAATATATTGTCTTGTCTTGTGTAGTGGCTGGATTAAGGTGCTGGGAATACAAATACCGAGCAGATTCATTGAGGAGGAGAAAGGCAATTCACTGTCAGCGTAGTGCGGAGATCTCTACCTAGGTGTGTTGCACTGAGTGCTCTCTGCTTTTCCATGTGTGATTCTCCTATTGGGGTTCATGGGGCTCACACACATTGACTACAGCTTCTGAAATGGTCCAGACCTTGAGTGCTCCCAGTTGTGTTGATGAGGATGGAAACTGTTCCCTGCTACAAAAAGAGACTCTGACTCTCCCACATGGTCTGGTATTGCATCAATAAAATGAAGTCTGTTCCCTCTCTTATGTGCACAGTATGCTATTTGAAAATAGTAGATATTTTTAATGTTTCAATAGCTTTTATCAAAAGAAATAGAAACTAAAACCACACTTCTTAAATGAATTTTATCTCTATGGCAGTTCCAGTGATTCAGATCTGTTCCTGTGCCAGTTTATTGCAGTCTATTTTCTCCTCAGTGAGCATCTGCTTAACAGTTCAGTGCAGATACAGACGGATAGGAACACACCTAACTCCACCCCAGGGCATGGCAGAAGTTACTTAGGTCACTAATTCATTTTCCTACCACAAATACATCGGTCAAGCAGAATGTTTTGTCAACTGAACAGGTTAAAAAGATCTCAGAATAACAGAAAATGAAATTTGTGCTCTTCTCCCCCTCATTATTCCCTGTGTGTGTTTTTGTAGCAGCAGTATTGAAAAAAAGGTGCTGTATTAATTTAATATAAATCTTTGGATGCTTAACCTTGGTCTACTTATATTACAATACAGTACCTATATAACCTAACTGCTATGACCTACTATAACAAGTTGCAGTGCAGTAGGTCACAAAACCTCCTCCTATTTTTCCCCTTCTTTCTTTCTTTCTATTTACTCCAGAATTATAATTACTTTTTTTTAAAAAAGAGTTATTCACTCTCAAAGCAAGGAACAGATCTTAATATCAAATGGAAAATAAGTGCAAGATTGAAAGCAAAGTGCTTTTGTCTAGATTTATGGAATTGCTTAAGAAATACCACTTTGGCTAAGCAGAGCATGGAAACATATAATTATCCATGCTATCTAGACTTGAAAGAGTGCTATGAGGGAGGAGGAGGAAGGCTTCCTGCTCCAGCAAGGCAGGGTGGTATTCTACAGCAGAAGATCTGTTGGTGCTGCTGGGTAGCACCCAGTCAGCCATAGATACTTGCTCATGGAGCAAAATGAGGCTAAAGTGCTTTAAACAGTAAGACACAAAATAGGTGCCTAATAACACCTGTGTTTCCTCCCATTGTGCTTCTTAAAAAGAAAGCTGCCTTTTGAAACATTCCTCTGTCAGCAGGCCTTGTCCAAGCAGTGCTGCTGCTGGGTTGGCCCTCCAGCAGGGTTGGGATACCACTGAAGGGACCTCATCAGTCACTGGGTTCATTCAGACACTCTGACAGGTGCTGCCTTATACACAGGCGCTACCTGTTGAAGGCCACACTATTTTTGGCATGTATATGCATAAGTATACTCACTTATGTGGATGTTTGCAGATCTGGAGCTTGCAGATGTGATAGGGAAACAGGGAGGTGTCCAAAAAAAGTTGTCTCGTCAAATAAGACATTTAGACTTTCAACTGAAAAAAACATAATGAATTATATGGTTATCTCCAATGTGTTTCAGGTAAGATTTCCAAGTCCTTCTGGGGATTCCTACCTCTGTGCCATGGCTACACAGCACTGTACTTGCCAGCAGAAGGTTTGGCTACTGGAAATGTGTGATGGGGCAGGGGAATATCACGTGGGTGACTTTGGATCTGTTCCTGGCAGCACTGAGGGCAAACAGGCCAAGGTTTTCTGCTGTATCTTGTTTTTTTTTTTTTTCCATTCCCCCTAAGCCTTGTCTTTTATCTGTTGTTTTTGGTCCCAGTCTTTGTCACAGCAGGATAAAGTGTGTTCAGGTTTCAGAATTTCCCATCCTCCTGTCTTAGTCAGCTATGTTTCTTCCTGTCAGAGAAGCAAGGTACCAGTGCCACTGCCCCAGTGCTGGTGTGATCTTGACCTTGGAGGGTCCTGCCAGGACACCACCCTCTGGCTTCCAGAGCAGCATTGCTTTAGCAGTGTTGTTGGCTTCTCTCCTTCTTTAGGCACATGAGACTCTTGAAATGACTCCCTCCTGCTTCTCAGCCAAAGGAGGTAAAACTGCAAGAGCATGAGGCTAGAAATCCCTCTGAAGATGGGGACCAGTGATGGTGATAATGGGATGGGGGTCGTCACATAAAATCAATGAATATCCTGAGTAGGAAGGGACCCAGAAGGATTATCAAGCCCAACCCCTGGCTCCACACAGGACTGTCCAAAATTCAAACCTTAAGCCTGAGAGCATTCTCCAAATGTTTCTGGAACTCTGGCAGCTTGGGACCATGACCTCTTCCCTGGGGAGCGTGTTCAGTGCATGATCACCTTCTTGGTGAAGGAACTTTTCCTAATCCCCACCTTGTCCCTCCCCTGATGCAGCTCCATGCCATTTGCTTGGGTCCTGTCACTGTCACTAGGGAGCAGAGATCAGCGCTGCTCCTCCGCTTCCCTTGTGAGGAAGCTGCAGGCTGCCATGAGGCCTCCCCTCAGCCTTCTCTGGGTTGAACAAACCAAGGGACCTCAGCTGCTCCTCGTGTATTGCCCTCTAGGCCCTTCACCATCGTTATAGCCCTCCTCTGGATGCTTCCTAATAGTTCTATGTCCTTCTTACACTGTGGTGCCCAAAACTGCACCAATGTCGAGCAAAGTGAGACAATCCCTTCCCTCAACCTACTAGCAGTGCTGGTGCTGATGCACCCCACGGTATCGTTGGCCCTTCTGGCTGCCAGGGCACGCTGTTGACTCACGTTCAACCTGCCATCAACCAGAACCTCCCAGATCTGTTTCTGTGGGGCTGCTTTCCAGCCTCTCATCCTCCGGTCTGTACATATACCCTGGATTGCCCTGTCCCATGTGCAGGATCTGGCACTTGCTCTTGTTCAGCTTCATGCAGTTAGTGATTGCCCAGCCCTCTAATTTGTCAAGATCTCTCTGCAAGGCCTCTGTCCTTGAGGGACTAGACAGCTCCTCCTAATTTAGTGTCATCCACAAGCTTACGTAGTATACCTTCATGTCCTGTATTCAAGTCATTGATGAAAATATTTAAGAGAACTGACCCTAAAATGGCAGAAGCCCTCATGGCAGAGCAGAAGTCCTCAGGGCATCTGTTCTGAGCACAGAGATCCCTGTGGGAGTTGGTGGTCAGTTCTAGGTGTGCTGCAAGAAGCTTTGAGGAGGGAAGCCTCATTTCGCCTGCTTAGCCCTTAAACAGCAGTCACCCCACGCTGACTTGTACTGTGAAATGGTGCAGGGGGAAGGCTCCCATGGGAGGTATGTGGAAATCTGGCATCTGTGGCTGAGACTCCTTTTCCCTTGTAGTGCAAGAAGTCTTTTGGCTCCTTGTGTACCTGTGACCTTGGTTTGGCACGGAGTGAATACAAAACAAGGAGCAGCTTAGTGCTCAGAAATGTAGCTAGCTAACTACAGCTGTCTTAGATCACCTTCTACAGGATCTACAGATTGCAAGGCAGGAATGGGGGTGGGGGGAGAGAATTTAGTCAGCTGATGAGCCTGGCTTTTCTGTCCCTTAAGGAAGGGGATTTATTGGTATTAAACATGTCTCTCTTAATGTGGGTGATTTAAAATGGAAATTGCCTTTGAAAGGGGATTTCCTATTAACTAGCTGGGAAGGAAAAATAGGATAATACCATCATCCTTATGCAGCACCCATAGATGAGTTGCTGGAACAGCATGATCTGGTTAACTGTTGTTTCTCCAGAAATTATAGCTTCTCTTTAAGAGTGGGATCTGGTCCTTGCCTAAGTTCCTCCTTGAGGAATGGTTATATAAATGCTCTTAAAAAGTTAATTTTATGGAAAAACCAGCTGTCTTATTGGGCCCTTTGTGATTCAAGGTAAGAATTCACTGAATATGAATACTGAGGGCGTGGTCAGGAATGTACCCACCTTTTTGAGGCTGGATGAAGAGACAGATACTAGAAGACTGGATTAATGATTCATGTTTGTTATCATGTAGTTAATGCCAATCAAAACTTGGATTAGTGAATGATTTTAGTAACAAAAAGAAAGCCTCATCTATACCCAAATTTGCACTAATTTAATCCAGGTTGGCCCAGATATCAATTTAATTAAGTCTGTGCAGCCACTCTATGTAGAAGAAACTTACTTAATCTGAACTCTTTCAGCCCACTCCATCTAAATCTAGATGGTGGGATGTCCACACAGGAAGGGTCTGAACAGACCAAATTCAGAATTCATATCAGCAGGGTACCACACTTACCTGATTAATGGCACAGTACAGACGCATTAGCATCATATGTCACCATTTGGACTTTTTAATGTTAACGTACTGCGTTGTGGTTACAGTATGGACGCCCCTTGTCAAGACTGTCACTCAGTTTTAGGACCAGTGCCCTTCCCCAGGTTTCTGAGTTGGGACATGAGGCAACATGCTATGGAAAGAAGTGACTCCCTGATTAGGATGAAACATCTTTTGCTTTTGTTATTCCTATCTGTGGGCAAACTATGGGTCTCTTGGCATCCCCATTTCGTCCTTGCTCTCCTTGGTTGCATAGATGCTGCTCAATGCTTGTGCCAGGGAGGTCTTTGTCTTCCCACTGGAGCTTGGGACATGGGCTGTGTGTGACACGACACAGAGTAAGACATAAATAATTTCATGGCCCTCCTGAAAATCTCTGAAAAGATTCTCACGGAGCCTTCTGTGCTTATACAGTCATCTTAGAGCAAACTGTTATGGTGATACCAACCCCTGACAGCGGCATTCCTTGTATAAAAATGGGGTGCCCTGAAAATCATTTAGCTGTCTGGTCTGCCCTTGGATGCCGCTCATACCGTCCAGGAGATGTTGTGACTCTGTATGGAAGAGGCAGAGGGAAGAAAGAGCTGGGCCAGAGTGGCTGAAGCAAGTAGTCACTTGAGGATCTTTCTGCTATCTTTGTCTCCTGTAGTCATGGTTTATATCCCCTGGTGAACTTGTTCCAAAAATGCCCAAGAAAAACCGGGATCTCTGTGCCTTGTGCCTGTCTGGACCACTCTCCTCTATAGCATGATCATGCCATTACATTTTCTCAGGATTTGCAAGGAGTGTGTGTGTTTCCAAAGGCAGATGAAAACACTTCATTTTAAAAGGTTGGGGTGAGGCTGAGGAAGTTACTTTATGTTGTGCAACAGTCCTGTTCGGGAAGGAAAATGTGAAATGGGTAGTGGGCGCTTGGATCATCTGCCTTGGGCTGATGGGGAGCTGACCCTTGTCACATAGCATGATGATTGGATGGGCATGGAGATAGGACTACGCTGAGTTTAGTGCTAAGCCTCTTCCTTGGGTCTCAGCCATGGCTATGGCGTTGCAGGTAGAGATCCTGCAATAACTCTTGGGATGTGGAGAGGCTGTGCAGTGAATGGGGTGTAGGTAGGGGTGAGTATGCAAATGACCTGTAAGGCCTGCTTTGCAGGTATGGCTGCTATCCCAAGATGCTCTAATCTGTATTTTGGATGTGTGTTTATGCAGATCAGGCTAGTCAGCGTGCTGTTGGGAGATGTGACAGCTTTGTATGCATGATGGGAAACGGTGTCCTGACCATCTGCAGTGTGTGACATTGCCACTGAGGATAGGGGAAGGGGGCAGTGGGAATACTGGAAACCCATGCAAGTCAGGGAGGTGCTTGGTACCTGTGTGAAGGCCATTCCTACCTGAACTTCCTTGGCCTTTGTGCATGCGTGCACTGTCTGAGTAAGCGTTGATTGATTGTTGAGTAGCTCATATCACACAATCACCTAAGTGCCTGCACTGGTGCTTTTGGACAATTAGGGTAGCAAAGAGGGTGGATCTGAGTAGACACTAGCTGTGTGTGGGTGGAAGAGCTGCTAAGAGACAAAATGGTGGCAGGTGTACTGGCTTCCAAGATGATCTGTGATCTGCCATGGTTGGCTGCTTGGAGGATTCATGTTGCTTGGCAACCCTGTCGTTGAGGTTCAGCTGCCAGTATCAGAGGAGGGAGCACTTCAGAGGACCTCCCCACTGGGAGGGAAAGGGGGATCTAGGGGAGGAGGGTGTATGTAATAGGCACAGTGACCCTTGCTGGTTGAGCTTTGCTCAGAGCTGAGTGATGGAGGAGTTGCTGAATGTGGTCGTGGCTGTGTGTATAATCCCTCAAGGTTTTTGTGGAGGTGGGGAGCTGGCAAGCATCTTGATGCTATACAGGGATGTGGGCAAAGCAGCTGATGATACAGACCTCGGTTTTGAAGAGAGATGTGGGATGTGAAGGTGTGGGGACTCGGGGGCACAATGTGAAGGCATGCCTCCCCATGACTTTGTGGAGGTAACTGGTAAACATAGGGGCTGTAGTCTGCCCCACTGAGATGGACTTTCTCAGAAATTTGGGCTAAAAAGCTGTTCAGAGCTTACTTCTCTACTTTCACAGGACCTGACTGAGGACAGTTAAGCCACCAGACAGGTTTCCCAGAGAGGCTGTGCAATCCCCCACCCTTAGATATTTTCCAGACCTGACTTGTTAAAGCCCTAAGAAACTGGATTTGATCTCACAGCAGATCCTGTTTCAAGCAAGAGATTGGAATAGAGCCTCCTCCCAGCTCAATTTATCCTCTGACCCACTGACTTCTGGAGCTGATGGCGTTGGGTAGCTGCTGTTCCTCTGCTGCACTGTGACACCTGCGTAGAGCAAAGAACTTCTGCAAAAAGTTCCAGAGTTTAAGGTTCCAACCCTCATGGCCATCAAGAGAAGTTCGGAAACAAAAATGTCGTAATTCCAATCACAGTCAAATATGCACTTAATTGCAATCAATTGCAGTCAGTGAGGACAATTGTTTCTATTCATCCCCTCATGTTCAGGAGGGCAGAGATTACACTCCTTTCATTGCAGCACACAGAGGAGCCAAGCAGTTTTGACATCTGCTTGACTTCAAAAGAACATATTTTTAAGGAGCTTGTCCTCTCTGATGTAAACTCTGAAATTGGTCTTTTGAGCAGTAACTCCAGGGGACATTTATCATCTGTACGTATGCTAGATGCTTGCAATCTTAGAACATGAAGCCTACCATTATTACCCGAGATTGTGTGATTAGTTATTTCAATTCTATTCAGCTCAGCTACAGCTCCTGGTAGCTGCACAAAAGAGTAATACAGACCCTGGTGATGGTTTGAAGGGGCAGTCACTCTTCTTGTCCTGTTGTTCTATAGCCCAGGAAGTTAACCAGTGTCAGCAGTCTTGCCAGCATCCTCTCACTAAGCCAACTGCCTGTACAGTCAGTGCATATTTTGTGTGAGCCTATTCATTTACAGTGTACCTAAAGACTTCTTTCCTTGAGTACTATAGAAGAAGATGAAAATAGCCAGCTTTCTTGATCACAATTTCCCTGGTAGCCTAACTAGTTTAGCCCTGAAGCCAGAAGATACCTAACTCTGCGCCGTGTCAACGTCTTCTTTGAGTGTACCAATGACTCTCAGAAAAGCTCTGCTTTCCGAGCAGCAGGTTGCAAAGTGGTATCATCGCGTGTAGCAAAGACTTACTCAATGCCAGTCTGCTTCCAGGTAATGGTAACAAGAATGGCACACTTGGGTTTAATGCTCTGTGTCAAATGCCACCACTTCAGACTGAGATTCCCACAGTCACTTGTGGAGTTCTTTGGGGATATGTTTGAAATTATGGTAGTTGAAACCAATCTTCTGGCAGTTATAATTCCCTATTCTTTTCTTAGTTTGCTCTGAGGGGAGAAAATGCTTGATTTGCATATTTGGGGAATAAAGGCTGAGGGAGACAGTGGGACTCACCTGAGGAACACAGCGTTTGAACCCATCTGCTAACCTTGCATTGCCTAGATACCTGTACCCAGGCCTTTTATAATCCTGATCCTCTTCTCTTCTTACATGCTTTTCGTCAGGGATCCTATATGTGTGGTTCTTGTGTTGAGGATCAGGAGCAAGACCTTTTCCAGAGTTGTATCTATTCTTAACTCTGGAAACAGAGGAAAAGCAGTTCTTGCCACAAGGTGCTGTTAATATTGTTTAGACTTGTGCCTTACTGGATTGTGGTTGATTTTTGTCTCTCTGCTATGAAGCATCTATTCCTGGAGATGGAGGCCAGCACTCCATGGGACTGTGCTGTTTTCCACCTCTGGGAAAGGCAGCAGCAGCAGGAGAATTTTATACATACGAAGGTCTTTAATTTGACATGCTGTGCTGTGAGCTTGCATGTTTCTCAAGAGTACCAGCATACAGCCTTTAAGGCCAAGTGTACAGAAAAGTGATCAGTTTCTTTAAAAGAAGTTCATCACTGAACTCATCACAGGAGTGGTAGGCACTGCCATGGTGCATACCTCTTATCCTTTCATATTATTCAGTGCCGTGTTGTCACACCTTGTAGTGTCCCAAGGAGCACTAGCAGTTTCACCCAAAATGGGTTCTGCAGCTGCTGATACCGTTCCTATAAACTTTTAACCTGAGGTGATGACTCAACAAACAAACCAAATGGGGTCCTATGCCATCATAATGTAGGGACTGATGGATGGTGGAGAAGTGTGTTTGACTCACTCTGTGGACAACAAAGAAGGCAATTTTGGATGTATGTTTGCCTACCTCTTCAAAAGTTGTATTTGTCATCATGACCACAGCGGGCTTTTGTTTAACCTGTGAACAGAAACTTTTGTAGCACCATACCACCAGCCTATATACTGAAAAATGCAACTCACCTTTAGTTCTTACATCCCTTTCTGATCATACCTGGCTGTGACAGACTTGACGCTAGGTTTTTGACTCCTGATGACCATAACTTGCATGTTCGGTCAGTTACCGGTAACAGCATCCTGAGGTTTGCTGACATACCTGTAGCCTGTTATGGTGAACACAACACAGCAAATCCAACCAGGAACCATTCCATGAACACGGGATTTTCTGGAGTCAGATCTGCCTTTGCTCAGTCCAGCAGAGCCACCAGTGTTCACTGACTCCTGGAAGGACAAGGACCCTCTTGGTAATATATGAGGGCTGCTCTGAAAGTAATGCCTCCTGTTTTATTATGTTGGCCCGCAATATCAGAGGTGGATGTTGGTGTAATGGCAGTAGAGGCTGAACCTTCCTGCCAATATGCCATTTCATTTTGTTGCCATGTGACAGATGGCAGCAGAGAGGCATTCTGACACAATGGTGTCTGACATGAGAGTGTGTATGAAGGAAAGGTGCGGAATTGAATTCCTTCATGCAGAAGAAATTGCACCTGCTGACGTTCATTGACACTTGTTGAATGCTTATGGAGACCAAACAGTGGATGTGAGCACAGTGAGGTGATGGGTGGTCCATTTCAGGAATGGCGACAATGACATGAAAGACAAGCTATGTTCTGTATGGCCGTGCACATTTTCATGAGTGTGGCATGCAGGCTCTTGTTCATCACTGGCGAAAACACATAGCTAAGAGTGGTGACTATGTAGAAAAGTGGTGTTTTGTTGCAGAGAATTTGCTCTATTGAATATTGTTATTGTGCTCTTTGTATCTGTTGTAGTTTCCATGGAAAGAAATAGGAGGCATTACTTCTGGAGCATCTTACCTCTGTGGTGGAAAGGAATATGATGACATAATTGACAGAACATAATTGACAACACATGACTGTCAAATTCTGCTTCTTCACACTGTTCTCATTACCTTCTCCCAGCACATCTCTTCCTATCTCTACGCTCCCTGAGATACCACCAAGGAACAGTGTAACTGAGATACAGACCTTCTCTAATGGTGCTNTTCAGTTGCCTGACTTCAACCTCTGAAAAATTAAAAAAAAAAAAAAAAAAAAAAAAAAAAAAAACAAAAAAAAAAACCCCAAAAAAAAGAGTTGTGGACTGTCCCTTGTGAGACAGAGAGGATGTCTCTACTGGAGCAGTGTCCTCGATAGAAAGCATGTTCTAATCTAAAAAAGCTGTTAGCTGGCAAAGGGAAGAAGTTGGGAGTCTACAGAAGTTGAGTCATTTGAGACACACAGATCAGTTCAGGAGGAAAAATATGTACAAATCCATCAGGCAGTATGAAAACACATGGCCATCCTTGACCCAGAATAAGGACGTGACCAGCAAGGACACAACAGCCTGCAGGCTCGCTCTTTGTCAGCATGAAAAAACTGGATAGCATGGCAAGCCCACAGTGTTGTCTCCTGACCGACATAGGGGTTTGAGCGGAGATGGCCAGCTGCTCTTTTGCCAGGGGAACAAGCCACAGCTCCACAGGAGCTTTCTGTACTTGTTTCTAAAGGGCACAACAAAGGCCAAATGGCCTTGTTGAAAAGCCAAACACAACGGCATGAATGCAGGGGAACGGCATGAAAAGAGCATAGGATACAGCCACAGTTTTTCCCTTTCTCAGGCAAACCTGTCGACAAGGGCCAGAGGACAACAAAATTTTCACTGTGAACCACTTTGAGCTGTCCTTCCAAATAAATGTTGCCTTGCTCTAATGCTCAGACTCTGTCCTTGGACTGGGAAAGTTGCCAGATTGTGGCCAAAGCTTTGGGTGGACATTTTCTAAAGATGATGAGGGAAGAGGGACAGAACAGTGTGTACTTTTCTGAATTCACTTCTTGGTAAGGGATGAGGAAAAGGTGTACCTTCTGCATGTGTGTTTGTACTTCCTGTTTTCCTGCTACCAGGCTGTATAAAGACAACAAGCACTTGGATCTTGGCTGTAATACATGGGAGAGAGCAAGCTTGCAGGCCTGCTGGAGGACAGAAGCTGTGCAGGTGAAGCCAGGCTTTGCTGTGTTGAATTCATCATCATTTTGGAGGTGAAAGAGAGCTAACGTAAATAAAGCCTGGTTTTGGGCTCAGGTTTACAGCTGCTATATGGCAAAATGAATAGTCAGAGCATGACAGTGTGGGTAGTGTACGTAGTCAAGATGCTGAGGCTTGAGTTTGAGTCAGACCTAACATGAGAGCAAAAACTGGCTGCTGGGTTTCAAAGCAGGTGAGGTTAATGCCCTCCATTTCAAATTGATGGTAGATTAAAAGAGGCAGCTGAGCTATACCAGAGGTGTTTTGCTTATTGCCTCTTCCTAGATGCCTAAGTAAGGGGATATCTGAGTAAAGGAGAGAAGAAGGTGGCAGTTTTCTTTAGAATACAGAGCAGCCTGACCGAAATCTTAATGCTTCTTACTGCCAGAGGGCTGACCTATCGAGTCAGCTGGCTCACTTAGATTTCCTTTGCCTGAGCTGTTTCCATCTCATCTGCATAAAATAATTTGCCAAGAGTAGGCATCTTTCTTCAGGAAGATGTGGTGGTGGGACAGCACAATAACCTCAACTGCTGTGGGTAGGTACTCTCTCCTTGCTTTGTGAACATTTCTTCATTTAATGAAACTACAGAATGGGTAGGTACAGGAGCAGGTGACCCTGATCCTGCTGACACTCTGCTGACCATGGACACAGTGGTTTTCAGAGCTGCTTTCTAGCTCATTAACATTTCTCTTCTGTTTTCCCCTGGGCAAGGAACTATCTCGAGGACCACAGCTGTATGCTAACTGACAACGTTTTTCACTTTAAAATGTGCCTACAGAAAACATTTGTCTTAAATTAGATGGTCAATACAAACAGACATTAGATGCTGGAGTGAGCACCTAGCCCAAACCCCGTGGGAACACCCCCAACTCGTAGGCTTTTGGCTCACTGGTGAAATCACTCTTCTGTTTCAAAGGATGCTTTCAGATCCATGTTTTTGTGAATAGTGATCTGCTTTTCTGAAGTCATGCAGTTACTGGTTAAGAATACTTGTCAGTACGAATAATACTTTCCTTCACTACCATTTCTCCCCCACTCCTGCTCGCAAGTTATTTGCAATGCCATCTGCTTCACCTGAAGGAGAAATGAGAAGAACAGAGACTCAGTGCTGTTATCGACTCTGAACTTTTCTGGAAAAAGCTGAGTCTGTTAGGAGGTCGTGATCAGCAGTGATTGTCAGAATGGCTGCACCAGCAGGGAGCCTGGCTGGTGACACTAGGCAGCGCCTCTGCTTTGACACATTAAAGTGAATCCACTCGCTCCACTATAGCAAAAGCAATCATGCTGTCTTTCTTTAGGTACAGAGAGTCAAATCTGCCTCTCGCAACCCAAGGCCACTGTAAAACAGCCATGCCCTCTATGCCTGTTCACCTGCTGGACTCCTCCATTTGGCTGCCCATGTCTTGGTGAGCTTTGCGTAAACAGAGAACTTTGTTGCAGAGGTAGAAAATGTGCAGCCCCCATGGAGAGGCTGCTCCCAGCTGCGTTCTTGGCACCAGGTCATCCATAGGTATGTATGTGTATGTATTAAATGTTATCAAAAGGTCTGACATAGCTTGCAGGCAGAGGAGGACATGGCAGGTGGATGCAATTTCGTCTTTGCTTTGCATACATCACTTCCCTTTGCTGAAGAGCAAAAGGAAAACCTGGACAGAAGATATGATCCATGTGTTTTGGGGGAAAAAATAGTTATGCTTTGATGGCAGTATTTTTAGGGTCATAAGGTGTTTAAGCAAAAAATACATTCCTTGGGTGAAAATCAAATATTTGTGTATACTGCTGCTGCCAGCTTTTGCATCAATGGTGACACATGCATATTTTTCAGAGGGAAGAATTTATTTTTTACCCACAGTAACTTAGTGTTCTGAGTGAGTTTATAATAGCACTGATTAACTGTTAGCATTTAGTCTGAGTGAAATATCAGCTCTGATGTCTATATTCCTCTTTGCTCCAGACACTTTTATCTATCATGGAGCTATTTCACTTTACTCATTCCTTCCTCAGGAGGTGGTTCATGTGGTAGCAATGTACCATTGAACAAGCATTATGGATTTGACACTGTATAGGCTGCATAAATGAAGGTGAGGCATTCTGGGTAGCTTGAGGAAATCTATGGAATAACAAGTGAAAAGCTGGATGTGTCCTACTGCTTCACCTAGGTGTCATTTGAATAGAATATGGCTTGCCTGGTGCTTAACTAGCATGTAGGCCTTCTGTGTAAGAAAAATAAAAGTGCTTATTTACGGTAGCACCGATATTGTTGTACTTTGACCCTACTATAACATACAGCGCAAAGAAGTGACATGTTATTAACTATTCTATTGCACACAACAAAGCAAGATAAAAGGTGAAAAGCGAGCTGTCGAAGCGACTGTAACTTATTGCCCTGTATTTTTGTAGTAGGCAGTTTCCCCGTTAATAACGGGAGCTGGGAAGCTGAATGTCTTGGAATGCAACTAGCTGAGCCTTTGCTTTTATGTGAATATTGTGTTAAAGACAAGACTGGCTAGGTAGAGCTGTGGCATCCAGTCCCTCAGGGTGTGTGCAGCAGCTCTCAGTAGCATGAGCAGTAAACTAGATAATTGGTGTGTTGGTTCTCATCCAATAATAATTTATTTCCTGGGAGCAACTTCAAAGCTTAATCCTAGAATTAAATCCCCTATTCCTCCTTGGGATTTTAATTTAGTTTTGAATGCTCTGATGGATCCTGTGCTAGAACATTGAAGACGGCTTTCAGACATCGGGGTGATTTTCCTGACTGCTGTATGCCCTGCGAGGAGAATAGGTGAATGCAGGCACTTCCTTGAAGAGACTCTTTCAGCTTTTCATCGTGATAAGCTGGCAAAAGCTGCACCTTATCTCTTACTGAAAGCAGTTTTCCAGTTTCCTTTAAACCATGAAGGCAATCTACCTAATCCATTTTGCAGCTTCTCCAGTGAAGAAAAGAAAGGGTGTCATCACTTAAACCTGGAGAGAACCAATATGGTTTTCATCAAGCAGAAAGCTGATTTCAGGAAAGAAAACAGATAATCTGTTTGTCTTGGTAGGGTTGGAACGGGATGGAGATGACTTCCCGGAGGGTTATGGTTTCCCATTCATTGACGTGTATCAGGAAACCATGCCTCATTAAGACTAATGAGGTAGGATGAAATCTCCAGCCACTGGAATGGTCTTCGCACCCCTGAGGCAGAGGAGAAAGGCTCTTTAAGACCTGCATGAGGCACTGCTTTGACCTTTCCTCCATGTTTCTGAATGGCACGCCAAAAGGGATGACATACATGGCTCTAGTGTTTGTACAGTGCCTTGATGACGTATAACACAGCATCTGATGATAATTAATAGTTAATATTACATGTGGCGGCTGTTGACAGATAGGTAGAGGAGCCATGTATCATCTTAAAAAAAGTGACAGTGTCAGTCTGAAGTCCTGTGTGTGCTTTGGAGCTTAAAAATAAGGCATTTCCATTTGAAAGAAAGAACTCCACTGTTTCTTAGTTTAATGTGTGTGTATTTCACATATAAATGACCATCCAGGAAAACCAATTTCAGTGAGCCTGACGTTCCAGACTCAAAAGAATAAAACAAGTCTATAAAGACACAGAGAAAGCTATTTCTCCTTTAATCTACTTCACACTTTTTTTGATTCTGAGTGACAAAAAACCAGTCCATTAGTAGTTTAGGATTTCAGGGGACAGACTGGACATGGCAGAGACAGTAGGGGATGCCGCAATTATTGCAATGTAAAATGATGAGAGCTCAGTTAAGGGTCTTAGTGTGACAGCTGAGAGAACTTGTGTATCACTTCAAAGCAAATTTAATAGTGCTCACTGTTCTCTTTAGCAGGGCTCCTGGCAGGCTGGGTGTCCCCTGAGGTAGCAGACAAGGCAAGTGCTCTCCTTGTGTCCAGGTGTCTTTGCAGGAGATTGACCAGAACCCCCTCCAGTGGCTCCCAGTTCAATCCTGCTCTAGCACCTCTTGGTCCTAGCTACGCGCAGAAGAAAAGATAAAAGCTTTCATTACAAATTTCAGCCCAGTCCAGCCAGGTGGTTGTGGCACTGTCAAGTTTTTTTTCTAGTTTCTTTGTTTGCTTTCCCTTTAATTCTCTGATAAAACTTGTTCCTGCAGCATGACATGGCATCCTTGTTTGTGGGCCGGTGTGGCCATTATTATGGTGACCTTCCAAAACTGTTATCGGTTCAGAACCTGAGCGCTAGGACTTGCCACGGTGTCTTTTCTGCTCAGAGAGGAGGTCTGGGACATGGACATGGATTTATTTTGCCGCTTTCTAAGGAGGTTGTCTCAGTGGAACAGGGCACTCTATAAAAGCAGCTGGGCACCTGGTTACCATGTTCTGCAGCCCATATGCAAACACTCCAAGGAATTTTATGAAAAACCTTTTCACAGTGTGATTTCTCCAGAGCAACAGATCCATTTCACTGATCATAAGGCACTGCTCTGTATGGACATGTATTTTTCTTACACTGATATGGCTGGATTCGTGCTTGTGCAGATGACCCACGAATTTCCCATCTTTTTCCTTTGCTGCAGACCCTGTTGACCTGGGCAGATACTGCACTAGAAGTGGCCTCTGATTTCATGAAAGCAGGGGCTATTTACTGGGGGTTAAACATACTGTAGGTGCTTTGTTCACTGTCAGGGGTGGCAGATGCTGCCCTGTGGGGGCACAGTGGCTCTGCTGCTCTGCATCCTCCCCAGCGCCGTCACTGCCACATCCAGCCCTGGATGCTTTTGATGTAACAACTTTCATCCCCATTCTTTTATCTTCGGCAGGACAAGAATAACATGGCACTTAATTTATAGTAAACGTGGACACATTTAAAATAAATCTCTCAATTTCTCTTACAAATAACATTTAAGTGTTTTTGAATTGAAGAGATGTTTGAAAAGCCAATTTCCCATCAGAGATGCTATTTGTTTCATTTTATGTGATTCATTCATCTTAGTTGATTGGAGAAAAAATAAAGCTGGCCCCAGCTAGTGAGAGTAAACCCTGCCATAGTAGGACGTTGCTGGAGATTTTGTAGCAATTTTTATGTGCCTCCTAACTCCACACCCATTAGTTATAATAAATATTACATCTTAATGTGAGAGTAGTTTGGGATTTAGATGCTGTGTAGAATGTGTATTAGAAGATGCTCGGAAGCAAGCGGCAGTTTTGTGCACCCAGTTCCAAACGCGTAGGTGAGCCTCACTTCTTTGGGCAGAGGGAATTGACCACCTTCCAAAGCAGGCACTCAGACCCCTGAGCACCTGTAGGGAACGTGCACCTTATGTGCAGTCTGTTTATACAGTTTGTACGTATGCATCCATTGAGCAGAAAGACAACCAGTCTTGCCCTCAAAAGCGAGCAACAACACCAGCATGCAACTGTGGAGTCGTGTTGCTGTAGAAAGCAAACTTAGTTAATTCCTTCTTCTTCTGGTTACAGAGAATGACAATCTTAAATGTTGCTGACTTGCTGAAAATAATTGCGGCTGTTCTCTTCTGATTGATGGGCCCCTTTACAGAAATGGTTCCTAGGATACTTCTTAACCCTCCATTTTGTGTTTCTAAGTCACGTGCCGGAGGAGAACTGCTCCCTCTCGTTTCTGCCAAGCTCCTTCTCTTGTTTCGCCTGGAAGAATGCAGGAGGACCTGCACCGTTCTGGCTTATCCATGGGGAAGGGAAAGACATCCTTCGGCCACATCCTCTCTGCTATTCTTGTATCACTGTTATCAGCCAAAGAAACAGGGAAGTCAGATGACTAATCTCTTCAGCTATTAGCAACTTCTGCGTGCAAGTATCACTCTACATTTCTTTCCTCCAACTGTTCTGAGATGATTTCAGATTCCTTCAGGCTTTGGCTAATGTGTCTTCCATTTTTACTGAAATTAGAATGAAAAAGATCATAGTCACTTTTTTTAAGCATCCCTAAATACGTTAGGAAAATCTTTCTAACAGAATAGACCTTACCAGCACCCTCTAGAAGATCCTGGCTGTCAAAATTGAAATTGTGGTGGATGCTTTTTGCAAGGAGCTCAAGCACACATTGCTATTGCTTGTGGTCACTGCAGCTACGTGGAAACCACTGCACATGGACACAATGACTTGTGCAAGCTCCAGGTGTCATATTGATATGTGCATTCAATGCCGCAGCCATACTGACATCCAAAACCGCTCTGCAAACCCTGTCTGAACCACGTGAATGGGATCTGAGGACCCTGGCAGGACCCTGGGATTGAGAGATGCTGTAGTGCTTTCAGGCAGCCTTTTTCCCTCAGCAGCCTTGGCCACGCTAGTGTAGTTTTTTGCCTTATCCATGTATTGCCCTGCAGATACATACCTGCAGCTAAGGGACAGAATTGGGTTAGAGAGGGCTTGGCTGCTTGTTGGAGCACAGCTTTTCACGTGGGATCCAACCCTCCTTGCTCATCTCTTTGGGGTACCTTCATCACCGCTCCTGGACACATGGTCTGCCTATGGAGGTGGAAGTGACTTTCCCTGGAATGGTGCTGTGGGTGAGGGAGATGCCAAGGCTGGACGATGCAGCCTGGATCAGCACTGAGGCAGAGCGCGTGGTCTTGGACCCGGGGTCTGCTCTCTTGTAGGACAAGTGTAGCTGTCAGGGCAGCATGGGGAGGGCTTCTTCCATTTCTTTTGTCTCTGGATGACCAAGGTCTGGCTGAGCCCATCCAAACCCATCATGTGGCAGGGTGGGTCTTTGTGACAGTGACCCTAGGATGACTGTGTGTCCTCAAGGGTGCACTTGGTGCATCCACTTGCAGGGGCTCTGCCTTGGTACCCACTCCGGCTCACCGTGGTTTGAGGCAGATGTCCCCAGGGCCACACTGTGGTGCTGTGCAGGGAAGTGGGCACGCTCTGCTCTGCTCAGTGGCTCCGGGCTGAACTTGGTCTGGTTATAGGGATGGGGAGGGATGGTGGCCATGGAGCTGTGCTGCGAGAGCGAGGCCGGGACACCATGGGCGCAGACACCCGTGGGCAGGCAGGGCTGTGCAGCAGGGAGGCATGCACAGACGCACTTTGCTCTCTGTTCAGAGTGATTTCACGTCGCTTAGCTTCCAGGGGGCTCTGAGAATAGCAATTAAAGCACCAGGCTTAATTGTGGAGTATCCAATTTGGATATTAGCGTTATCTCCGCTCTCCTTTCTTTTTCCTTCAGATCCAATTCCTCTGCCTGCCTGCTGGCAGGGCGCCTGTTCCTTTCTTCTTATTATTACTATTTTATGGTGATCGTTAATATTTCATTTATTTATTTATTTTTAGCGTTCCTTTCCTCACTTGTCTCCCAACCACGCGGATCTCTGCCTCCCCGCGGCCTCTGCCCCCGGGATCGGACCCCGCAGCCCCGGGCGCTGCTCGGCCCCGGCC
>WBMW01002489.1:386492-408996 GCA_013396635.1 Penelope pileata | reverse complement strand
TTTTTTTTTTTTGGAGGGAGGGGGGGTGTAGGTGGGGTGCAGCTATGCGAGAAGGAACGTGGCTTTGGAAAGGGCTGAAAATGATGGTAATTCCCATCCATCCATCCATCCATCTGCAAATTTTCACTGGTCCAACAGCTCCTTGTCGTGCTTTGCTGAGATAACAGAGCTTGTTAGGAGCTACGGTGGATAGAAACGCGCTCGCTGTGAGGAGGGTGCTGCATTACTTCAGACCCACGCCGGCTTTTCCATCGCCAGCGGCCTAACGCAGGGGCTGGGGGCCGGGGGCCGGGGCCAGCCCAGCGCAGGGCGAGCGCAGCTGCCTGCGTGGAGGTGAAGGGCTATTTTAAGTCCAAGCACGTCAAGAGCCTTAACCTGAACCTACGAGGCGCCGTATTCAGGCAACTCCATGGGTTTAAATTTATCCGTGAGCGCTGTCAGTGGGGCACCGTGGTCCCTCTCCACTGCATCCCTCCCCCCCCACTGCAGGCAGCCCCTTCCCCAGCGCGCTCGGCAGGGCTGCGAAATGGCCATGGTGCTGGCGAGAGGCAGCGGTGCATCCCGACCGTAGCGTGACATCCATGTGAGCCTTTCCGTAAGATGGTGGCGAGACAAAGGGAGCGGGATGCTGGGGGTGCGGAGCTGTGCCGCGCCTCGCCGGGAGCGCCGGGTATGAGGTGTGGAACGTGTCGGGGCTATTTTAAGCCTTCACCAGCAGGCGTGGGGCTGCACGCCCCCGCGCCAGGAGAGAGGTGGGGGGACGAGGTGAGCTGCCCCCCCCCTTAGCCTCACCCTCAGCCCTGCAGCCCACCTCCCTCCGAGCCCCCTGCAGCAGAGACCTTCAGTGGGCGGGGGAGGCCCCCCCCAGCAGCAGCAGCAGCAGGAGGAGGAGAAGGAGGAGGAAGGGGCTGCATCCTGCAGCCCTGCTGTTGGGTGAGCCGGGGGCCTGGGGCAGCTGCAGAGCCCCCAGCCCCAATGCACCCAGAGCATCCTGCGTTAAGGGCACACGGCTGCCCACCCCCTGGGTCCTTCCAGTGGTTCGTTTTCCCCTTTTGGAGGGGTTTTGCTGGGCTATTGTTAAAAACGAGGAGTGGCTCTCTGTTGAGGGGCTGAGAGCCACCTTCCCTGCCATATTCTGACTGTGCTTCTATAAATATCCAAGGCTTCCCAGGGTTTATCCGCGCCTGGATCCTCCCTGCCAGCGAGCTCCCTCCCTCTCCTTCCGCAAGTGGGAGTAGAAAGTTTACCTGTATGGAGAGGGGAGGTGCGCGGGAGCCCTTCNTTTTTTTTTTTTTTTTTTGGAGGGAGGGGGGGTGTAGGTGGGGTGCAGCTATGCGAGAAGGAACGTGGCTTTGGAAAGGGCTGAAAATGATGGTAATTCCCATCCATCCATCCATCCATCTGCAAATTTTCACTGGTCCAACAGCTCCTTGTCGTGCTTTGCTGAGATAACAGAGCTTGTTAGGAGCTACGGTGGATAGAAACGCGCTCGCTGTGAGGAGGGTGCTGCATTACTTCAGACCCACGCCGGCTTTTCCATCGCCAGCGGCCTAACGCAGGGGCTGGGGGCCGGGGGCCGGGGCCAGCCCAGCGCAGGGCGAGCGCAGCTGCCTGCGTGGAGGTGAAGGGCTATTTTAAGTCCAAGCACGTCAAGAGCCTTAACCTGAACCTACGAGGCGCCGTATTCAGGCAACTCCATGGGTTTAAATTTATCCGTGAGCGCTGTCAGTGGGGCACCGTGGTCCCTCTCCACTGCATCCCTCCCCCCCCACTGCAGGCAGCCCCTTCCCCAGCGCGCTCGGCAGGGCTGCGAAATGGCCATGGTGCTGGCGAGAGGCAGCGGTGCATCCCGACCGTAGCGTGACATCCATGTGAGCCTTTCCGTAAGATGGTGGCGAGACAAAGGGAGCGGGATGCTGGGGGTGCGGAGCTGTGCCGCGCCTCGCCGGGAGCGCCGGGTATGAGGTGTGGAACGTGTCGGGGCTATTTTAAGCCTTCACCAGCAGGCGTGGGGCTGCACGCCCCCGCGCCAGGAGAGAGGCGGGGGGACGAGGTGAGCTGCCCCCCCCCTTAGCCTCACCCTCAGCCCTGCAGCCCACCTCTCTCCAAGCCCCCTGCAGCAGAGACCTTCAGTGGGCGGGGGAGGCCCCCCCCAGCAGCAGCAGCAGGAGGAGGAGGAGGAGGAGGAGGAAGGGGCTGCATCCTGCAGCCCTGCTGTTGGGTGAGCCGGGGGCCTGGGGCAGCTGCAGAGCCCCCAGCTCCAATGCACCCAGAGCATCCTGCGTTAAGGGCACACGGCTGCCCACCCCCTGGGTCCTTCCAGTGGTTCGTTTTCCCCTTTTGGAGGGGTTTTGCTGGGCTATTGTTAAAAACGAGGAGTGGCTCTCTGTTGAGGGGCTGAGAGCCACCTTCCCTGCCATATTCTGACTGTGCTTCTATAAATATCCAAGGCTTCCCAGGGTTTATCCGCGCCTGGATCCTCCCTGCCAGCGAGCTCCCTCCCTCTCCTTCCGCAAGTGGGAGTAGAAAGTTTACCTGTATGGAGAGGGGAGGTGCGCGGGAGCCCTTCTCCCATTTTTGGGAGGAATTTTTCAGGCCTTACAGCTCCCGGCTGCTGCTGGATCCCCCGCAGGACCCCAGCACTGTTCGGGGTAGGGGGTGCCACCCCCTCCCTCAGCTCATTTCCCCATGGCAGCCTCTAGAAGCACAGCCCCAAGGGTAGGGGATGCATCTCTACCCCTCAATGACCAGGGCAAGGGGAGAGAAGGGCAGATGCCAGTTCAGCCCCTGCGCTGGGTTCTGCAGGGAGGTCAGAGGGAAGGGGCAGGCCGCTAGGCCTAGCTGTGTGGTGCCCGCCGCTGCCTGATGCCAGCCCTGCCTGCAGGTGGGCCCCACATGGCCCCATGTCACGTCCCAGATGTGGCCTGGGCCGGGTTTGGGTGGAGGTAGGGTTGGGGAGGGGTCTTACAGCTCTGATGCTCATGGGGTCAGGAAGCACAGGCCCGCATCCTCAGCCCCATGTACCTCCCAGTCTCTCTTGTTGCTGCCTTTGCTCGGGACTTTTCCTCATCTTCGCCGCAAGCTCCAGCATGGGCTAAAGGAGGCACCCTCTGATATTGCCCCACTGTCAAGCACAGCCACCCCAGGTGGGTGCGGGCAGTGCACGGAGGTGGCTGTCCCCCCTTGGGCAGACAGGCGGGGCTGGGGACGCAGCACCCCGGCTCACAGCTCCATGGTGCGGCCCCACTGCCCAAGCTCTAGGGGTGTGGGGTGACCTGGTGTGCCCCAGCCATGGCTCTGGGGAGTGCAACCGCCACGCGTGGGTGCTCTGTGCTCTGTGTGCGTGGGTATGGGCAATTTGCAAGTGCTCGCCTACGCCGCCCTGGAGCAGCAGCAGCAGCTCGTGCTGCCTCCGCATCTCCTGGTTCTCTCTGGTCCTGCAGCGCAGCAGTGCCTGGCGAGGGTCCCAGAGGGTTGGGGTGAGGTGGGATGGATGCACAGCCTGAGGTGATGAGACCCGATTCATCTTTCCCTCTGCTCTGCCTTGGTGGGCAGAGGCAGATCTCAGCGGGGAAAAGGAAGGAAGGATGGCCAAAGCTGCTGCTCCTCTTCCTGGGGACCCTGGGCTCAGGCCTGGTTATGCACACTTGAGCAGCAGCCCAGCTCAGCCTGCTCCGGTCCTGGTGCATCCTGTGATCCTGCTGTCAGTGAGACCACAGCTGGGCAAAGGAAGGTGACAGGAGCAGCCCCTGCCATCCTGGTCTGGGCAGCATTCTTGGGACACCTGCATTGATGGTTGGCTTTACATTGTAATCTGCAATGTATCTACAAGAGCATGAAGGAGATGGAAAATACCGAGCAGGGGCAAAAATCCTAACCCTCAATCCTCATCTGTTCATTTAGGCTTTGATTTGTTTCATCCTTATTTTGGATTATCAACCTCCAAACCAGCATCCAGTGCCCAACCCCTTGCCTACAGAGGGAAGCGGTGGTGGCATTCACTTCTGTGTTTCATCTGCTGCTGGAGCTCAGCTGGGGCTGTTCCTTGTGCTTGGTTTGGAAGAGGACCGGCGGCCGCCAGCTCCGGTGCCGTCCTGCGCTAGTGCCTGGAGATGTGCTTGGGTTCCCACGCTGGACTCTCGTCGCCTGGGCTGGCACCAGGAGCTGGTGCTTCAGCGCTCGGTGACTCTGCAGCAGCATGTGGGAGGTCTGGATTTGATTCCCAGCACTGTTCTCATTCCCCAAAGCTGGCAGAGGATGGGAGAGCTGTACAGACAGCACAGTTTCCCTCTGCAGTGGGCTCCATTCCTTGCTGCTGTCTTTTATTCCTTAAGATGTGCAAAAGCTGCCTGTGAGATGGTCCAGCCCGAGGGCTGGTCTCTGGAGATTTGATCTGCTTGGACCTTAGGGATGCCACAGTCCTGCTCTGCTGTACTCCACTCTCAGCATGGCTTGGTGGGCAGCACGGAGAGTTATCTTGCAGCTGGGGAACATGTGGAGGCTTTTTCTTTGTGGGTTGTTAAAATGGACTGGTTAATAGGAGAGATGGACTAGATATGACTTATTGAGAGAGATGGCTCCGTATTTATACTTGATGGAAAAGTGGGGAGTGAATGGGAGAAATATGGATGATGTTATCTGCTATTACTCTGTCCCGTCCTCCACCCACCCATCCACAGGAATCCACCATGAAAACAACTTACTCAATTGCTTAACCACAGGCAGACTAGCTACTGCCCTGGGTCTGTGGAACCAGAGCACAATAAGAGATTAAAAGCCAAGCATGGTCCTCCTGCTGTCATTGCCTTCTCTTGTGTTCCTGCTTCAGCTGAGTGTGTCATTAGGGGAGCTAAAAAGATCCTTTCTCCAGCCACAAGTGGGGCTCCTGTGCTCCTCTGGTTGTCTGCCTTTGCTTCTCTGCTTGCCTGAAGACAGGAAAGTAGGTTCCGAGCAGGTGTGGATTGTCCCTTGCTCTGGCAAAATCAGTGGCATGGTACTAACTGGGAGTTGGGACCCAGTCAGGCTAAATGCCAGAACTAACCTTTTGTTTATTGGGAAAAAAAAAGAAATCCAAACCAACCCACCCTTTGTAGTTCAAGAGCTCATGGCTGCCTTAAGCTACAACCCACCAGCTCCCAGTGAGGGCTGTGGGAGCATGTGAACGGGTGAGTGTCAAAGTTGACCAAGAGCACACGGGTGGTCTGTGCAAACCAGGCTGTGTGCATCCGTGCACCTGAGGTCACCTGCAGAGAAAAACTCATCCCTGCGTGCTCTGAGACAACTGCGTGGCACGAGGCAGAGTGCTAACAGTGCTGTCACCAAGTCGATTCAAAACGCGGCTAATTTGGATCTCTTGAGGCAAGGCTGCTTTTTGTTCAGTTTTTGGTTTTTTTAGAAGCAGGAGAGATGGCTCTGGGCAGGAGGAGAGACTGGCTTCTGTTTCATTCATTTGTACACCTATATTGAATGTGCAGGGCATAAAAATGTTGCTTTCTCTGTACTCAGGGACACTAAAATAGGGGAGGGGGAAAGGATGTGTGTTCTGAAGCCCACTGCCAGCGGATGCTTCCTCACAGGGAGGGTATATGGAGACTGCGAGGTAAGGTATGCTGGCTGGGTCTCTTCCCTTTCTAACACAATCGAAGACAATGTTTCAGAGCCAAAAATACACATGGATTGATTAAGCTTCTGGGAAAAGAAGAGAAATTGTGAATGAGAGCGTGGTTACCGGCTTAAGGTGAAGGGATGCTTTGCTGAGACCTCTGCAGCGTTCACTCCCTGTTCCTCTACCTGTACGTCCAAGGAAGGTTCAAAACTGCAAAGAGTCACTGAAAGAGGCTCAGGTGAAGTGCTAGGCTTCCCGCTGTGAATATTGAAGATGCTTCTCTATTCCCAGAACACATGCAGTGTCATTAATATCGGTGTGCGTGGTTGTGCTTAAACACTTACAGGGAAGAAACACTTTAAGGGGAAAAATGGGAATTTGATCTTCATGGTCTGTTTGGTGGCTTGTCCTTGCTGCTTGCTTACCACCAAAACAGGCGTGGGGCCACCGGTTTATCTGATCTGAATAAGCCACGAGGTAACGTTCTGTTGCTCCTGCTCACCCCTGGCACGTTGGGCACACTGGAGCTCGTGTCTGATTCACACTCAGTGTGGCAAACTCGTAAGTTAGCTCTGAAGGTAGCGATCAGCTGCACGTAGCCAAAGGGGTAGAGGCTGTCCAGTAGTGAGGGGGAAACAATTCTGGCTTAATGCACTCCTAGCCTGAATTTGAACCACAAGTCAAGAAATGAGTCACTCCAGCTACCACCGTCCTCCACTGAACCTCCTCTCCAGCCCATGTGTGAGCTTTGTATGCCATCCTCATTTGTACAAAATGGTGAAATAATGTCTAACATAACGTGGTTAAGCCTTGCTTAGATAACTGCATTCTGTCTGGGGGCTGCACTTCCAAGAGAAGGAAGGGCCAGGGAGAGCGTGGGGGAGTGAACAAAGACAGCGATCGCAGATCAGAGAAAAGAAGACCTGTAGAGAAAGGTTGGGAGAGCCTCAAATCTGGAGAAAAGACAACTGTGGGTGGCTGCCTAACTGTCTGCAAACACATAAAAGACCATTACAGAAAGAGGACAGGGGCCAATTATTCTCATTAGTCACTGAAGATGGATTGGGAAATAAATAAATTTAAGATGAAGCAAAGAGAATAGGGATTGAACATCAAATTAAATGTTTACTGCAAGAAGGGCTTAGGTGATAGTAGAGGATGCTGATAAACATGGCAGAATGGCTCTGACTGAGGCTATTTAAAGCTAGATGTAGGTGCTGAAATATCAGGATTGTATTTAATAAAGTCTGTCTCCAGTGAACCATAGATCATGATATTTGCATGCCTAACCAAGCAACTTCGGAAGAAAGTTAATGAGGTCAATCTGTGTGGAGCGCACGGGGGAGGGACCGACTGTCCCATTTGCTGAAACCCTCAAAAAGTGGCTGGATCTGGTGCTGGCACCGTTGCTTTGAATCTCATTTGGTGCATGTAGGAGTCAATATGATGGTGTTGGTTGCTGCCACTGCTGGAGCTCCACTCGGAGAGTGTAACAGAAGCTCCCCAAAGCTGTCCAGTTTTTGAAACCTCTGGCACCTTGTGACAGCATGTCCTGAGCTGGGGAACAGCCAGAGCCCCAGTACAGAAGACTTTGCAGGAGAGGCTTCAAACCTGTCCCATGTAAATGATGTTCTAGTATTTGTCGGTGCAATTCTTGAATCCTGCAATAAGATGGGCTCTTCTAAACTGAGGTTGTGTCCCTTGCAGTAGGAAACTTCACCCATCTGTAGCCATTGCTTTCAAGGTTTTACGCTACCACAGCATCTGAATGGCTCGTGTACCCAATCCAGATACTGCAAGGGGATGTGTACTATGTCATGGCATACTGAAGAATGTGAAAATCTGTGCCTTGCCTTTTCCTAATGTTCTTTTGTCTTGCAAGAAGAGCTACAGTTTAAAGGTGCCTTATCTACACTCACCTTTGCTGGTTCCTAAAGATAATTTGAGATTTTGGGGATCCATGAGCATAGTGGTTTCTGAGCATCTTTGCTTCGCTCAAGCCATCCTTCACAGCAGCATCCCTCTGTGCTCTGAGGTGGAAGAGTTTCCTGTGCAGAACTGGAGTTCAAATGGGAGGTTTCATTAATAGGTTCAGGAAGGGGTCTCCTCGCTTTGAACCATTAGAGATTCCCCTGCAGGTAGCTGAGAGGGCTGAAGGTGCCATTTCGAGACTGAATTTGGCCAGCAGTGGAGGACCCTGCTGTATGGCCTTAAGCCCATGCCAGTTTGTATCCTCCTGTGCATCAGCAGAAAGGAGTACTGTGATACGAGGTGTAATCCACCTTACTGGTGTATTACGCCATTTTTTAGCAGAGCATAAGCACACGACACTGACCTTTGCTGTTTTTCATGAGAATCAGGAGTTCTCTGTACGGGTATCTAGGACAAACTCAAACTCAGATGGAGGAAACGACTTGATAAGCTGTCTTTTTCATAATACTTGGATTAAACATTTCATTTTTCACCTCTTCTCCTGATCTCTTTGGTAGGGTTGCCATGCACTGTTGAGGAGCCAGTATGCACAACTCTTTCTCATGGGTGTATTCTTTCTTGCACGTATGACCTCTGAAGAATGTGGGGGATTTTGCGAATGGAAACAAATGCAAGACTTAGAGGCTCAGTATTTCAAAACAGACCAGAAGATGAGATGGTTACTAGGAGCCAGCTGAGACAGATGAGGTTTTGTGTCATGAACCGGCTGATAATTTACTAGCACAAATGCCATGTCCTACATCGCAGCTGATTGCCTAATGAACAGAAAATTGTTTTCAGGTGATAGACATAATAGCCTAATGATATCTGGAGGCAGCTGTGACTGTGTATTGCCTCCAGCTGTTGGCCGTGAGCAGGACACAGCGGGACATGGGTAAGTAAGAGGTAAATCTCAAAATCTGCTGTTGTAGTCTCTCGCAGCAAAGGACTGTGGTTTCCCTCTGCTGTACAGGACCTCTGCTGCACCAGCATCTCCTGCTGGGAGTAAGGTCCTGGAAGTGGATGGGAGAAGATCTTCTAGGAGCTTAGATTCTAGCTTTGATTCTGAGGGCAGTTGTGGTTCTTCAGTGTGTGGGGCCAGGTGCTTTTGGAGTCAGAGTGGTGAGAAGAGCAGCTCCACTGATGTGTGGAATGGTGTAGGTGTGCTGACAGCCGTTCCAGCAGAAGGATGGAGAAAGGGTTGCTGCTATGGATCTCGTTGTGCCAGGTAACGTGGGGTATTAATTAACTGTACGTGACTGGTTTGCTGGGGGATTTTCATCACTGAACTCTGATGATAAACGCATTTGAAGTGCATTGTGGCAGAGGAAATGTACAAACATGCACTAGCTCACAGCTACTCGTGCTGAAGCATACGCTTGTGTGGAAGGCACAAAGGAAGGATCCATGCATCCCTGTGCCTTTCTCTCCTCCTCTGTGTTTCTCTGATACTGCTGGCTGCTGCAGTCAGTGGCCTGAGCATCTCGGGGGAGATTCCCTCGTGTCAGACGTGTTTCAGCAGAGTCAAGCTGAAACATCAGAGGCTGACAGTCCCCAAGGGAGAGGCTAATGAAAGCGACAGGATGACATAATCTGTTCCCTCAGTCTCTCCTCTCCAGCTCTTCACATTTTTGTTGCAACTTGAAATTTTCCTCTAATTTGTTACCGAAGAATTGAATATTATACGAGGGCTGCTCTGAAAGTAACGCCTCCTATTTTATGATGTCAGCCCATGACGTCAGAGGGGGATGGTGGTGGTGTGGCAGCAGAGGTTGAACCTTCCCACCCATATTCTGTTCCATGTTGTTGCCGTGCAACAGACGGCAGCAGAGGGGCACTCTGATACAATGGCATCTGACATGGAAGTGCGGATGGAGCAAAGGGGCATAATTGAATTCCTCCATGCGGAAAAAATGGCACCCATTGACATTTGACAATGCATGCTGAACATTTATGGGGACCAAACAGTGGATGTGAGCACAGTGAGGTGGTGGTGGTGCGTTTCAGCAGTGGTGACTGTGGGTCACTTCCACTAGTGCAGATTTTTATGAGCGCAGCATGCAGGCTCTCGTTCACTGCTGGTGAAAATGCACAGCTAATGGTGATGACTGTGTTGAAAGACAGTGTTTTGTAGCTGAGAATTTGCTCTATCAAATAATGTTATCGTGCTGTTTGTACCTGTTGTGGTTTCCATGGAAATAAACAGGAGGTATTACTTTTGGAGCGACCTACATATATAATCAAAGTTGCAAAGATACCGTCCTGAAACCTTGAAATTCGGAGTATAAAAGCAGCTTGGATGTGGTCTGAGGTACCACGTATTTGAGCATTCTAAGAGGAAGCTTTTAAATCTCCATTTGGAAGTAACAAAGTGGTAAATGCCACAAAAGCATAAACGGGATCTTAGAAAAGACATTACGATCATTTCATTACGTGATGGGGGGCCTGCACGCTAACCAGGAGGAGATAAAAGCTAAGGAGCTTAGAAAAATAGGATAGCTGTGGGATGGCTGCCTTGAAAGACACGGTGACTCTTGCAAAAAGCTCTCTCTGAATCCCAGGTTTGGAAGTTCTGTGAACTTTGAAATTCAGAGAGAGCTGTAAGACTCTCGCTTCATCCCCTTTTAATCTGAATGATTTCAATGGGAAGTAATGGGGCTAAAAGGCTCTCGGAACCACAGGGACCAGGGAACTTTGCCGGAGCCGAATGCCTGTGCCTCAGTGCTCTTTGAAGCAGGTGTCTCTTTTTTTAATATGTGTATATATAGGAGGGAGGAATAACATTCAGAAACCAGGAGGCACATGAGTGGAGATGATCGTTAATTAGTGACTTACCTTGCCTAGTTCCTCTTGCACTTCTCTGTTAGGACGTTGAGTTGAGATCATGTTCTGGCTGTGTCTTGGCCACCGCTTCTCAGAGAGACCCTTGCTTTCAGCTTGTGATGTCAGAGATGGGGATGAAGGTTTTTGGCTGGAGAGGTTTGTAATGGGGCATATGGAGCAGGAAATGGATTTATTGCCCCGCAACAAAACAAAACACAGTTTCATAAATTTTGCTAGTTCTGTGCTGAAATTAACTTGTTTTCATAATGAAAAAAAAAAAAAAAAGGCAAGGCCAGACTGGCTAGCAGCCTAGTAAGCAGAAAAGTAACGAGGTTTTGGGTGGTGCATTCCTGTTCTGCGTACTTTGGAGCGAGGACTTGTTTTAGCCAACCTGAGGGCCTAGGCTCCCAGGTCCTCTGCAGTAATGCTCTCTCAGTTGGAGTTTTTCCAGTTGGAGCCGTTCTGCTTTGTATAAATGCCTATTCATCGTGCTGGAGAGGGAGTGCTCTAACGACTGGGCTGTGGAAGTATTCCGTTTCTTTGGCCTAGTGTAAAGTAATTACTTTATATGAAGGAAAATGACTTCAGCATGAAAGAAACGGAGAAGCAGTTTCCATAGCCCAGAGGCTGTGAAGTCCCCCAAGATGTGGGAGACGCAGGAGCTGATTATTCTTCCAAACTAGGGGTGTAAGTTTGTTCTTGTCCTGCTTTGGATGCATTTATATTTCCCAATGACAATAAGGTGTTTTGTTTTGCATCCAGCTCCAGTGCTAACTCCAGGTGGGAGGAAATGTGATGGGAGGAGGTGAATTCCCAGGGAACAAAGACCTGATCCTCAAGTAATTGCTCTTAAACGAAGAATGAGGGATGAGAACTGCAGAGGCTTTGTGACAGGAAACTTGAGTTATTGAAAAATTTCCTGATTTTTCTATGATGTGCAGGCAGCTCTTTAAAGCTGTCTCTAGATCTTTAAAATCACTTGGGATTTTCATTCCTGCAGTTCATATCCCTCGGTGTATCCCCTCTCGTCATTCATTATACACTGACTTTTCTGAGCTTGGTGGGATGTTTGACTTTTATATGGAAAGGGGAGCATTTGCAAAAGCTAACGCCAGTTGTGGGAGACTTGTTTCCAGAGGATCTCCACTGAGTCAGTGGAGAAAGAGGGGTTGCTTTGAAGAGCAGGAACCTAGTGGATGTGCTCCAGCAGGAACCCTCTGGAGGAGCTACTCTCCCTTGACTACAAAGGCAGCCTATCCAGATGAGCTTCCTAAAGTTCTGTAAGTCAGTAATTTGTGTGTGTGTAAACATTAAGGATGTACTAGATAGGGGGCTGGAAGAGGCAGGATCTGTATCCCTCTTGCGCCGCTCAGTTTGGAATGGTCAGGAGCTATGAGGAACCCAAATTCTCATGATCTTCGATCCTCTGCTGTTTATTTTTCCACTGTAAGAAAATTGGCTACTTGATAGTCCATTTCTTTTTGAACACGGAGATTCCTCAGTCTGGTTCTGGTGTAAGTGGTTCCCAAATGTGGTCTGAATTTGCAAGGAACAATGATGTCCGTGTAGCTGATTCAGTCCACACCACCCAGCCATCATCTGTGGACTCCTCAGTCCTTGGTTTCAAGCCACGGAGTAGCAAGTTAGCAGAAGAGCTCCCTTGACGTGACCAAGTATCATAGGGCTGGTCCTTAGCACCCCACAGAGAGCTGTCCCTCAGGATCATAGAATGGTTCAGCTTGGAAGGGACCTTAGAGATCATCTTGTTCCAGTCCCCCTGCCATGGGCAAGGGCACCTCCCACTAGACCAGGTTGCCCATAAGGAGGGATGGCCAGGGCTTACTTCACCTATAGCCAACGCTTCCGGGAGGGAGTTGGTGTAAGAGTAACGTTTAATTATGCATCTTTGTGCGTGTCTGCGTGCCTTTAGAAGCTTGTATCCACCAGCAGGCGTTTCGTAAGAAAATACTGCTTGCATGATGAAGCATAAAAACTGAACAAAACAGAAAATTAGAGCTCAAGTTTGCCCCAGTGGTCTAACGAGGTCCTTTTAAGTACACAGGGTAATGCAGGTGTCCATGTATCTTCTCTGAAATAATAGTCCTCCCTAATAGTGTTGTTCGTCAGCTGTGGCAGAACAAATTGTGAAGTGTACCATGCAAGTGTTTTGCTGCAGACCAGAGATGGGACCCAGTGTCCCTTCGAAATTGGACAGAATTTTAGCATTGGCTCTGCTGAGGACTGGACCGATTTTTGGATGTCTGCTCTGTGGTACTAGACACAATGACTTTTTTAAAATCAGGTTTATTTCAAAATATTATTGTTTGTAAGCTTTTTTTGCTTTTTTTCATCTTAGATTTGGAGGTACTGTCTAGGTTCTTGTTTTGATGCCTGTAATGAACGCTGTATAAAGTCTTGATGTTAGCTACATGGAGTGACTGATGCTTTAAGCCTTTGCATTTGTTAATTTCCTTTTTTTTTTTTTTTTTTTTTTCCCAAGCATTAAATGACATGGCTTTTAGCAATACCAAAAGATTCATCGACGCTTCCTTTGCTGTATAAATTTCCAGGTGTATTCAGGACAGCCTAATGTATTGCTTTTCCTGCAGTATAAAACAGCAATAAGTCTAGAACCTGGTTGATATTCAGTTTTGGGATCAGATTGTGTCATGTTTCCTTCCCCAAATCCTCATGGACTACGTCTGGAGGAGAAAAATCAATGCCTCTCTGGTAAGAACTGCTTAAAATGGCTGCATTTGGCATCTCTGTGTTTTCCATTTGAATAGAAATTGAGACTTTTAAAGAGACTTAAAGGTATTTTCTTATAATCTGAATGACTTTGAAAGAATAATGTAAGAGTGTTTTAAAAGTTGCAAGACAAAACTTGCTGGAATTTCAAAGAACTTGATTTTACCATCGGAGATCCAGTGGAAATGAAAAAAAAAGAAGTTAAAGCCTGAATTTCCTTTAAAATTCATTTTCTTCCTTATAGGATGAATGAATATTCAGTGAATTTAAAGAAAATGGCAGGAAGTGTTTGGTCCAGTGGACCTACTGGATATTGCAAACTTAAAGATTCTTTAGGTGATGCCTGGGGTTTAGAGAGGTTCATATATAAAAGACTTGAACCGTGGCATTACTGAAATGACACATTCATTACACCAGCTAAAGAAATATATAACTTGGATAAAAGCATCTAGCGATGGCCCGCTCAATGAAAGGGCAGCGTAGCAGTGGAGAGAGGGCAAATTTCATTTAGAGGCAGCAGTTTTAGCAGTGACTCTTAACATCTCTGGAAATGAGATGTTATACGTGCATTCATTCCAGTAAACAGAAAAACATGCTGGGGAAGAGCTGTGCAGCCTCAGGCACTAGTTGCAGTGCAGTGAGTGGATGGAGTTCTTTGGTGCAAAACCAGAGGGCTTAGAGAAGATGTAACGGAGAATTGTCTCGTTGCTTGCTAGAGCAAGATGGTAAGAGTCGTGCTGAGATTTTTCTTGGCCATAGTCAGCTCCCAGTTGGCTGTAGCCAAGCTGACCTTCTCCATCCTGGCTGAGCTGGTCTAGTATGTGCTGATCAGCATTTGGCTGCAAGTGCCCATCCTCGGTCTGTGCCAGTAGACACAATCAGGTGGGTTGGCTGGAGTTCCTCTCCTCTAGATGTATGCATAGGTCTGTTCTCCCTTTTGGGCAAAAAGCATCCCTAGATCTTCCGGCCTAGTCTTCTGCAAGGAGGACTCATTGGTTTCATGTAAGTGCAAATTGTAGAGGTGGGAGATGCATGCATGCGTGCCATCTTGCACTTCCTAAGCATCCAAGGAATGATACTCGTTGCAGCTTTGTACTTTTGTCCAGTCCACTTTGTTTTCCCTCTTCTTGAACTGATCCTGTTACTCGTAGCTAAGATCTTCGCAGTGGTGCTAAACGCTGTCATAAATCCAGCCAATTCACACGCTCTGCGGCTTTTCAAGTGATCGGAGTTGTGCTAAGTCTCTTCCCTCACTCCTTTCTTTTGGCAGAAAAGACTGAGAAATTAAGCAAAAGACCTCCTCTTGCTGCTGCTCAGGAGGAAGGGGGCTGACATGGGTCATGAGAAGAGGTGGTGGCAGATTTATGCACCTCCTTGGGCTTTCACTAGCAGTAAATTGCACTCTGATCCTGGGAAAGCCTGGACCATGAGGGACTGAGAGAGCTGGCTCATAAATTTCCCTGCACCAGCGGTATATATGCATGGGAGAAGGCAGCAGGTGTTGCCAGTGCTTTATTTTCCCCAGTTTTGCGGGGAGGGGGAGCCTGGTGCCACTGCCTGCTCGACATGGGTCGATGTCTCCCTGCGCCCGGGTCCAGAGCAGAAGGGAATGGGCACAACTGGAGGCACAGTGGCAAGGACCCCCTTGCCCCTCCCCACCTCATTTAGAAGCAGCTGAGCTGCAGCTGCCTTGTGGCCAGAGGAAGCAGGGCTGCGCTGAGCTGCATCTCCCCCACAGAGCTGAACAGCCGCAGAGGCGATGCATCAGTGCTGCCCGGGGTGAGCTCTCCATCCACCCCCAACCCTGCAGTGCCCCACCTTCCCCCTGTTCCTCCGTCCTCTTTTCCCCCTCCTCTAGGCTGGATGAACTGGGTTTGCTGGTATCACATGAGGTCAGGGCAGCCCTGTAGTGCCTGGTGCCAGTGCGGGCAGTAGGGGGGGCTGAGGCTGGGCAAAGCTACGTCTGCCTCAGTGCTCTTGAACTGGTTTCTTGCTGTTGGATGCTCTGGAGGAGATTTCAGAGGGACAAAGTTTGGAGAAAGGGGAAGGTTTTTCTTTTTCACATCCTAGAAAGTCTCCTTTGTTGGAACAGGCTGCCTGGAGAAGTGATGGAGTCTTGTCTGGAGATATTCAGAACCCACCTGGATGCTTTCCTGTGCAACCTACAGTAGGGAACCTGCTCTAGCAGGGAGTTGGACTAGGTGATCTCCAGAGGTCCCTTCCAACCCCTACGATTCTGTGATTGTGTGATTCTGTGGCTGCCCCGTGCTTGGGCAACATCCGGGGTGATTTGCGCCAATGTGATGTCTCTTGGAAAGGCTTTGGTGAAGCCTTGCCCCCAGCCTTTGGGATGAGGGAGGAGGGAAGCGTTCACAGCACCATTTCGGAATTTAATGCCCAGGCTGTTGGGAAGGTGCTGTGCTGCTGTGAGGGTGCATACTGAGAAAGGCGATGTTTCTCCCTGGCGGTGGCACATTTGGATGATGCTTAACCTGCACCTGTGTGGTGTTCCCAGCTGCTCTCTCAGGGCTTTGCGTAGCTTTCCAGGGGTCGCTGCTTTTTCTGAGAGCAGCAGGGCCTGATGCAGAGCCCTAACACAGCAACGTGAGGCTGATAGGCTCCCAAAGCGTGGATACAGCGACTGAAAACCCTACGGCAGTTTTCAGTGGGGGGCTGAGGAGAGGCGTGTGAAAAATCTGTGTTGTCTTGTGAATTTAGGGATGTGTCTCGACTTAACTCCGATGACAAAACCCGTGCCTTTCCTTTGTGAGAGTATTTCCATTGGAAATCAAAGAGATTTGAGATATATAGCTGGCTAAGCAGTCATACCTCAGAATAGGATTTGGGGATTAGCAGAGTGGATAATAAATTGAATAGTAGGAGTTAACATCAGACTGCACTCGTAAAGAAAGCAGAGACGAGAGGTACACCCCTGGAAAGCAGTAATGCCAGAAATGACGGCGGGGTTACAACGGGGAGCAAATGAGATACGGGCTCGCAATACAATGCGGCAGCAAAGCAGCTGAGGTGGTTTCTGGGCTGTGTAAACAGAACTATTACATCTTGGAGCAAATAAATGTATTCTACTTGTTTCCAGTCATGTTTTCTTTGTGTGCCTGGTCTGAGCATACCTAGGTGATTAAGTTCATTTCTGGAGAACTCAGTGCCCCAAAGATGGCAGCAAATTAGAACAAATTCAGTGGAGCAACAAAAATGATTAAGATGCTGGAGGGATTGATCTAAGAGGGGAGATTAAAGTAACTAATTACATTTAGCTTGGCCAAATGACAATTAAAAGGGAGATGTGATGACTCCCTGGAAGTGTGTGCTTAAGAATGTAAACAGTGAAGGGAGAGAGAACGCACAGAATCGTGTAGCACTGCTGGTTTGATGCCCGGTCTGCGCTGTGAGGAGCCCAAGCAGGACCGAGGGAGAAGGAGCTGTGACCAAACAATAGCAGGAGAATGAACATGAGGAGTGCTGAATAGACAGCACGATCCCTGCTGCGTGATGGAGAGTGAAGGACCGCTCCCTGGGAAGCGATGGCGCTCCCTGAAGGAAAGCAGCCCTGGGAGCTTTGCTCTGAGAAACACCCAAAATCCTTCAGGAGAGGAGGGAAGGGATGCAGTGTTCCCACAGCAGTCCTCCCCGTCTGATTGGCAGGATACGGGGAAAAACTATCGGCATGGCATGTCCTTGGGGCTGCGGTCATGCAGTGCTGCATCCGCATCAACATGCGGTTGCTGTCATAAAAGCCTGGGGGGCTTCTGCAGGCTGGAGGGGGGGTAGGGGTGGGTGCTCTCAGACACCAAGCCCTGCAAGAAGGGCTGAGAGAGCCCGGTGTGCTCATGCTAGGGGAGGACAGCTGTGGGTGGAAACCTGGCTGTCGGCAACCTGAAAAGGACTGTTATAAAAAGAGGACAGGGGCCAATTATTCTTTTTGGTTACTCGAGGCAGATCTGGAAGTAAGTGGGGCCCTTAGCTGAAGCTGAGAAAATTCGGATCTGTGTGATGGGGAAGCCAAAGTGTTGGGTGGAAGGAGGCTGGAAGGGTGTGTGGGAATTGTGCAAGTGTAGCTGCACACGGTGACATCAGACACGGCTTATCAGGGCATGGCACTGCCATCAGGAAATCAATCTCATTTTAGCAAGGGAGGGGGGAGCAAAACAGCTGCTCTGCCACAGAGGGCTCATCTAATTTCTGTGATTTCAGGGTGTTTAAAAGGCTTTTGGGCTTGTAAACGAGCCTGTGCTGTGGTGCTTTTTCTTTGCAGGTTATTTGTTTTGGACTTTGCAACCTACTGTAGGGAACCTGCTTTTGGCAAGGGGCTTGGACTCAGTGATAGCCAGAGGTTCCTTCCAGCCCCTGTGGTTCTAGGACAGCTTGTTTGTTAATGTTTGTGTTTAATTGTATTTTCTTTTTTCATGATGTATCTGCTTGAATGCTTCCTTTTGCAGTGGAGGGACTACAAATGAAATACATACTTCTTATTGAAAAAAAAAAAATACCATGAGAAGCAGAGCATGGGTAAGCTGTTTTTTTGCTCTTTTGGTTTGAACCTTTTTTTGTGGTACGAATTAGCTTAATTAGGGTTGTTTTTTTGTGTGCAGTGTTATGTCTCCTCATTGCGACAAGCCCAGGAAAATAGCAAAAAGCTCTTCTCACAGTGTCCCATCAAGTTGTATCCAAGCAATCCTGCACGTTTTCTCATAGGAAGTCCATTTTCAGATGCCAGGGGGATATCGCGTACCTGGAGACATTAATTTTGTGAAGTGCTTTTGGGAGTGAGCAGTGGGGAATGAAGAGGTGAGGATGAGAAAAGAGGCATGTGTCTGCACAGCATCTCAGCTGGCGGCTCAGCCTCTCTGGGTAAATGGCTCTGTTGAGCCTGACGTAAAGAACATCGCAAATTTATTCTTTTGTGATACCTGATTGGAGGGCTGTTTGTAAAATAAATGCTTCAGCTTAGCTCCGTGTGTGACAGCGACTGTGTCCCAGTGACACAGCTAGCTCCTGGGCAATTTTAAGAAGGATTTCAAAGAGTCACAGGGGCTCAGGATCAAGGAAACCAATTTTGGTTGTAAACTCCGAAGAACACCTTTTTCAGGCAAAGGCTGAAATGCTGCAGGCAAGTGGGGTCATGCTGCCCTAGGCTATAGAGAAGAGTATTCTTGTGGTATAGATAGGTGGCAGGTTGGAAGGATCCCGAATCTGACTTCTCCATGGATTATTTGTGGCTCTTATTCAGTTAATAAACAGCTGTGGTCATTACATGCATTTCTTCTCCCTGCCCCAGCAGTTGGTTCCTGAGCAGTTCAGCAGCCTGGCCATTTTGTGCAAACCCGCGGCTGTTCAAGGCAGCACGTCAGGCTGTCGGCTGGTGTGGCTGCAGTGCAGGCACCTCTCCTCACACCCCCCTGGCTACAGGCAGCAGCCTCCTGTGAGCACGGCGAGCTGGGGGTGGCTGTGTCTAAAACCTTGGCAGCGGGGTTTGCCAGAGCCCACAGGCACGTTGCCCAGCGTACGTGTTCATCTGTGGGTTGGGGCGATGGGCATCGCACCACAGCTGTGTTCCGAAGTCGCTCTTTGTGTTTGTGAGGTCCGTGGGACTTCAGAACTGATGATGCCATAAACGAGTGCTTCTTACTTGGTCTTGACTTTCAGAGCTCTACCCTTGGCATTCTTCAGTGGTTTGGCGCTTAGTGAAAGAAAGCGAGAGCAGAAGAGCACTTCATAAAGCATATTCTGATGAAGTCAGCTCCTTGAACAGCTGCGAAAGGGAAGTGACCAGAAATATGGAAAGGGAAAAATGATGGGAGATCTGTGCTGGTGAATGCCACTCTGTGATGGTCCCCAGTCCTGCTAGCTCTAAGCCTAAGGAAGGTTTTGGTGCTGTTTTACCTCCAAAATCTTCATCCCAGGCTCCCAAGACTCAGCAGGCTGTGTTAGATGTGCTAGATCTGCAGATGTCCTGCGTGATACGGGATTTTGGATACAGTCGTGTTCCGTGTCCTCTGTGAAAGAAGTATAGGATATATTGTTTTCTCCCACGTTTTTTTATAATGGCTTTAAACTATTTATGTATTTAGCTATCTAAAGGTATGCCTATTTATTATATTTTGGAAGGCAACTGCTGGGCTTGTGCAGTTCATGACTTGTCAGTGCGGTGTCCACCCCTGCTGCAGGATCTTCACAGAGGAGGACACCTGTGCTGCTGGTGTCTGGGGTGATGGTGGGGAATGTGGTCTGGATCTCTCTACAGCAGAGTATCTCTATCTGTAAGCTGCCTCTGTAAAACTTAAAATGTTGCATTATATTTAAATAATAATGAAAACTTCATTCTAGAAACGACTCTGTATAAGCAATTGAAAGTGGTTAAGAAGAAAGTCTGTTTCTTTCCCCAAAGTGTCTCTGAGTGGCCAGGCTTGCCTCTGAGCCGGTGCTGAGCTGTAGTGAGAAACTGCAAAAGCTCTGCCCGAGTGTAATCCTCCTTCTCTGCAAAGCTCCAGGAAGCGGAGCATTGAGAGCACGGACCCTGTTCAGGTGCTGGCTTAAGGACAGCAGAGCTGCTGCCGACGGGGAGATCGTGCAGGCGGAGTCAGCATGCAGGAGCTGCAGAGGATGTGCAAACGCATGCCTGTGTACAGCCCTGCTAGCAGCCGTCTGTCCTGCCATCCCCTCGCTGTGCTGCACTGCCGGCTGATGAGGTTCCCTGCCCCAAAAGGCTGTATACCTGCATGCACCCAGCCAGCCCTGCTGTGCTGGCGTTAGGTGGCAGGAATACAGGACGATCTGACCCGCTTCCTGCCCGACAGACGGTGGAAGCCGATTGCTGGAGGCAACCCTTGGTCTACTCCAGATTGGCTTCAGGGATGACATGCGGAGAAGTGCAGGCCATTAGAGCTGCAGCGCGATGTGCCCACGCTGCTGTGTGACTTGACAGTGCTTGAGAGACGTGAACTGCGTTGTATGAGACCTCTTAGCAGCATCTTGTCACTTCTTCAGAACACACTCATTATATCCACCTTCCTCGTGTCTCTAAGCTTGCAGTGGGAACCACGGCACGTAAGCTGTACCTTTCCTGTACCCCTTTTCTGCTGGTTTTTAATATCCATCAATTACTTTCTTTCCTACGTGATGCTGCAGGTTGGGAAGGCTGATGGCACCCGAGGTGAATCACTACATGTTGATGCATTTGCTTTACCTGTTGCTCGGTAGAAGCCTGCGATCCAGGCGCTGAGGCTTCAGCGGCTCCCTGCCAATCAGATTAAATATTTAGTAGCAATAGGTCCTGGGCATCACATTCCTGACAGTGTGTTTTCATGCATCATTTGCTAGAAACGTTGGGAGATTTTTAGCTACAGTTTGCAAAGTAACGGCCTCTCTGTTCTCCCTCCTGTCTTTATGTCCTATTTCCACTGTCCTTCTGGCTTTTCACCTTCACTCTTGGCTCTGCTTTCCCTGCCCTGCTGTCCCCTTCCCCTTGGCTTTCCCCGTCTTTCTCTGATCATGGAGGTTGTGAGCACTGCAGCTGGAATGGGTGTCAGCGTGTGATGGAGGAGTAGAGGCACTGATGGCATCCAGCTGAGCATTCCCACCTCAGAAAAGCTCATGTGACCTGAGCAGGCTGATGGCCTCCTTTGGGCAGTGGGGACCCTTCAGCCAGGGAGGCACTCTGAGGACAACGAGAAGGAAATCCTCTCTTTCTTACCTTCCTCTGTCATGCAGCTCTTCATGTGTCAGCTGGCTTGGGGCTGTTGGGTGACCTCTTTTCTTACAGTCCATTTCTGGATGACACCTTTTTAGGAGAAGAAGGGATGGGCTCAGTCATCCAGTGGGAAGCATGGCCACATCCGTCCCCATGTGTTTCCCTTGTTTCGCTGGTTGTGGTCGTGCAGCAGACTTCTGTGTGAGCTGCGCTGGCACAACTGGCTGATACCCCTGGTAGATGAGGACTGCCAAAAACAAAAATCCACTCAAGATGGGTGGGGGAGGAAAAGAAAAAAAAAAGTATCTCTAGTTGAGGTTTCTGTTATATATGTTTGTATTTTCCATACTGGCATGGGGCGGTCTGCTGGAACACGAAAAGCAATACAGAAGGCAAGGACCTTCCACCAGTTCCTTCAGTGTGTTGGATGACTGCAGGTTTGACGTCTACAAAGTACAGTTGCCTGGCAGTCATCTGAATTTTCAGGCAGGGTGGTCCTTCAGAGGGGCTGTTTGAAACCAGGATGAGCACCAGTGCTAGCAATGGCTCTGAGCTGGTACTGGGATGGAGAGGGTAAAGTCTCCTGGGCTACTGAGCTCCATAGGCTGATGCTCTGCATATTTTATGCTGCAGAGCTTTCTCAAGAGCTTGCTCTTCTGCTTTCACCCATTGCTTGAGTGTTTTAATGCTGTTCAGATGGTTTCACTCATTATCCTGCTCCCTTTGCTGGTGTGTGCTTTTTCTCTGCTCTTTCTACAAAGCATTCTCCCTGCCTGAACTTGTCTTTGCAGCCCCAGGGTTGCTGGTACACCCAGCAGCCCTGCAGAGAACGCCTGTGGTTCTCACTGCCTGTGTGATTGCTGCTCCTCACCCCTGCTTTCTCAGCCCTGCTACCCAGCCCTGGCTGCCCCAGCAGTCCTGCGCTGCTAGTTCAGAAGACTTTTATTAGTGCCAGGTTTTCCAGGAGGGTTTCTCTCCCTGCTGCGACCAGTTTCCAGCCATCTGGTGAAGCATCGCCCTCTTCACATTTCTGTTGGCATGGGACGGATCCTCTGCTGACACCGCCGCTGCTGTTGCACCAGCTTGGGAGTGTGAGGGAGATGGGGCTGCGTCCTGACGGCCCCTCCCCAGGGATGGCTGGGAAGGTGCATTGCTCTGAAAGCTGGTATGTGGGGTGTGTGTACCTGTGCAGGAAATTACTTCTGTTTATGAGAGAAGTGGTGGCCTCATAGGTGTAGAAGGAAAAGGAGAGTGGGCCCATCAGGCCGGGGTGGCTGGAGAAGATGGCTTTTTTTTTTTTTGCTCTGCTGCAGTAGTTATCGAAAGACTTGGCTGGAATGGGGTGTGACTGAGCTGATGATTTGAAGCAGATGTGGGGGCATTTGGGAAACTGCTTCTGCAGAAGGGAGTGACAGACACCTGTGAGTTCTGTAAAGTGCGGTAACTGTGGGCAAACCAACCCGCTTCATTTTTTTTTTTTTTTCCTCCACATTGCTCTGGGCCCCTTCAGTCCATTCCTGTGCATCTGGTGGCTTATTTCCCTGCAGATGTCATCTTGGCAGTAGCTCAGGCCTGAGCACCTCCCTTGGGGAGTTTGTGCACTGCCTGAGTGCTTTGCTTTCCTTCATGTCAGGCCACCTGGTTTTTTT
>WBMW01002489.1:374708-386440 GCA_013396635.1 Penelope pileata | reverse complement strand
CGTATACTTTTAGCCCATTGCTTTTCATAAATAAATGACATTTTTAGCAGCGGGGAAAGCTTTAATGCAGGTGGATCTGGAGAGGACGGTCCCTTAGCCACATGGCAGGCCAGCCTGGGTAAATGAATTGGCTGGAGGGGCTGCACAGCTTGCCACTAGCTCACCTCAGCTCCAGAGCCAGGAGACCAGCCATGGTCTGGTACGTCCTCTGATCTCTTTAGTTAGGAAAGGAGTGATAAATGCACGTTGCTTTTAGTCTTATTGAAGTGTTCCCAGCCTCTGGATGGGGTGGTGACAGGGCTGTGCTGGATGTGTGGTCAAGGAGGGGGTATAAGATCCTGAAAGATTTGCAGGCTCAGAAGATAAAGTACAAACCAGATGACAGGGATCCCAGAGCAACTTGGGGCAACACAGCCAGGTGATAATGCATACATGGTTTATTCCAGCTTTTCTGTCTGGCTCCCAGGACAAATATCCTGGGGAGTGATCGATCCCTTTCATGTTATCCAGTGCCTCACAAAGGTGTTAAAACCCATGCAAAATGAGTTTTGAACACTTCCAGATCAGATCACAGGGACTTTATATGCCCTTTTGGCACAGAGGAACATGGAAACAGTACAAAAGACTCCATGGGTTTCAGTGTACTTGGACATCTTCATAAATCCATGCAGCATCATGGAAAAATATCTCCTAGTTTGGAAGAGGTCTATGTTTTCCTGATGGAACACAAAAGCAGGAGCTGCGTGTGAGAGGCATCGTGGGAAGACAGCGCAGCATCCAAGGGCCAATGCTGTTTTTTTCCCCTCCCACGGAGCCTATGCGATGCCTGTCTCCAGACACAGGGCACTTTGTCTCGGGTTGCTCCGGTGTGCACGTGCCCACTCAGTGCTGCTCTTGCTGCAGGTGGTGAGAGCTGTGCTGTGACCCCGCTGGGCTGCAGTTCAGCCCTGTGGCCTGCAGAAGTGTCAAAGCTGCCATGAGGAGGAGCAGTAGGAAACCCCAGGATGCTCTGAGGGGACGAGTGTTACTCGTGACAAACTTTGGAGAGGCAGTTCGTGCAGGTGACCTGGTGTGCCTTCTCTGTTGTAGGGGCCGGGTGATATTTGCAGCTTGTAATCTTTGACTGCTCAGGATGTCAATATTGGTACTGTCAAATACAAACAAAGGTGAGACCTAGGTAAAGACTGCAGCCTGCTGCTGACTGAATGCATTAACTGTAGCGCTTGTGTGGCACTGCACCCTCAGGTTTGTACAAAAGCCATTCACAAGGCAGGGCTCGGTGCTACTCCAGCACTTCAGGATGGGCAGTGTGAGGACGGCTTTGCCACCATATCCATTAAACCCACATCTCCTGGCTGAGTGGTGCCTCTGCCCCAGTCCAGAAATGACTCTCAGGAGGAAGAGCAGCTGCTCTGGGCTGCGGGCTGACCCCCGGCATGGCAGCAGGGTTTGGGTTTCTGTCTCTAGGAAGCTGAGTTCCTGCAAGGACCACCCTGGATGTAAGAGGAGTGTGGCTTAATGCCGTTTCCACCAAACCTATTGGCTTCCTCTCCTGGCTCCCAGAGCTTCATAGGGTTTGCAGCCATGAGGTACTTTCACTCATGGCCTAGTCTGAAGCTGTGGCCCTCAGAATTACATCTGAGGACTTTCCTGTCAATCTCAGATTCCTGGTACCTCTGACACTGTGGCCCCAGCCAGGGCTCTGAGCCTCCAGGCTCCCTGGTATAAGGCCAGGACTCTTGCCGAGGAGGGAATCGGAGTTCATAGGACTTACTTGGCTTGTATTATATGCTCAGAGACTCTGCTTTGGTACCTTCCCCAGGTCTGTTAAACCCAGGGTCTGAGGGTCTCCATTTCCGAGACCCACGGCTAGGAGATCTTGTACTTTGAGATTCCCTAAGTGAACTAATACTGAGCTGGGCCATGTATTTCCACAGTCCAGGAGCTGCTGGAACCAGATTCCTTGGATCCATGGCAGACCAACGGGGCAGATCTCTTGATGAAACAGGTTTTCAGGTCTCGATTAAAATTGCCAGAAGGATGGCACCTGGTGCTCCAAAGAGACAGACCTAGTGGCTGGCTGCCCGCTGCAGCTCTGCCTTACCCCAAAGCTCTGCATTGCTCTTACTCTTCCTTGCGTGGCCAGGAAGATACTTTGGAGTAGGTGAAAATGTACCAGGAGCCGAGATATTTTCATGAGAACAGGCTTAGCAAACTGGCATTTGCTGACACTGTGTTGTTTTGTCAGAAACTACTGATCAGCAGTATTTTGCAGTTTGAGTTAATATGGCAAAGTTGATATTGAATACCAGGGATCTTGCTTGGAAACCAATAACTATTTGTGGTATTACAGCAATTCCTTTCTCTCTGCTGCTAGCTAAACTAGGATTTATTGTCCTGAAGATCTTGGACAGACAGGTTTTAATACACTCTCTTGGGATCCTGTGAGTAATGTTGGGCATGATCTCACAAGAAGACATTGCTGCCTTCGGGGAAGTGCAATGGAAAGCAATAATAATAATCTCAACTCCTGTAGCTTCTATCACTTGAGAGCCAACAGTACTCTAAATACAATAAATAATTAAACCTTCTAGCTCTGTGAAGCAGAGAAGGTGCATCTCAATCTTTCTGATGAGGAGAATAAAGCAAGGGGTGAGGAAGAAAACAGTGCTGTTTACTCTTTCAAAAAATGCTTATTGATTTTGGATGATGGTGTAAGGGATTAGAACAAGGCTTCACTACTTGTGGTTCATTCCCTCCATACTTTTAAGACTTTACACGCAGATACCTTACAGTGTGAATGCAAATGAGCTAAGAGGTACCATGGGTGGATCAAAAAATGTAACGGTGCTTGAAGTGAGGAACAGAATGACTGCGGGAGCCATGGAGGACCACATGTGGAGCAGGGATAAATGATGACTGCAGAAGGCTGAGCAGGATGGTAGATTAGGATGGAATTTGTAGATTGAAGGAAGTTTCTGGGGATATTGGAATTCTGGATTTTCATTTGTTTTAAGCCCCTTCATGCTGTTCTAAAAGTATGAACTGACTGTCAAGCGTTAGTAACTCATAGCTATGCTCTTTCCATGGGATTATTTTTTTCTTTATGGATAGTATATTCTTTACTGTGATCATTATTTAGTTTTGATGGTTGTTCCTTCCCAATCTTTCTACCAGCATTTCTTTTTTACCTGCTGCAAATGTATATTACAGTAACTTTTGTGTAAAAAGAGGTGGCCCAGGGGAGTGAAGCTGCACCCTGAGGAAGCCAGGAGTGGAGCCTGGGCTGGGAGGAGGCACGTGCTGGTATGTCCTCGTATGTAGTGTGGGGGAATGAACTGCTGGGTGAGCTACTGGGAAAAGTGGCTGAAGCAGCCAGCATGAATGAATTTGACAGGCTGGAGAAAAGAGAAGGTGGAGAAATCTGATGGGAAAAGATGCATGGAAATGGCATTCAGCTCAGCCCAATCTAATCCATTTGCTTGTGTTGGATTGGACCTTCCCATCCTTATCCCTTCAGCATCAACAGCCAGTGACTAGCTGCGGTCCAGATGTGGCTTTGCCTGTATGCGTTCTGTCACTGCAACTCCATAAACATGATGGACTGCTAAGCAGAGGGAGAGGTCAGCAGCTGCTGGGCTGGGTCCCTCCAGCTGGGAAAGCTTTCTGGATGCTATTGATTGAAGGTCTCAGGAAGACGAATTGGTCCTGACCTGTCATACAATCGTGGGCACTGCACGGTCTGGTGCACAGCACTAATGTAGTGTGAAAACATATTGTATCCAGCAGCTTGATGGCTGGTGCCTTGCTGGTCTTTGAACCGAGGGAGAGAAATACGAGGAAAGGGGGGAGTATAGGGTGGGGAGAGTAAGAGACAAAAAGGAAGGAACAGGGAAAGGAGAAGAAAAATGAGGCCACCAAAAAAATTGCAAATTTGCAATTGTCAATTCTCCCTTCATCCTGACTTTAGTATTTATCATAAGGATCAAGTTTTACTAAAGGGATGAGCGATTTTTATGATACTGCAGGGTTGGGAGTATACAACTCAGAGCATCTTGAATGGCACTCTTTTTAGATGTCACATATTTGGTTTCCCTGTTTTTTCTCCTAGTTAGATTTTGTTTTATTTTCTTTAAAGTAAAATTAATAAAATTTAAAGTAGTGATAATACAACAGACAAATCCTTTACTGAAGATCATAGCAGGAAGAAGAGAAGACATGATTTTCGTAGAATGGCTTGGGTTGGAAGAGACCATAAAGACCATCTAGTTCCAACCCTCCTGCTGTGGGCAGGGTTGCTAATCACCAGATCAGGCTGCCCCGAGCCTCATCCAGCCTGGCCTTGAGCACCTCCAGGGATGGGGCATCCACAGTTCTCTGGGCAGCCTGTGCCAGTGCCTCACCACCCTCTGAGTAAAGAATTTCCTCCTAAAATCTAACCTAAATCTCTCCTTTTTCAGTTTAAAGCCATTTCCCTTTGTCCTATCACTTTCAGACCATGTACAAATTTGGTCTCCCTCCTGCTTTTAAGTTCCCCTCAAGTACTGGAAGGCTGCAGTGAGGTCTCCCCAGAGCCTTTTCTTCTCCAGGCTGAACGAGGCCAGCTCCCTCAGCCTGTCTTTGTAGGAGAGATGGTCCAGCCCTCTGATCATCTTCATGACCTGCTCCAACAGCTCAACATCCTTCTTGTGCTGGGTACTCGCTCCTTCTGACCAGAGCCAGCCCTCAACCCCTTTTGGCTGTGATTGCTGTGGTCTGCCTTTTCACCCATGCTAAAACCACCCCTTGCCCCCTCTAACTTTTCCATTAATTCCCTTGCTCATTTTAAGAGCAATGCTGCCCTTTTTACGGGGTCATTTGGTGACAAAACCTCACTTTCCAAAATGCTGTATGATGTCCATGGAAATCAAGAGGCCGTGAAGCTCCTGAGGGATGCTGGCAGTTTGCAGAATGTGGCCCGTCAATGTTTGTACTGCTATGACTTTTCCCTGGACTGAGTCACAGGATGTACTTTCCATTCTCACTCCACTTAACCAGCTTCTTTGACCCACTCAAGTCTTGATGTTTTGGACACTGATCCTTCTTATCTGCTGTTTCTGTTGTCTGTAACACCCTTATGAGGGTCTGCTCAGGGCTGGTGAGATCTGGCACTGCTTAGGGATATGTAAGGTTTGCTACAGTGATGCCACAAGCAGCAGAGGCAGTGCAGAGGGTTTCCTGGTGTGCTTTTACAGCATGTTCTTCAAGCCTGGAATGTGCACCCACCGAGATCTTTCTGAAGGGATGGGCCTGTTTGTTTTAAAGCTTAACCCAGTGCCATACATTGTATCTGAGTAGATTGGCAGCAACCCAATGGATGTATCCAAAGTGCAGATGTTTTTAAAGGCTGTCGCCCTCTAGTTCAGATGCCCTTCATGGGATTCTCAGTGTTGTAGAAGGAATCACTTAATTTGCCTGAGAAAGAAAGAAAAGTCATGTTTTTTCTACTTACTGTATGTTGTAAGAAACCTTTGTTATTTGGCTTTTACAGTGTTTACGTGTGGTGTCCAAAAAACTCAAAGTCTCAAATCAAGAAACAGTCTTGAGTAGCCCATGGGATTTCTGCACTGGCACGGTGTTGGCAGCTGCCTGCCTGCTTTCTCTTTAAAGAAATGATGCAGAGAATGAATGGGTACTGAGTGCAGTATGCAAGTCTACACACAGTAATATATATGTGTGTATATATATGTGTTTGTTTTCCAACTTTAAAAAATTTGGTGTCATAATCTGCCAATGCATGTAAAATGCAGAGTTGATCAAGGTTGAATTGAAAAATTCAAATTAATACACCAAATAATCAGAAATGCAGAGGATGTGCTTCTCCAAGCCATTTAACCAAAGTTAAAGGTGTTTTTCATGGATGTTAATGGACTGGAGGTATTTAAATCCCTAGCTTTCAGAAACCTCAGTCTTTAATGCACTCAGGTGATTAGTGAGCTGTTGACTTCGGCTTGGAAATAAAAAGTGGAAGTGGAGAATCAAGGAAGGAAGGGTGTGATTGTAGCGTGGATTACCAAGTTGCTCTAGTTTGATTTATTTGGTAAAACTGGTGTTGTTCTGGGTGCAGCATTCTGCTGCCTGTTTAAACCTAGCTCCACTTAGTCCTGCACTCCAGGAGGCAAAGCTGCTTTTAACCATGCTGAAATCTTTCTGGAGGGGCTGTGTGTGTGGAGATGCTTCCCTGGCTTTGGATGATTTGCTCTGAGCCTGATACAGGGCGGGTGATGGTCAGAAGTGGGAAACCATGCATAGTGAAGAGACCTCAAAAACTGGGAAGCCCATGTTTGAAATGGAGTGTGTGCAGGGTGACAGCTGCAGCAGCCGACCCCTCCAGACAGCGAAGGCACTTTGGCTTCTCTGGTGGGGAGAGCCAGTCTCGTCCCTCTAAACTTGTCTAAACAGGGTGCTGGGGGTGAGATATTGCCTGGGGAACAGGGCTCCAGCCCGGCTCCATAGCCAGGCTCGCAGAGAGCAATGGCCGTGCCAAGCCTCCATGCCCTGGCATTTAGAAGTTGGCACCGGGCAATGCCAGACTGACCTGCTGTCTCACTTAATGGCTTTTGTGTGTCACACTGGCTCCTGCCGCTCTGCACGTGTGTGCCAGCCTGGGGAAGCAGGTCAGGCTCACTCCTGCTCTCCCTGCCCGGATGCTGCCTTCCTCCTCCCTCGCTCATCCTGCTGAGAGCCCGAGGGGACTCTGTTAGGAGCAGGGATGAGCTGAGCTGAAATCCTGCTGCAGCAGAGGCAAGTCCCACGGGGTGATCAGATAACCATCTTACAAGCGTTTTCAGGATGGAAGTGGTGAGTCGAGAGGGAGAAATTGTTTAGGCTGAATGAAGGAGATATTACTGAAGTAACAGGATAGCTGAGCAAAGGGAAAATTTAGGCTGAGTTTAGAGAAATGTTTCTAAATGTGAGCCTTGGGGCCATCTCCTAGTAGTGGTAATCCTGTTGTTTGAGTTGTGTCAGAGCAGGTAGTGTGATAAAGCAGATGCTGCAGACAGGGTTCCTGAAATGACTGGGGAAAGGGCAAGACTATTCAGCCGAGAATTTTCATGTGTAATTTCCATGAATCACTTGATATTGGACTCAACAGAAGCTTGGAGGCTGCGGCTGTATCGGCTGTCCCTGTGATATGTAAAATACGTGGGTGGGAGGAAGTGGGAAGGACACTGGGAACTTACCTTTGGGCAAGCTCACAGTAATGAGGCATAGTTCTTCATCTGTTGGGAATGATTTGGGTCTAATTGATGATCAAAGTGTTCTTTGTATCACCTTAAGTGTAGGGAGAGAGCTGCTCTTCTCCTTTGTCTGGGACAGAAAAAGGGGAAGCACTTTTTTGGACTTCATCGTTGGATAGCCCTGTGGAGCAGACAGGAGCAATCTAGCATTTAGTGATAGGGAGGAATAAGTATGTGATATATGGGATGAACCTGATGATGTCCAGGCCAGTGAGGAGCTTGTGCCTAGATTAATAAGGAAAAACAGGTGGAAAGATAATAAATTGTGAGTAGAACTGAACACACATGCCTCTTTCCTCCCAGTGCCCATGGAAGAAAAGCTATCAGTGAAGTAATGAGAGTACTCTTTTTTTTTTTTTTTTTTTTACGTTAGATGGAAATGCATCTGTGGGCCATCACAGAAATGGATAATGATACTTTTTGGGAAGGGAACAGTTGTGAAGAGCATCAAGGAGACCTGTCCAGAAGGCCTTGGAGAAATATTCCTAATGTTGCTAAAGGAAAGTTTATGTATCAGTATGAGAGTAATTTTTGAGGATCACTTATGAAGTAAACTAAACTGCATTAGTTGTCATCTAAAACTACTGAAATGCCCCGAGAGGAGCTCAGTCAGAGTCGCTGTAGTGAACCCTTTTGGTCCAGGTGCTGTATAGCTCTTACATTCATCACTGGGCATTTCTGATGTCTGTAGACTGCTATCTTCCTACTTTGACTGTATGAATATTTTCCTGCAGTGTCATTCATTCTGTTTATCAGTACCTGAAGTGTGCAGGTGCTTCCAGGACACATCTATCGTGCCCTAGATCTATCCTTATCTTGGTCTCTGTTTACAAAGATCCAGGAACAACAGGACTGTGAGCCAGGAGAAGATTTATGAGCACTTATGTCATCTACCTGGTGAGCAGTAATGTGGGGAGCAGCAGCACAGGAGCTGTCAGTGTACAAACAGCCTGGGCTGAAGCTGTCGTAGGACAATGGTTAAAGCAGTATTAGGAGGGGAGGGATGCTCCTTCAGAGGTAGACAGGATGCAGTGTGTCTGGAGAGGGGAGGTGGCATTAACCGTGAGAGTGGGACACTGTACTAAGTTGAAATTGGGTTGCCAAAAATCAGGGAGTTGGATAAACTTAGGTGTAAGCTGTAGTGTGATTTTACAGCCTTAAACAGCAGCTTTTAGGATTAACAGTTTATGGGGTTTGAATCAGTCCTGCTCCTTTCTTTGCATTCTTGGCTCCTGCAGCTTACTTGTAGGGCAGGCGGTAGAAAAAACTTAAATGTGCAGTAGTCTTCTGCAGTTGGTTGGCATGGAAATCATGTTCTTCTATGGTCCAGACATGCGGCTATTTTTTTGCCAGATAGCCCAGTAGCTTGTCTAGTGCAAAAGCTTCCCTACAGCTGCTAAAGCACTGTGATATTCCCTGGTGCTGTGCTGGTTACCAGGCACAAAATACCTGCCAGCTTTCTAGAGCACCTCCCAGCTGAGGTGGATTTCTTCCTACCTTCAACTAAGACTGGAAACATGAGGGTTTATTTTTGGTTCACTGTCCAGTACTGCTCAAACTGACTGAGAAATGGAGCAGACATCAATTACGATGCTGTCAAAGATGAGCAAATACAGAAGGGTGCAGTAATGCTGCTGGCTAACGCTGGCAGGACATCAGTAGGTAGTGGCTGGGTGGTAGTAAGTCCTGGAGTTGGGCTGATGATCAGCGGCAAGGGAACGTCTGGGAATCAGCAGTATAGCTGGGAATAGGTGCAAAATTAGCTGTCGAGTACAAATTCTGTGTCTTGAAGTCCTCTAACTGATGCTGGGACCTTGTCAGAGCTCCCAGCGGGCAGAGCCCAGAAAGCACTGGGATGTGAATCTCCACGTGGCTCTCCAGGGAAAGCTGGATGTTGTAGGTGATGCTCTTCCTCCTCCAGCGTGGAGCCTACATTGCTACAATGTTCCCTTCACTCTCCTGACCGTGTTCACCCTCCTGTCTCGGGTATCGTCTTTGTCCTAAATAGGAAAGTTGCTGTTTAGTCTGGGACCGAAGTGTTGCAGGACTTCCTTTCTTTTTGCTGTTGTGAGCTTGGGGATGGGGTTTTGGGGTCCTGCAAATACCCTCCCAAGGGGCTATTGCCCATGGCTCACAGTTAGCTCAGCTGCAGCAGATGGAGCAACCAGTATCAGCACACAACAGAGCCGATCCCATTTTCTGCCTCAGTTTCTTTATCCCACCTCAAGATCGCCTCACTTTGCTCTACACTGTGTAGCGCTTTATTTACAGTTAGCCCGGCTGAATGCACACTGACCTATTTGTGTACCTTCTGTGTTTTGAAATATTGTCCAGAAATATCTCTAAATGCTGAGCTGTATTTTCGGCTGTACAGCTAATAATTTTCTATTAATACCTACCTTAGATACGATCCACATAAAATACAGTGTCAAGTAAGGTTCTCATGATATTTTTAAGCAGTCTAACCTTTGGTCCTGGCCAAATTCCAATCCGAATAATTACTGTCTGACTACCTACATTCCTCTTGCATTTTCAGTTGTAGAAGGTAGGTCTCCCTCCCTGTTTTAACAGTGATTGTGTAACATTGTTCTGCAGCATTAAGTAGATGCTGCATTCCTCTACAGTGGTGGATATGTTTTATTGGTAAGTAAAACAAGATTATAGAGGTATAATGGTTTTACAGGCATGTTTATACCTAAATATAGGTATGTCTGTAAAACCACTTTGTCTGATATCTGTCATATATTCTGCACCAGGGAGTAAGGGAGAATATAATAGTATGGAATAGTGTGTAAAAGACTTTACTGGCCAGAATGGAGTTTGGGGTTTACTGAATTGTTTTGGAGAGGCAAAAGCACAGAGAAGCTTTCCAAACACCATGTTGCCCCTTATCGTCAACAAGGAAAATACCTACTAACATGACATACAACACCTTGACACGTTTTAAAAGTCACTCTTGACTGATGAAATTAGATTCCAGGAATATTGAAGTTACTTGGAACAACTAGAGGCAAATTCCCTGTTTTACAACTGCAGCCTTGTCATATTCTTATGAATTTCTCCATGTGAATTTGCTGGAAAAAAAGAAATTTCGCTGGAAAAAAAGAGTGCTCACAAGGATGTCCCCACGCTACCTCTGATGTTTCCTAAGTTGGGTCTCTCAAGCTTCTGCATTTAAGCTCTACAGAAATTGATGGTTAAAACTTGATGCTGTGTGTACACTGACACCTTTTCACAAAAGTTTTGGGGTCACTTCAGTGTTTTTGTAATATCTGTGCTGGTGCACCCATGCCCTTTATTAGCATATATTCAAAAAGAGCTCATAGTGAGAAGGACTAGAGGATGAAAGAGAGATGGGGCTGGTGCTGGGATGCCTGTTCCTCACAGCCTGCACTTGCACAGTGCAGCTCCGTGCTGTGAATCTGCTGCTGCCCTGTGGCAATGTACTGGGTCTGAGTGGTGGTGGCCAACCCTCAGCTAATGGGGTACCACCACCCCTGGGCTGGGTGTAATTTATTGGTGTTCTTCTGCCTTATCACATCCCTGAGTCTCATCCTACCAGGGCGCCCAGCTAGGAACTGGTACCTGCTTTTGCCTCTGATGGACACTGGTTCCTGGCGTGTGGACCATCCGTATTCCTGGAACACAGTGCAAGCACAACAGTGAAGTTGTATCTGAGCAAGAGATGGAGCTTTACCTGATTTGGGGTAGGGCTCATGGCTGAGGATCCAAATTGGAGGGAGATGCCAGTTGGTGTCTTGACACTGACAACCTCTTCACATTAGCCTTTTTCTAGCCCTGACTGCTCCCCATGTCTCTGGCCAAAGCCTGAATTTCTGGCACTTCACGGGGAATCCCATCATCTTGTATCGAAGAGGAAATCTGTCTGGGGGGTACATCCCATGAGCCAGACATTCAGGAGATTGATAACTAAGTACTCTTCATGGTCTGGGCCTTCTGCTGGCCCTTGAAGGTAGATACTCAAATGCGGGGTAGATGAGTGGACGGTGAGGTGGGTTGAGAACTGGCTGACTGGCCGAGCTCAGAGGGTAGTGATCAGCGGCACAGAGTCCAGCTGGAGGCCTGTAACTAGTGGTGTTCCCCAGGGGTCGGTGCTGGGCCCTGTCTTGTTCAATGTCTTCATCAACAACCTTGATGAGGGGATAGTGTCCACCCTCAGCAAGTTTGCTGATGACACGAAGCTGGGGGGAGTGGCTGACACACCAGAATGCTGTGCTGCCATTCAGCAAGACCTGGACAGGCTGGAGAGATGGGCAGAGAGGAACCTGATGAGGTTCAACAAAAGCAAGTGTAGAGTCTTGCACCTGGGGAGGAATAACCGCATGCACCAGTACAGGCTGGGGGATGACCTGCTGGAGAGGAGCTCTACAGAGAGGGACCTGGGGGTCCTGGTAGATGACAGGTTGGCCATGAGGCAGCAGGGTGCCCTGG
>WBMW01002489.1:46804-374498 GCA_013396635.1 Penelope pileata | reverse complement strand
GAGGTCCCTTCCAACCCCTGCAATTCTGTGATTCTGTGATGCTGGAGATTTATTGCCTTTGGTGCAGGTGAGGAGAAGGGAATGGGTTTCTTGGCCAGCATTTTTCCCTATGGGAGAAGTCTGTGCTTGGGCGTGAAAGCAGGCAGCTGTCAGGTTTGCCTGCATAGCTCCTGCATTGCTGCTCTCTGAGCACTGTGTTGGAAGGCCCTCTAAAGTGTTCCTGGTGGGAGAGGGGCTGGGGAAAACCTGCAGCCTGCTCCCTGGGCATCACAGCTAGCCACTGCCTAACCAAGCGTAATATATTGTGTGAGACTATGCAGGGAGATCGCGAGATACATATTTTAAAGAGAGCAAATATAGCATTAAAGTGAGTGAGCAAGAGAGTGAGAGACAGAGAGCGTACAGAGTGCATTAAAGTTAATAAAGCATTGCAGGAGTGGGGACTGCATTTCACTGTGAAGGAATCTAATTTAGTGACTCGTAATTGGAGGATAACAGTCCTGCTGGAATGAAGTTAGCTGTTCATTCTGCCAAACTCTCAAAGTCCCTTGGTTCTTGTGAGCATCTCTCAGAAAGTGGATCTGTCAGAGAGTTGAGAATCGATCGGTGCTTCATACCCACGGTCCCTTTCAGTCTCCTAAGTGGATTTGGTTCCTCTGGTGCATATTTAATATCTATTTTATTATCCGGTTATTTATCTGGTAATAACAATGCAGGATACATTCTCTCTGCTTAGCATGGCAATGAGGGAGCAGGTACTGAGTGTGTTCTGGGCAGGGCACGATGGAGTCGCTTGTGCCCTTTCCTTGGCGCTGACTGGTGTCAGATAGGGCTGTTGGATGGACTTCCAGCCTCCCCAAAGCCCCCTGCTGCCGCAGCATTCTGTCCACTTGATAGAGAGATGTGCAGTGGTGAAGGGTATGGAAGAGTCCAGTTTCTTGATTCCCCAAGGCTGAGGGTCAGTGGCGCAGTGCAAAGAAACGTAGAGCTGGTGTACTTGTTCTAAGTGTATCTGGCTGTTGAGAAACAGACTTGTGGGTGCGAAGAGCTGAAGGAAAATCTTCTCTAGTTTGAAATGCCTGAAATCTGCTTGGGACAGCAAAGTGGCCCTGGATGGGCAAGCTGAGCAGTGCTGCTTCCCAAAGGGATGATGAGTGGCTGAGGAGGTCACTGGTCTGTTTTTTTGTCCTCAGATCAGGAGGATTTTGATAATACTTACTCATAAATGCTGGGAGGATTAATTTGTTAGTGTTTGTAAAGTGCTTTGGAGATGAAAAGTGCTGTGGAAATGTATTATTAAGACAAGACTGAATAAAGAGCTAGGAACAATCTTGCTCAGGCAGGAGCAGGAGAGATGACGTCACTGGGCATTTTCATTTCTACTATTATGATGACAGAATAAAGTGGACTTATTCAGGGAAAAGAACTCTGTAACTTTCCTGGCTGTGGTAGCTGAGGATGTGCTCTGTGAGTCTTTCTGCTTCTTGGCAAAAAGCGTTGGCATGTGGGTCTCGGAGGGAATGTCTTCCCCACGTTACACTGGCTGATTTTTAGCTATGACCATTTGGAAATTTCTTGTTCCTGGCTTTTTAAAAAGAAGTGGACTTTGTGTAGGTGAAAAGCACATGATGGCTACTAAAGATATGAATGGTGTGTGTCTCTTTGGTGGGAAGGCTGTATGTAATGCATATGCAGAGTAAAACCCCCATATCCATCCAATGGCCTTGCCCATTTGTCTGTGCTTTACTCTAGAGATGCTGTGCTGAGGCAGTAGGAGGGAGTCCTGTCTGCCTGGTCCCTTCAGCCTCTCTGCCTATCTGCCCAGCAGAAGGCCAAACTGATCACAAGCATCAATAATTCTTTTGTGTTGAGGGCAAGCACTTAGACGTGGGCTTGACATAAGCAATTAGTTTCACAAAGACAGCTGAGCAGCTGTCAGAGGACAATTCTCAATCAGTTTTGACTTGGGTCTCAGCATGACATGGGACCTGAGAGATGACATGATCCCATCTTCTGCTGACAGCTATTCTCTGAAGTGACTCCAAACTCTGGGGTAGAGACTGGAACTTGGTTTGAGCCTTTCTGACTTAAACAGAGCCCTGAATGCAGCTGAAGGACTGGGCACTGGGCAAGAAGGACTGGTGGGAGGACAGCTAGTGGCTGAGGAAGATCGATGGATCTGCCTTGAAGTCTGAGTGCATGATTGACTTGTCAATTAATCACTTTCCCTTTCTCTCACTTCCCCCCTTATCTTTCTTCCTTGTTCAGGGAGTGTAAGAGCTGAAGATGAGGCCCAGGGTGGAGTGCTACTCTCCAAGGTTTTGGCTGGTGCTGGCAGTCCTCGCAACAACAGGAAGCGGGACCCATGCGCAGAAAAGCCACCCGAGCATTGGCATTGCGGTCATCCTGGTGGGGACCTCAGACGAAGTGGCCATCAAAGACGCCCACGAGAAAGATGACTTCCACCACCTCTCAGTGGTGCCCCGGGTGGAGCTGGTGGCCATGAATGAGACAGATCCCAAGAGCATCATCACCCGTATCTGTGACCTCATGTCAGACCGGAAGATTCAGGGGGTGGTATTTGCTGATGACACAGACCAGGAAGCCATCGCCCAGATCCTGGACTTCATCTCTGCCCAGACCCTCACTCCCATCCTGGGCATCCATGGAGGCTCCTCTATGATCATGGCAGATAAGGTAAATTTGAACTTGCTTCTGTTGTAGACTTGCAGATTGAAACTTAAAACAGCGAGAACCATCTTATTCTGTGATCCTCAGGTGGAGCCTCATGGGGCCGAAGGGCTGGGGCATTAGAGAGACTCAGATTCAAAGAGAGATTAAAAGAGCTAACTGTGTAGCACTGCTGAGAAGAACCTATTAATCATGTGGAATTATCTGCAACAGAGAAAAACCAAGGAGGGAAAGGAGCAGATAGAAGAGAGCTGCAAAAGAATAAGCTCTTTTCTTCTTTGTTAAGAAGTGTAAAGACTGACAATTGTGATTTTTTTTAAAGATTTTATTTTTACCTGCATTTTACCTTAGAAATGCCAGCTTGTGTTTTCCCTGTAAGGAGCTGCAGGACATTGTGGCGTTTTCAGGGACGTTTAATACAACTCTTACATCTTAATTGAAAAATAATTGAATCTTTAATAAAGCTATTGTCTCTCAGAAGTGTTAATCAGCTCCTGAAGTTAAATAGGTGTTAGCTAAAGCAAATAACCAGTCTGAACTGGTCCAGTTCAGCCCTCTTGTTTCCACCGTGCTTCTTTATTCCATCGTATCACTGATATTTCATTTTCCCCTGTCCCCAGCTAGTTTTCTTGGCAGTCACTGCACAAGCAGGCCTTCCCACCGCTGCTTTTGAACACTGCAAGATGCAGAGAGCGCTGGCTTTGGCCAGCTGGTAACCCCCAGCTTAGGGGAGCGTCCACGGGCTGCAGCTGACCCAACAGAAATCTCCCTGGTGGGAGGAGCAGCAGCCCAGCAATTCGTGCCTGAGTGTGCATTTGGCCAGCCAGCGTGGCTGACTGTGGCCCCCAAGCTGCTGTGGGCTGGTGGGAATATCGAAGAGAAGTGGGCTGCCTGTTTCCCTGCAGGCTTGGTGTGAGAAAGAGCCGGAGGCAGCGCCTTTACTGAGAAGGACCTCTTGACCGTGTGCATCATAAAGAAGCACACAGGGGCACAAGCAGGCAGTCTTTTCCTTTTGCAGGCCGCTCTTCAACGAATCTGAGAGGTCTAACTAGGCAGAATCAGGTCTAATTGAATAAAGGGGAGAACTAAGCTGGCCACTGGCAAATTTTTCTCAGAAAGAGATTTAGTGGACTGAGAAAGCTAGACATTTTCTGTTTTATTTAACTTGTAAGTAAATAACCCAGTGAAGGTTATTGAAGGTGAGTAGATGGGAATAAATCAATTACAAATTATTTTCTCATTCTTTGATCAGCTGTTCAGTTGCCAAATAATACACATCTAATATGCAGTGCTATTTTCTCAAATCAGTCTTTGAGCTGAAGTAGTTATTGAATGAAATAATTACAGGCTTTTTTTTTTTTTTTCCTCTCTACTTGAATAGTTACAGAAGTTATTCTGCCCCATTTTACCCACAATGAGACACTTCTTTCTTGAGAAGAGCTGGGCAGCAACGCTGCGTCTCACTGCACTCCTGCATTGCACGGTTGTTAATGTCTGTGCAACCCAGGTGTGCAGCAACACCCGAGTGCTGCATTTCACACTCACGGTGGAATTTAACATCTTTGAAGAAGCGTCAGTGTTTTTGATGCCAGACCTCCTAAGCACTGGGAAAAGGTCCTTACAATTTTGCTCTTTACAGTCCAAATTCTGATTTCCGATTCCTGTAGTGTAAATCCAGCACAGCCCCATTGCCCGTGGTAGGATTAGATCAGATTTACTCTACCATAATTCAAATGGGGATTTGGCCTATTGAACTTGGCAAAGATTTTTCTTCTTACCTCTTTGTCGTCTCTCCTTGGGGAGGTGGCATCTCATGTGGCTGCCCTGTGCACCCCACCAGCTCCCTTCTAAAGAGCCTTTTGGCAAGCAGGCAGTCCCCAGAGAGCATGAAGGTGGAGGCATTAGAGATGGAGGTCTTTGTTTTATCAAGCTCCCTTTCCGTAGTTTTGCAGACAGGAGAAGCAGGTTACATACAAAGATCTGTGGTTTTAGGAAAGGCCAAGATTTCTTTTAAACATGAATTGAAAATGCTGACCTTTAGAGCTGCTGTTTCGCGAGTGTGTAATGTTTAATGGATAGTATTTGTTTGATGAATTGAATTAAAACATGGTGGAGAGTAAACACATTGATATTCTACTAAAAATGCTGAAGTCAGGCTGGTAAGTCCTTAACAATCTATTTTCCACAGAGGGTCTTGACAGAGGCTTTGCTTTTACTTATCCTTAGTCACGTAGTTTGCAAATGGGTTGCGTGGCTGGGGTTTGCTCCTGCAAGCTCGCATTGCTTCTTTCAGCATCCCCCCAGTGCCTGCAGCAGTCAGCTGTGATCAAACTTGTTCAGCATTTCACAGGTTCAGACCTGCATTTATAGTTTTGTTATGCTCCCTGTGCGTTTGTGATCAGTAACACCAATGCAAACCTAGAGAACAGTGCAAACCACTGACACCTTCGTGTACCAGATAAGCCCCTCTTCTCTGAAAGTTAAAGCAAAAAACTCCTCAGTTGAGCCACCTTCCCTGGAGGAACATGAGAAATTGTTACACCTCCAGTGAGGGTTTGATAACTCTGTCTGGGAGGAAATTTGGATCCATGTGTGAAAAGAGCTTTGTAATGTCCTGTGAAGCCGGTGAATTGAGATACAAAANAAAAAAAAAAAGAAAAAAAGAGTGCGGAGTTCCAGCCTGAATTTACTTCCTTCCCCACTGTGCATGTAGATAGAGATACTGTATTATCCGCACCATAGATTGCCCTCATCTCAGTTAACGTGCACCTGAAAGTTTGCTACCTGCTAGCTGGAGGTCTGGACATTGCTACAGTGGAGAGGGATGGAGAGGGAGGTAGCACCTGAGGGTAGTTCACCCCACCCACCTTAGGGTGCAGCGAAATGCTTGTGGGACAGTCCTGTGTCTCCCCACTGATTGCTGAAGAAGACTGTACCCCAACTTGCTCCTTATGGTGCAAGTTAAATGCCACGGGTCCTGTCCTAGGTGTAACAGAGCAGGTGGAGGTATGCTGCAGGAGAAACGGAACACCTGGATTTCCTGATCGTTTTGTTCCAATTTGTGATCTTCAATACTGCATTTGATTAGATTTTGTAGAGCATGGTTGGGTCTTCTGGTTTTCCCCGTTTTGCTTTTCTTTCTCTGAACAATAAGCACATAGTCATTTGCATATGTTTTTGCTGTTTCTCTCCTTGGTTCTTATGTCTCTAATCCCACCTGTTTAGCTGTTACAAAGTGTTGCATTTAATCTCTGCCTAATTTGGCATCAGAAGAGAATGACCAGATGATGTTTGCACACTGAGATCTGGGGTTAGTTCCAGGAAATTGGTACAGCACAGACGTGCTGTGTTGCGCTCCAGCACTGGGGAGACCACTTCGCTGAGGAAGAATCTTGTCACCACTGCTTCAGTCCCTTTAGACTCGGAGATTGCCAGCAGTGACACCAAGCCTTGGAAGCTTTAGCTGGCATTTTGTCGGGGCTGGACAGCCTGAGGGTGATGGCTGAGGGGGTCCAATAGCCCCTGTGTTAGCTCCTCCCAGAGGAGCGAGTCCTGCGGTTGTGGGGCATGGTAGAAGAGTGGCTGCACTGTTTCAGCTCTACAAACAAACGCCCAGTCCTTGTTTTGGTGCTGACACCTTGCAAAGGGGTTAGGATCACAGCATCATCCCCCTGGGATCACTGATGAGAAAGGGAATAGCATGGATCACTGCTGATCTGTGCTGAATCTGGAATAGATAAGATGGAGAGGAGAGGAATGTTCACCTTCACCAGAGCTAGGTTCTCAGGATCCAAGAACTTGGTTTGTTGATGCTCTGGTCTCTTCACTTAGCCTGAAGTTGCCTCAATGTCCTTTCTTTTTCTCGTTTTGTTTTGCCTGATCTTAAGCATTGTCCTGAGGACTGCAAAGCACTCATGACCAGTGAGCACATGTGCTCCTATTCCAGCATTTAAAATAATTTCTCCTTCCTCCCAAGCTTTTTTTGAAAGGAGAAATTCAATCCTATCACCATGTAGAAATACCTGGTTGATGAGGATGCTCTATGTTAAGAGATTGATAGTGGGAGGAAACCTTCAAGGCTGCAAACGCAGCGTCAGTTGAGATAAGCACGCAAACCAGTATCTTGTGTTTGCAGACCTGAGACTGGAGATCTGGGCTGGGCTTTTTTCATTATGTTTTTAATATTACCTACTATCATTTGTGCCCAGAACTTGGATGTAAAGGAGCAGTTGCAGAAAAGGAAGTAGTAACAACAATGCACGTTTAGCTGACTGGTCTGTTTTGTAATAACAGACTTTTTTTTAAGTACAGAAAAAGTCAATTTGGTGATAATGTAAGTAGAAAAGGTAGGAGCAGAAAGTGCCTTGGTTTGCCTTACTGCATGGCTGGTGACCATCACTTCTGGCAGAAGTGTCTCTTACTGTTTTGCCCAGTCTCATTGCTTTGCTAAAGCTTCCTGTCCTGTGCAGCTTTATAGTATCTTAACGATGCACAGGCAGCACCTAGGAAAAATATTGGAAGAGGAGGGTGATTATGTTCTCCCAGCTGAAAATTCTCCTTTATCTTTGCATCCCTTGCTATATTCTGCAGAGCTTGTTCGTACAGAGTAGCCATACTGATGGAAATGAAATGCTAGGGAAGAATTATATATGACATAGGGCTGTGCCCATAATAAAATCTGCATAAAAGCTGTGTGAAACTAACCTTAATTCTAAAATCTGTGTTCCTTTCTGAACCAGATTCTCCTTCTGTTTCTCTGACATCATAGAGCTGAATTTTCTACTACTCCCTTCACTACCTTGCATCCTGCACCAGCCCCCCCGCTCCCCTTCCTCCTCCATGTTCACACCAAAGCTGCAATTTCTCTTCTGCCTTGCCAGCCCCACACCATAAATCCCCATCCCCTTTCTTTTTGTTTTCTGTCAAGGTTACCAAGACACATCTCTCTCTTTAAGTGCCGAAGTGTGATGTGATTGCTCCATGCTTTGGCCATGCATGCTGCAGTGGGGAGCAAGTCCCAGCTTCGGCAATAGGTGTAAAGCAGCAGAGGTGTAAATCTGGCTGTAGTTCAGAATGTAGTGGAATGATTCCTCAGGTACAGGGAAGTCAAAACTAGTTGGATAAGCCAAGCACCTAGATACACGCTGAAAACCAGGACAAAGTCAAAGACGCTGGGACAGTGCTGCTAAAAGCAGAACATCTGTAATTAAAAGGAAAGCACTTTCACTCTCAGGTTTCCAAAGGTTAAATAATAGAGATGTGTGGGGAACGCAAACCTCATTTTTGGACATAAATTTGATTCATTCCTGTTCGGGTTGACATCGAAAATTTTTAGAGCCGTTGTGTGAAAGAAATTCAGTAAAAGCAAAAGGAAGAGTTCCCTTTGAATGGTTTCTATGGAAAAAGGCAAAATAAATTCCAAAAAATCATGCTTCTAAGGGAAAAAAGACACGTTTTGATCTGCAAGTGTTGAAAGAGTATGGTTCAGTTTTGTTAGAAGAATTCTATTCCTTTTTCCCTCCAAAGCAAAACGATATGCGGTTCATGTAGTTTCAGAAAGCATTTTCATTTCTCTTAAACTGCACTTGATGACAGTAATAGTTTAAATGTTTCTTCAACTAATCTCATGATTAGAAAAGATGAGTTTGATCTTAAAAAAAGAATTTAATAAATCAGCAGTTCCCCTTCAAGCCTTTAATATTTTTAGTCAGGACGTGATTATTCTTCTCTTGCTTTTGGTACTTTGTTTCCCCTTCCAGCTAAAAGAAAGCTCCCTGTAACTCACCCATAGTGAACTCAATTTCACGTGTCCTCAAACTTTGTCTGCTGTAAGAGCTGGGGAGGGAGAATAAAGGTAGGTCACAGATACAGAGAGCGAAAGCTGATATTGTATGCCGATGTTGCTTCTTGTTTGAGTGTACACATGTAATCACAGGCCAGGTGGATTAGTAAATCGTGTTTATGTGAGTCTAATCCCCCCATACAAAATCAAATTTTTCATACAAAGAAATGTAGGTAGTGTGTTTCTGTTGAGTTTGATTAATATCTCAAACTTTCCCTAGAACGACTTTTATTACTTTACAAATAAATTGCAGCATTAAAAATACCTCAGATATTAGGAAATCTGGAAATGAACTGTTAAGAGCTTTAGCTTTTCCCCAGGGCCATTAAATCTGTCACTGTTAACTCTGGTTTCCTAAACAAGAGCTTAAGTATTCTTGTTAATATTATCTCAATGATTTAAAAAAAAAACCACCACAACAAAAAAGCCCTTTTCAAATAAATGTACTTTCTTTTATTAAATGTCACAGTACAATAGCACATCTTTTTAATTTTTCAAGATTCCCCATCTTTCTGTCCATTGTGCTTGGGAGGAACGGCTTTTGAAGGCTTGCACTTCTTTGGAAGGTATTGTTTTTGAGAGTCACAATAAAAAGGTTTGCAGTTTTTGTTGTTTTTTTTTGGTTTTGCTCACAAAAGATTGACAAGAAATCTCACACTCGTTTATATATTATGTACATATTTAACGTAAACATAGCTTTCTTCTAAATATGCTCACTTTTTTTTTTTTTTTTCCCCTAACCATTTCTACCTGATGCACTTCATATCTGCCCTGAGCCTTGGGCACCCGAAGGCATCATCTTTGCTTACGTGGCATAAGGTTAAGGAGAGGAAAATCTGGAGGGACTCCACTGGGGCTCGTGCTCTGGCCAGGGACTCTGGTTTACTTCTGGGCAGTAGTAGTGCTGGGACAGGCATAGAACACTGAATATGAGGGAGCTCGTGGGGGACTGTAGATTACTTCCCTGTGCAGAAGTTATCCCAGACAGCGTACGTCAAGCAAACTTGAAGTCTGATTCCTTTACATCAACCTCTTCTGTAGCTATTTATAAGCTGCTTTATTTTGGGTCACGTAATTCTTCTTGGAGGAGTTCTGAGTGTTAGTTTTCTCCTGTTGTTATAGTGATCTTTTCTTCTGAGTGTCAGAAGACCTTTCCTTGCCTAGCTCTGAATGCAATCACTGCAACCTACCCGAGGGAAAGGGAAGCTGAGTTAACTTCTGTCCTGCTAATGTTTAAGTGAGGTATTGGCACTGTCTATCTGAAATAAAATTGCTGAAATATCTGTGAGGAAAAGGTTTTTTTCCTCCCAGCTTGGCCCTGACAAGCAATGGGACTTTTCTGGAAATATTCTTTCTTGCTAGATTCCCAACCCCGACTTCCACATTTGTGGTGTTTGGGTAGATCTCCAAATCTGCGCGTGGTTATCTACAGAAAATGTGGCAACTTGAAGAGATCTAACTCACCATTATTTGTAACTGTTGTTATAACCTCTTTCTTTGAAATAATTAAAAAAAACAACCCATGAAAGTATTAAATCAATTTGTGCAATCCCCAGCTGGACAAAGAGATTAGTTTCTTCATTCGGGAGCAGGCAGTCCTTTATTACAACCCCAAGCAGTTACTTATCTCACAAAATCTAAAATAATTACACTCAAATTTGTCCCTACCCTAAACTGGCCTCAAAATGAAATTGAGAACGTGGAGTGTGAAATTGCCCACTGCTGCTGCTTTAGATCTGTGTGTCATTCCCCCATAACCGTGGGACAGGGCGAAACAATTCTTTTCAGATAATCTCTTCTTCTCTTTGCCTTCTATTTGCCTCATTAGCCAAGTTTGGAGGGGGTGGATTCTGAAGGAAGTTCAGGGAATTAAATATACACAGCTGGGAAAAAAAAGTAGGGTACAGAAAAGGATGTTGTAGCCTGTCAGTCTGTTAAGGGTCTGGAGCAGTCTGGTGTATGAAGAAAGGCTGAAACAGCGATACATGTGTGTTGTAGATTGGCTGAACAGTCAGGGTGTGATTTATAAATGCAGTGAATAAACTGAAATTAGAGAAAATATTGCTTAAGGTTGTTGCCAGAAAGGAGCAATGGGATTAACTGAGAAAATATATAATTTGTATGTGTATCAAGAAGAAAGTTCAGACATTTTTATTACGACGTGCTCTGATCTCCTTGGAGGAGAGCGTGGGAACAACTTTGCTTTGACTGTTTTCAGTCAGGCTTGAACTAAGTGCTATCGATTGCTTTATATGACTGGAGTGGAGGAGAAGGAGAAAGAGCACGAGCAGGAAAAAGATGGGGCAAAAAAAAAAAGAGGGAGGAATTAAAAAAGAAAAGACTAGATTGAAATAAGTTGTGTGTGTGATTGGAAAAAACATGTCCCAAAGACTGTGTTGAGGCGCTTTTTCTCTCTGTGCTTCAGCAATAGCTTCTAGCTGTGTATCTGTGAGGTTCCTGGTAATAAATTCATGTTTCAGGGCAAGAGGTGGAAGGAGGAATGCAAGGAGATGGAGAGTTGAAAGGCAATCAGGAAAAAAAAGAAAAAGGCACAGTGAGGAGGATATATCTAAGGAGTACACTGTGGCTAGGAGAATGTGGCCCAGAGCCCTCATTGCAGCTCCACTCTAAGCCAGATTTACATGTGACTTTAAGAAAGTTGCTCGACTTCTGTCTACAGCAATTTGCCCTTTGCAAGAAGACAGTAATGATGTTTTTGTAAAGCACTTTGAGCTCTACGAAAGGTAAAGGCTACCTAATTGCTAGCGAGCAATTAATGAATGTTTCTAGCTGAAGTAAATACAATGCTTGATTTGAAAATCTGGACTCCAGAAGGAGAAGCTGTAACCCCCATCAGAGGTGGCTGAATAGCTGCAGCTTGCAGGAGAGCTTATTATATGCAGGGCTGATAGCACCGTCTATTGTAAGCTTGCCCAGCATTCCCCATTATTGGATCCTCTTGGGGATCACCTGTAACTTTGCCAGACTGTGGCTGTTTGAACAAAGTTTCTTATGCCAGGTGTATGCCTCAAGCTGATTGACTTATTTCTCTATTTATTTGGAAAATAAAACATCTCTCTTAAAAATGCATCGAAAGAAGATGCATAATCTGTTCATGTTGAAATTATTGGCATATTTTCCTACAGGAGTTCTGCCTGACCCCAAGAGCCCAAGTCATCTTGGACAAGAGCCCAAGTCTGGAGAAGGTGTCTTCCGGGGAAGGGCCTTTTATCAAAATGTGCTTTACTTCCTCTTATAAGCCGTGAGAAATTGTGTATATGCAGCAGAATCTTTTTAGGTGTTTGCTGTGCGTGTCTTGAAGAGATAGAATCATAGAATGGTTCAGGTTGGAAGGGACCTTAGAGATCATCTTGTTCCAACCCCCCTGCCATGGGCAAGGACACCTCCTACTAGACCAGGTTGCCCAAAGCCCCATCCAGCCTGGCTTTGAATACTTCCAGGGAGGGGGCATCCACGACTTCTCTGGGCAACCTGTGCCAGTGTCTCACCACCCTCACAGTGAAGAATTTCCTCCTTATATCTAGTCTAAATCTACCCTCTTCCAGTTTATAACCATTACTCCTTGTTCTGTCATTATCTATCCTTGTAAAAAGACCCTCCCCAGCTTTCCTGTAGGGCCCCCTGCAGGTACTGGAAGGCTGCTATCAGGATCTTGTCCTTCGAAGCTGTGCTTCAAAACTGTGCCTGGGCTGGGGGCACACAGGTCATGCTGAGGCTGAGGGTGGGTGGAACTGACTTTCCTATGAGGTCCTGTCAGGATCCAGCCAGGAGAAACTCTGTGTAGCAAAGAAGAAGACAGAAATGTTTGAAGCCCTGTAGCAGGGGAGTAGTTTAGGACTGAAAACCTGACTTAATGAAGGAAGAGGTGGTGAAGCTTGCATGGCTTTGGTGGAGTTGTGTTTGGCATTAGGAGCTAGCAGTGATAAGGGAGCCTGTGAGGGTGGAGCAGAGCCAGGGACAGAAATAGAGAGAACATGAGGGAACATGAGCTGCATGAGGGACCTGGGCTGGAGTGTGGGTGGAGGTGGGGGTCAGGAAGGGTGTGGTGAGGAGCCTGTACAGAGGGCAGAGGCAGGGTACCTGGAAGAGATCCTAAGATGGACAGAAGGAAGAGATGCTGAGATGGAAAGGAAGAGATCCTGAGATGAGCAGGAGAGCTGGACAAGGGTCGAAAGCGGGAGATGGAGATGGGAGGATGGGAGGAACACAAAGACCTGCCTGAGCAGGGGGAGCTGCATGGCTTGCCATGGGAGTAGGAGATGGGAAAGTGTGGGGAGGCAGAATCGCTGAGCAAAAAGGAGGTGGAGAATTGGAGTGGAGAGGCTGCTGGGTTGAAACTAGATGAGGAGAGAAGCCTGGGTCTCAGTAGGGGAGAGGCTTTGGGACTAGGCACTGATGTCCCCATGAGCCTGCCTACCCTTCCACCAGAACCATTTGTTCTGGTTGAACAAATATTCAACCAGAAATATTTGTTCCTCTCCTCTGTGCTGAGCCACAAAGGGAGTGAGAGAAATCTACGGGGGCACAGGGCACACTGGCATCAGTGCTCTCCCTGGAAGAAGGCTGGTTGGTCTCCTAAAACATGCACAAGACTGGCTTGGTCAGGCCCCTGTTAGCCAGCATGAGACCCCCACTGGCCGCCAGTGCCATGGCTTGGGCCTGCGTAGCACTTTGTCTGGTTCCTGCTCACTTGCTTTACTGCTAGCTTTTGGCAAGGCAGAGCTGTGTCCTTGCTCCCCGGCTTGCTGGGGAAGTGTGGGGTGAAGGCTGGGGAGCCAGGTGGGCACAGGGCCGGACAGCATGTCCTCCAGGCTGGCAGCCTCGCTGGGGCCTCCAGCGCTGTGCTTGCCCCCTTCCCCTCCCTTCTCCTTCCCTTTCTGTCACCCGCTCCTGTCTGTCACTCTACCCATTTCTTAATTACTGTTTGCACTGCGCTTTGAAAATGCAAAGTACGGTATAAATGTTAAGTGTTTTTATTGTTGTTGTTATTTCTGCTTTTCTTTTTTCATTTGCATCCCTCACCCTTTATTCTCTCACTATTGTGGCTTCCAGAGAGAACGTGTGGGCCTACATTATTTATAACTGTGTGAGAGTAATTACAGAAATGATTTAATTACTCAGTTAATATCTTTCTTCACATCACCAGCTTGACAGGCTGGTGATCCTCTCACCGCAGCTGAGCACACAGTCTGGTGGTGCCTGTACCACGTCACGGACCAGTGGGTAAGGGGAGGCAGAGCTTGGGGAAAGCTCTGCAGTGGCCTTGCACAGCACTGGGTGCTTCCCTTGGCCAAGAGCTGAGGCTGCTGAGCCCGTGTGGGCCTTGCTGGGATGACCCCTGGTGCCACCTCAGCTGGGGCATGTGGGGATGTGACTGCCTGGCTGTGCTGAGCACTTGTCTGAGGGTTTGTGGTGCCTGGCTGACAGGGATTCGTGCTTAGCAGGCTGGCTGTGTTCCTGCACCTTGGCTGAAAGGAACTAGTAAAGGGATGGGAATGGAAGAAGGATGGCAAAAAGTTTTTCTAAGCCTTTCTACCTGTCCTAATGATGCATATAATTCTGTCTCAAAAGAGGGAATCCCCCAGTGAATTCACTACCTGTTCTGTCTATGTCTAATGCTCCCTTCGACACAAACCCACTTGAGCTGAAATTTTAGTGTTCGGTGTGCTGCGTTAACCACCTCTTTGCATTTATCAGAGGGCAGTGATCTGGGAGGCGTTCATTGTCTTAACTCCTGTTTAAGCCTTCCAAATCATGGGTTTCACATGCCCTGCGTAGGGCTGAGTGCAAGGTAAGATCACTGTTGCCAGAAATGTTCTTCCATGCAACTGGTTATGTGTAGTTCTGGTCTGTTGAAGGAAACCATTTTTCCATCTAAAGGGGATGGCCCCTTCCTGCTGAGATTCACCCCATAGGAAATGTGGTGTTTCCATCACTTCCAGTTCACAAGAGTTTGTCAGGAGCAGGGAGTCTCCTGTTGCTGGTGCAGCATGGATGGCAATTGAGAGAGCAGAGTGTGTGTTCCTCCAGGCGACACGCTGAGATGATGGTTACCAATGCCTTATCTACTCAAGGCAGTAAAAAAAACCCACAACTATACCTAGCAGTGCTGAGAAGAAATATAAGGAAGACGATCCTCTTATGAGAGTACTGTAGATAACAAGGAGGGGTCAATTGATTCTTAACAATGGAGATAGTTGCTCAGAGAGGAGAGAGACTCTTGTGGGGATAATGGTGCATTTTTCAGATAATGGTGTATGGAGAGAGCATCTTGCAGAAGTGCCTGCCTCCCGTGTCTTGAAGTTGCCTGGCTCCATTTGGGCTCCTTCACAGCCTGGGCTCTGGGCCAGGCTCAGCCTGTTCCTCAGCGCAGCAGTGCTGGGTGGGCGGTGGGGAGGTTGGGGAACAGGTGGCATTAGGGCTGGTGGAGGGGAGAGCCTTTTCCATGCAGCACTGTGTGCCAAGTTGCCAGGCACAGGACGCCTGGTATCTGGATGGGCTCTGCCCACCTCCCAGGAAGCACTGGAAATTGAAGATGTAGGCTAAAGTCTTTCGAGCATGAACATAAGGCAGGTTAAGGCAACTCGTATTCGAAATAACACTGAGCATCTCCACCTTCTGAAAGCTGGGCATTTCATGTTGTGTCTCAAAATTGACATTCAGTGTCCCTCATTGCTTTTGAGAATCTATGTTAGAGAGTTTATTTTCTTTTCTCCATCTGGCACACTTAAAAATGAATTTTATGACCTGACATTGGAATAGCTTGTTGAGAAGACAGAGCAAGTGTAAGGGCAATGGAACAAGTCGTTTTGTCAGCTCCTAAATGAATGAATCCTGTTTTCAGTGGATTCATGTCTTGTGGTTAATTGATTCTTAAACTGAATTATATGCTAAGACTGTAACATGAGCTCAGCCCTTAGTAGACATCAGAGAATCCACAGAGGAACTAACTCGAGCTGGGTGAAGAGATTTCAGAAGAGCTAAGCTAAGTCTTCACCACGTGGTAAGGACTGGAAGGATTGAAAGGACCTCATTTTTCCACCCATCACCCTATTTCAAACAGGAGTTGTCCAGTCCAAATGAGTGGTTGTGCCTACGGGAGCTTCAGTTTTTTAGGAGTTGGCTACACCTCCTCCCTACAATAATCCCATTTCTCCTGGGTCCTATACTGCTTTTCTCCCAGTTTACTGTGTCTTTTATGCCCAGTGTCTGGGAAGAAGATCTATGCATTGCGGTGCCCCAGGGGCTATGTGCATAAGGGTTGCCCACTACAGGCATGTTGCCTGGTCAGGATGAAGTTTATTTGCTTGCCTAGTGAACCATGGTGTGAGCCTGAGAGCGGGTGAATCATGCACACTGCTGTGGGGCCAGGCAAAGGCTTTGGCACTGCGTGCAATTGCAGGCTGTATTTTGTACAGGACTGTAAGAACTTAATTCTCCATGAGTCCTCTGCCCTGTTGTCAAATCAGGTGGAAATTTGCCAGCAGGTTCAAGAGTTACTTGGAAGCCTGACTCACGTACGCATGCATGCAAGCTAAAAATGCCCACAGAAGGTGAGCAAAGACATGCGTCGGGGTGTCTGATGAACTGCGATTTCTGCACAAGTGACCCATGCACAGCGTGTCCCAAACACGCTTGCAGCACGCTTCCCCTCGCTGCCACACGCTGGCAGGGTGACTCACTGTGATTCACCCAGCGTGGTCCTGCTCTGCGATTTGCACAGGCGAGCATGGAACGCCCGCCACGCTGTCTTTCGGGGTTGGATGCTCGGTTCGCACTTGTGCATGGTGCACATGTGTGTGCTCTGTGACTCACGCTAACGTGCCACGGTGGCTTGGATCACAGAAGCAAATGAGACGTGATCATGAGCAGACACTTGCTCGGTGCCTTATGCTCGTATCGGTTAGCTTCTGGAGGAGAACATGGTGCAAGGCTTGAAGATTTTCATATTTCTATCCAAAAACAGACCTCTTGAGAAAAGAAATTAGCCTGATGACAGCAACAGTAATTGGATTATTCCGTTAGTATCCTCAGTGGAAGAGGACACCACATGCCTTTAACTGTATTTTCAAAGCAGAGACTTAAAAATTGCACTTAAAATGTGAATTGCACTTTATTTTCTTTTCATAACTAACAGGCAGACATCTGTTTTCTGCCCCACTTTTCTTCTGCCTTTGGCTTGGCTGAGCTTTTTTACAGCCTTATTCATAGCACTGTGGCAAGGCTACAGCAAAGCGTGGTGGTTTGGGTTCCTTGAGCAGCGCTGAAGGAGATCAGGGCATGCGCTAACCAGTGGGTGCCTCTGGTGGGCTGATGGGCTGTCAGCCTCAAGGTGAAGGGAAGGGGTTAGGTATCCCGTGATCTCGAGGGGGTGTGTGTGGAAAGCCTGGCCACCTCTGAGGGGTGGAGACAGGAAAAGTGTGGTGAGGTGAAATTCAGGGCAGTGAGGTGCAGAGCAAACAATGAGTTAATCTCTGAGCACTGCGTCCTCCTTGGCTGTATGGGCTCATCTTCTGCAGCTGCAATCTCAACACTGAAATCATTTGTGATGGGGCTGAGAATGTTTTGGAATATATGCATGTCTGCAGTAGACAGCAAGGCTGAGATAGAAGATGGGGAGGAACTGGCCAGGGGATAACCAGTCAGCCTTCCATTTCTGCAACTTCAGCCTTTCATTTCTGCTAGTTTTGGTAGTCTGATAGACTCCCCATATCCTGTGTCCTCCCTCTCTTTCGTTTTATACATATATGATTATCTTCTGTTACACTTTTGCGTATTTGCAGTCTGCCAGATGAGTTTTGCTGGGCTTTGGGCACATCTGAATGTTTGATACAGCTATCACCTGGCCAGAGATGTATTATTATTATTTTTTTTGCTAGTCAGTTGGTTCCTTAATTTAGATTTAATAAGTCACTTTGTGCTCTATTAACTAGGCCATCATGCAAAATGTTTAATGCCAAAGTGTGCTTGCCTGCAGATGGTGGAACTGCTTCATTTAGGGAATGGCTGGAGACCTCACCAGGCTGCGCCGCTCCTCATGCCCACGGTCCATTCTCCCCCAATGAGCCATGGTGCCGTTAACCTTTGCTGTCTCCACGTCCTGGTGTGAGTCCATGGGGCTCATCTTCCCCATGTCTTCTAACAGCCCTTCTGTCTCTCTCATCCTCCTGCCCTTGGAAGACTTTGTGCATACATGTGGGTTTTAAGTTTCATCTGCTTAATTGTTACAAATGGAAGCTGTGGCTGGCAGCTCTCTTGCCAAAGGCAAAATGAGCGGGCAGCAGCATGCTGCGATACTGACCACTGGGAGGACAACTGGAGGCTGTGAACAGTGTTTGTCTCCTGCTGTGCCGAGGGCTGCACTTCTGCCCGACAGTGTCGCTCACTGGTCATTGTGCTGGGCCAGGCGTGTGCTGCTGTGTGGCTGGAGAAACGCCTGTAATAATACTCGGTAATATACAGTGCGAGCTGTTGGGAAGTATTTTGTGCTTCTAGAGTGCCAGGAACCAGCCAGCAGCTCCTGCCGTGTGGTGCTATAAAACACACAAATCTCTTGAATCATACGTTGATGGCTTTTTTTATTTGGTGGTAGAGGAGTGAGTTTACTTATTCAGTTTCCTTTTTTCCTGCTTCAGTCTAGACTGCGATACTAGGAAAAGGATTTTCTCAATCGGCACGTTAGGGTTTCTGTGGACAGGGAGCAGTGTTTTTGTATGAGAATGGGTAACAGCATGTGGAAGATGTGTAGCTGTGTCACCGTGTAACCAAGCCCATGCAGAAGCATGTCCTCTCCATGCTGCATGCATCTGTGCTGTCAAGGAATCCTTTAGGCCAAATGTTTTGCTTCCATTTGATGAATAAATTGGATATGGAAATGAGCTGACATGAGTAGATTAGACTCTTATGAGGTGCCTGGGATCTTGTTGTGACAATTAATTTACTTAGGAACCTGTAGGGAATGGTTCTCTGGGAACAAGTCCCCTGGGACTTGTTCCTTCAGTTACAATTTGGGAACCTCCAGAGGATAAGGCCAATTTCTGATATTCCTTCCTTGCTGTTTGTCGTTATCTTACTCTTCTTTGTAGTGGTCCACCTCCATGTGCTATCAACCTTTGAGGAGCAGCCCCAGCAAAATCTGTGTGTCTTCTCATGGGGGCTGAGGAAAGGTGGCAGAACTGTGTCTGGGATAAGGAAAGGATGAGGAGACCTGCTGAATGGTGGAGGTGTTGGACAAGGGTGTGGAGGGGAGGGCTTGGGGTACCCCAAAGGGGAGGATGGAAGGAGGCAAGGAGGATAGGGAGAGGAGGCTTGGTGTGATGTTTGTTCATTCATAAACTAAAGCGGGCAGAAAGGTCTCAGAGCAAGATCAGATTAATTAATTAACAACTGCTGAGATGTACCTCCCTCTCTCAACCAGCAGTACGTGCGTTATATGACTGGACCAGAGGCTGGACCTGCTGGTGGCTACTGTCACCCTGTGCCTTGTGGCCGCCTCTGCTGTGACACATGCTGCCACTCACGCTGTCCCCGCATCGTTTGCTGTGCATTCCCAGTTTCTGCCTTGTCCTGGGAGGTATTTGTAGGGGAGTTTAAAGAAGAGAGCGGGGCTTTTCCTCCCCTGGTGCCTGGGAGGCAGGGTCTGACCCCAGTGCTGATGTGCGCAGGGCTGGGGAGGGCAGGCAGAGCAGTGAGGAGGGGACTTGTTTTTCAGAGCCGAAGCAAAGACACTAAAATGTGTCTGCACCGAACGGCGGGGATAAAAATACAACGTAGGGCTCAAAAGGTTCACTTTGCTTGCCAGAGTGCCCCAGGATGAAAACTCTTTGTTACCAAACACTTTCCGTTCCACCATCTCATTATTATTATTTTTTTCTTATTCTTTTCTCTTAAAGGTTGAGCCGTTTAACACCACATACAAAGTTGGATCTGGCTGCTGTGGGGCGATTCTGGGTTGCCATGGCAATGAGGCCTGTCTCTCCAAATTAGGACATTTTCCTGCTGCCTTTTCTATGCGAGGTTTTCTCTCATCTCGTTCTCTCCCTCTTCCTTGATGTCTGAAGTGTTGAGTGCTGCCTCCTCTCCCGCACGCTCCGTGAGAGGGATCAGACTTTGCCCGTCTGAATTAATTCCTCTGAAGCCCGTGCCAACTTTGCGTGTGCCGGCTCTGCGAGGGGGAGCTTTGAGCTTCCAGACGCCAGTGTGGCAGGGTGGCGGGGAGGCGAGAGGGAGGTCAACAGGGGAGGGCAGCGTGTGGCTGCGGTGTGCTTCTTCCCTTCTCCCTACGCCATTACCTCATCTCTGCACTGGGGCTGAGAGTCTCCCAGGGCCTCTATGGCAGCTGGGATTAGTCTGACACAGGGATACCTCCAGCCAAACTGCTCTCCTTAGGCTGCACCTCCGGCCATGGGAGTAGGAAGAGAAAGGAGCTGGCACGGGCAGCACTGGAAACATACAGAAATGGAGACATGCCTGTTGGGCAGCTTGGGGTGTCTGAATATTGTCGAGGACTGGGAGCAGATTTGCTGCTCCTGAGGAGCACTGTCACGACAGTGAGGTGACCAAGGCACAGATGAAAAGGTGATGCAGTGGGGTTTTTGCTCATTCTTTCCTTGGCCAAATGGGCTACTACTTCAAGACCAGTTTTTTTTTTTTTTCTTTTCTTTTTACCTTGTGGTATATTTTGGGACTTCCACGTATAGCAGAGAATAGGAAATCAGGTAGGAGGCAAAAATAGCGGATTGTGAATATTCGGAGTGGAGACGAAGGTGTAAATTTTGGTTAGGAAGACAACTGGCCTCAAAGCCTGTTCCTGCCTGGCCATGCTTTGGCATGGCTCTTTTTCGTAAAAGATGGTCTGGAGCTGGGGTCAGTTGCTGTGAAGTGAAGAGCGTAGGAGAGTGATGTGCCATGGCTGAACTCCTTGGGCTCAATCCCATGCGCTTGGCACCTTTGGCTGCTGTGGAGGGCAGTAATGTCACGCTGCACTGATGACGTGGTCAGGCATGCACTCGTTCTCCAGGAAGCAAGAAGTTCTCTGTTCAGTGGTACAACTTTTAAATAAAAGGAAGCAGAAGGACCTATAAATTGATATGACCTGTAGCCACAGGGACTCTGCTATGTTGTCCCAAAATACGAAACTTATCTGAACCTCAGTAAATGCTAATTTGGAAGTGTTTTTATAGTGGTATATGAACCAGTTTAGATGAAATGTTGATTTATCCCAGTATTCAGTAACCAATAGTGCCAGAGAGAAGATCAGGTAGTGATACTTCCTCAGAATATTCTTCAAGCATCCAAGGGGTTATGGCTCAGGACTTTCTAAACTGGAGAGCACATATTTGTATTTAGTAGCCCTGGATGGGTTTTTCTTCCATACATTTAACCATGTGCAAATTGCTGACATTTATAAAACTGTGCAGTTTTTTAGCATCCAGGAAACAAGCTGTTCCACCATTTAACTGTTCATGGGGTGAAGAATTGTTTCCTTGTTTGTGTAGCCACTTGCTATTCTGATTTGGTATCTCCTCGCTCTTTTACTGGAAAAAAGCATCTAACAGTTACTTCCTCTTCAACTTTTCTAACCGGCTTCTGATTTTAGAGGTCCTTACCATATTCCCCCCTACCTATCACTTTTCTGCAGAATGTTGAAGAATTGTAAGAGATTCTCAGGAAGATCTCTTCAGTTGTGTTATTCTCCCTCACGCTTATTTTTTTTTTTATGCCTCTTCTGCTTCACTTTAGGGAAAGAATTCAGCACGAGACTTTAGAGAAGGAACAGAAAAACTGTAGACTGTGGTGTTAATATGCAGTGGCTACCTTAGCTGGCCCTGACGCAGATACAGTGTGCCCTTTGCTGTCCCGAGGGACTGGTTTTTGGCTCTGTTCCTCCTCCTGAGATGGTCAGGGCTTGCAGCTTGTGTCCTGTGAAGAGAGGCTAATGGGGCTGGGTAAGAGGTGTAGGTGCTTATTACTATTCAAAGAGCAGTTACAGAGATTATGGACCCAAACTGTTTTTAGTTGTGCCAGACAGCATAATGAGAGGCAAAGGTGACTCCTTGGACGTTCGGAAAAAAATAATTCATTAACAGGGTAGTGCGGTGCTGGAACAAGGGCCCAGATATCAACCACAGCTGGCTGGATGTAGAGCTGATGACAGTCCCACTGCAAAGGGATGCTTTGAGGCCCTGTCCAGGCAATGGTTTTGTGATGTCGTGAAGCTCTAGAAATGATACGTGAGTCTGAGGTGCAGAAGCTTTCTAGAATTGGCCTTGTGGTACAGAGACTGTCACTCCTTTTCCCTGTGAATTCAGTTTATATTGGCGTTGACCTACTTGTCTTTTGTCCACTTGCTGCTTCCCTCCAGCAAACACACTGCTCTGAGGAGCTGATACAGAGATTATGCTTTTGGGCTGTGATTCTGAGCAGGTGGGTGTTTAGCACTGTCACCCAGGAGTGGATCCTGCATCCCAGTAAAGCTGCAATGTGCTGCATCACTGCTGTGGAAGCACTCTGAAGCCTTTCCAGCAGCCTCCAGTCCAGCTGCACCATGATGAGCAGAGAGCAAGGCATGGGTTGTTGCTTGGTTTGCCAGAGTGGAGCAGCAGCTGGGTCACAGGGCAGGATGCAGCAGAGGTCCTTTAAGACACAACTGATGCCTGAATCACTGGTGCTTGGGAGAGGAAAAAGCCAATTAAAACAATTAAAAATAGCAAAGCAAAGCCCCCAAAAGTTCTAATAGTTACAACAGATGTATCTTCCTTGGCTGGTGAGCAGACTTTGGTGGTGTAAGCTGGAAGGATGGCTGAAAATTCAGATGTGCTGGGTTATGGAGGTGGGATGCTTCCCAAATGCAAACTTTGCTTCCTAAACTTTCAATTCTTTCTTCTTGTAGTCGTTACTGGAATATCCTGAAACTTGTCTTTCTTGTAATGCTAATATTTCAGCTGCTTGCCCTGTCTGGAACGCAGAGATAGCTTCAGTAGTTGGAATATGCAGGATTTAAAGGTTGAATTTTTTGTCATCATACTTTGTTTGCCCAACCCTAACTGCTTTTGGCACCAGCATCTTCATTCTTGTGCTGCTCTTGTACTTTCATGTCTTAGAGAGCATTAAGATTGAAAACAAATGGGGAAATGGAAAAGGTATTCACACCAAACAAAGTAACAGTGGTGTGTGTGTGTGTGCGTGTCTGGGAGAGGATACTGTGAAAAGAATTTGTTCTGAAAGAGTGTGGAGCTTGCGGAATGGAGGGGATTTCAAAGGCTTTGTTTAACATTAATAATGCTACATTATACATGTAAATGCCATTATTAAAGGCTTCTGGGTATTTCAGCAAAAATAATTAGAAAGAAAACTTTGGGGCAACTTGTTTAATTCAAACCAAGAGAATGAGCTGATGGCAAGAATGAATAATTATTCCCTTTCCTCCTACTGCATCCCTGCCTTCATTCCTACTGCATCCTTTCCCCAAGTCTAGAACAAACAAATAGCCCCAGAACAAAACAAGAGCTCTCGGCGCTCTTAGCATCATCTGATAGAGTGAACCAAAAAATTCAAAGTTCTCTCTCTAAGTGGCTGGGAGAATCAAAGGAGAAGTAAGGGAAAACAACATGAAGAAACTCTCAGGCCTCCATAGAAGTGCAAAGAATTTAAATCAGTGCTTGTAAAATGCAATGATGAATAAGACAAGTAGGTAAAATTCTTGCATGTAATACCCAAATGCTTGAAGTTCTTGCCAGAAGGGAACAGTTTCACTCCCTTGCTTTCCTTGAGAAACAATTCCCTTTAAATTGGATTGAAAAATGCAGGATGACTCTTTATGTGTGGATTACTGCTACAGGATGACTGCCAAAACAGTCAACTACAGTGAACAAAATAGGAAATATAATTATTGCTGCAATTTCAGATCAGAGAGAGAGAATTGTAGCAGCCTCTAGGAAAAAAAAAACAGACTTAGCGTTTGAAGAAACAAAATTTTAATTTTCCCAGCCACAGAGTCCCACAGGAGAGAGAGCTCATAGGGATGATGAGAGCTTTCAGGGAAAGATGAAGTTGAGTCTGCAATTCGGCATGTGTGTGCAATGTGCATGCGTTTCTGTGCGGCAGAAGATGTACGGGGATGGCAGCCTTGGATTCTGCACGTTGGTAGCGCGTGCGTCTCCAGCTCCCCGGCAGGTCCTTAACGGGCTTCGGTGAGGCTCTTCGCAGGCATGGCAGGAGCCGCTGTGCCGTCAATAGCGGCATCAGAGCCCAAAGCAGCGAAACGCTGCTAACCAAAAGATGGGAAGGCAACCAGAGCCTTTGGAGGGAGATGAAGTGAAAGAAGCAAAATTAGAGTCCAGCTTAGAGCTCCTCTCACAAAAGCTTATGCTGATCATTTGCAATTTTATGTGAGATCAACATTTTAAGGGGCTTGTTTTACTTTGTTCTTTCTTTTGTACTGGCATCGAGAGCATCTGGAGATTACCAAATGTGAATAGTATATGGATGTATATATACTCAGTGCTGATATACACAAAATGATTCTAAATGTACAGTAGAGCTGTTTGAAAGGTTTCTGGTGGAATGATTTTCTGCTGGAAAATGTTCATTGTACAGTATTGAAACACCTGGCAACACATCAGGCCTGTCACAACGGGGATGGAAATGGGACAGATCGTTCGGTGTGCACAGAGGCTGTGGCCCTGCTGGATCCTTTGCCTGCCAGCTGAGCAGGCGACAGGCTAAAAAAAAAAATGTTCCTGTGATCTCCCAAAGTGGAGTTTTTCAAGTATTTCCTTTTTATTTTTTGTGAAATGTGTCAAAGTTTGACTTTTCATACATGATAACTGAGAGAATTTTTTTTACCTTCCAACTTCAAACAAAACAGCAGTGTTTTCTTGGCCAGCCCAAGAAATGCAGCAGAACTGCTCACAAATGCCCCTTCAGACAAAACTCGCTGCTGAAATCCCCCTCAAGCTGCTTGGGATCCTCTCCCATCTGCAAAAGAGGAGCCCTCACCAGTGAAGCTCTCACCCCATCGTTGAGATGTGCAGCCTGCTCCCCCTCACTCCCCACATCACCACCCACAGCACAGATGCTTCCTCATCCTGAGGACAGATGTAGGTGCAGGTATAGGGTGGGATGGGGCAAAGGGGAAGAGTTGGGTACCTACAGAAAGTATACAGATGAGGAAGAGCAGTGGAAAAATATTATGTATAGTTGCTCTGGTGCTTCTTTTTGTCTGGGGCTCATCCAAGCCATCTCTACCTCCTTGCTGAGGACCTGTATCTCCTGTTCTGAAGGACAGCAGTGGCTCATGGGTCTTGTAGGGGAAGAGAAGAGAGGAGGTGTGGTGGGGGATTTTTAAGTGCGGAATCATAGTACTGGGCCTGTTTGATAGGAGCACTGATGAGGATGTGGAGCTGAAGCAGTCAGAGATCTGGGAAAGGCAGATGTGGTGAGGTGGAAGTATGGGCAGAGAAGCTAAGGGTTTCCAGTCTGAGGACATGCCTGTGATATGTCAGAGAGGGCTGAGCTCCAGGCTTAGTGCTGATGTCCCACATAACATCTTACCCTGCGGCATTCAGAGGGGGCTTGTATGGGTCCAGGATGTCATGTTGGCATATTTGCATCTGCAAATATTTTTTTGTGAGATTAGATTAAAAAATTGATGCTTTCTGACTTGGCTAAGACATGCTGCTCTCTAAGCCTGGTATTTGTAAACTGTAGCTCTGAAGCTAGTGCATCATTTTCCCATATAGGCTTGTGTTCTTCTATAGAAGGCCTGGTGAGTAGCATGGTAGGTAGGAGAGGTGCTTCGGTTGGACTCTATGTGGTGATAGTCCAAGATGGTTAGAATTTTACCTCCTGCAATTGTTCTTATCTGCAGTTGGATACGTTGTGTGGCTGTGAGCAGCACAATGTCTTCTGGATCACCCTGCAAGTCAGCGTTGGTCCACACTACACTGCACTGTGTAATATCTAGGGAGAATGGAGGTGTGGAAATACAGCTCTGTGAGAGGTATGGCTGGTGAAATAACTGAGGCAGATGTGCCTGTTAAAGGGAACGCAGTCTGCAGCTGTGCATGGTTGACTGAATCTGCTTCCAAAGTTTCCGATCAGGATGGCTAATCGCTAAACAGGACTATCTGCTTGTATTTGTACACGATCAGAAGCCCCTGGAAAAGGGGATGATCACCAGGCCTTTCCAAGAAAGCCTTGGCCATTACCAGAAATGTATTCTAAAGCAGGTCATGCATGGGCAAATTCCATGCACAAGGGCAGTGTTGTTTTGTAATGTCTGCTTCCTTTTGAGTGGCTTTTAACTAGTCATTTCTGAGCTGCCTGAGCAAGTCCTTGAACAGAGGACGTGTTCTCCAGCACTTGCGGGGACATGCAACTTTAGAGTGGTTTGGCAGAAGCCTGCTGTAGCCACTTGTGTTACAAGGATGTTCCACTTACTCCTGCAGAGTGGCCTGTCAATAGGTGCTGAACGAAGTGGGCTCTTCGGCTCTGAGAGACAGGAGTATCCATGGTAAACCTTGGGAGAGTGCTTTGAATTTCCCAAGAGGAGGAATCACAAGGTCTATAAACCGAGTGGACTTGATGAGGAATCCAACGTGCTGCAAAAGTAGAAGTCTGCAGAAAGTGGTCAGGCCACCTTTCTGCTTCAAAGTCAGCACCCACCAAAACTGGCAGGGAGAGCTACTGATGTCGCAGCAAACAATAACCAACACAGGGCTGACATTTGAGAAGAGGGTGTGAGAGCTGCAGTGCTGTGCTTCACTTTGCAAATGCATTCCCAATATAGTTAAAGAAGATGCCAACATCATTAAAACTGGGCAGCTCTTTGTAGCTGCAAAGGATAGTTTTGCTATAGCAGATGATTTTGTTGTCAGCCTCAAAGCAAGTGGGATGCTTCTTGAAGTGGGAGTATGTTAGTCTGATGCCAAAAAAAATGGTATTAGCCTTGAAAGAAAAACTAATGGAAGGAAGTGATAAAGTAGGGAAATTCAGGATGTAGGGGAGTGAGTTAGTTTTTTGTAGGGGAGTGGCTGAACTAAAAACATGGCTAAAAGCCCAATGAACTTGAGAAGGAACGATCTGTCATTCTGAGGTTAAGAAATCTCAGCTTAACTGATTTTAAAGATACCCTGTGAAGGTATTTTCCAAGGATGATGGAAGCTGCCTGGCTATAGGGTAAAGTGGGAGGAGCCAAGTCAGCCAGTGATTCATGATCCTAGAAAGTTCCCTTTTGACGTTAAGTGGAGATTAGAGTAATTCAAAAGATTTATTCCTCTGAGAATCATCAGGTGGTAAAGGGAAGTGTGTAAAGCTGGACACGCAGGCTCTGAAAGAATAAATAAATGCTTAAAAATAGATCAGTTCCTGTTACTGCAAGAGGAAGAATCCTAATACTGAGGGCACGAACGTTTAGATAGTGGAGATTTTGAGCTGTGTTAAAATTTATTATTGGAGGATCTGAGAAGCTTTATGAAGAACCAGAACTGATGTACTGTAAATGACATACCTGGAAGATTTGTTAATGCGGGTAGATCACAGTATCACCAATACCACCCCACTGACAAGGAAAAAGTACCAGGATCTCTGTAGGAAAATCTGTGCCTCATTTAATTTCAGCAGCCTGGGTCTTGACAGCGCTTCTGTGCAAAGATGTCCAGTGAATATGAGATGAGAGACTGCAGATTATATGAGGGTAATTTAGGGATTTAAAAGGAACTTGAGAGGGGCCAAAGAGGTTTTATCCGGAGATCAGAAGAGCAGTGATATTGGAGAGGCTGCCAGAGCTTTTCACACACATAGCAAAAACGTGGGCCAGGTCAAGTGAAAAAGTTAGTGGTGCAAGCAAGTTGGCCCCTTGCAACAAAATAGTCACTAATCTTTTCATATTACCAGTAAAACAAAAATAAAACAAAAAACAATGCAGTATATACTTGTCCTGAGCTGCTATTCTCACTTCCTCAGGTTGACCTTATAAGAAGACACTCCAGCTAAGCAGGTGATCATGCATACCAAATTTACTTTTCCAGATGTGGTACACCTGAATTAGTGACATCTGACAATAGGCTAGTTTAGTAGGCATGAATTTTAAGTATTTTGCATGGATTTTGACATGTAGCTGCTGGTTTTCTTCATCCATGATTTAACAGATGTGGGGAAAACCTCACTGAAATAATAAAGAAGAGAGTGAAAGGGATGAGAGAGGGCTGTAGTTTGATCTTTATTAAACTCTTTTAAATTGCAGTACAGTATCAAGTGTGTAAGGGGTGCTTTCTGCAGGCTTTCTGTCCAACAGAAATCAGGATTCCAGATCTGAGGTCAAAGCCATTTGGGATGTGAAGTTAGTTATGCAAAGGGACAAATAAGGCAAGATGAAAAGCTCAAAACATTTGGGGTCTGAGAAGCTTCCTTGCCTCATGAAAATGATAATATGGGCACACATGCTGGAGGATAAAAGCCTGGTGAAACAGGAAAATACTCTTTTCAGGAGACTGTCAGCTTGGGTGGACATGTATGATGAAGATGGGTGACCTTCTTCATGCTCCATAATGAAATGCAACAAATCGGTTGTTTTGCTCGACAAGGCTTCAGATGAGTTACGGCCGGGGCAGGTGGAAGAGATGTTGCCTTGGTCACAACCTGACTGATAGGCTCAACACTGCTCCACACGTGGGTCTCAAAGGGAGAAATGCTGGCTCGTGACATCTTGGGTCACGTCAGAGAGCAATGCAATGTGCTTGTTTGAGCTGGCAGTGGATAGGTCATAAATATGCAAAATTTGATATTATCTTGGTATTTGTTGATTGCTGTTATTCTGACACTTGCCTGGGAAAGGAGGGTTTGCGGGCCAGTGACCTTGATGGAGTCTGACCTAAGCCAGTTAGTACTGGTCCTTCTCCTGCCCAAGGGCTCACTTTGCTCCGTGCATGTTGGATGGGAGCTGCCATTTTTGACAGTACATAAAGCAGCTCTATGCCATTGGCTGTGGGTGATTTCTAACTTGCCTGGGACAAATTTTCTGAGGGTGGCCTGCCCTGGTAACACAGTATCCTTTTCAGAAGTCTTTGAGAGACCAGGGTTTTGGTGGAGAAGACTGGAATTTTCTCTCACTCTGGATGTGTCTCTTCCTTGAAAACACACACTGCAGGGACATGAGCAGAACCTTTTCTCTTTTGATCCATGTCTTGCCTCTTACTTGCTTTTCCAGTGCTTTCACTGTGAAATTTAGACCATAATGTTCCTGTCCCAATCCCTGGATAGAGAGTCAGAGCGCTGCAATTCAGACCGTTCACAATGACCAAGTCTGTTACGACTGACCCATCTAGCTGCTGGCCTCCGAGTCAGTGGAGGTGGCTGGCTAATGCTCATAGGCTGCACCTCTTTGAGGTGTTAAAATGCCAAAATGCCAATTCCGTGTACATTTTGCTGTGCGCTTCCCCAGGCAGTCAGCGGATGCAGGGAAGAAATAGCACAGATCTTGCATACACCTGCCATGTGACTTTTCTCTCCATTTTATCGAGCCCTTGTCCCTCTCCTTTTTATTGAGATTTTTTAATGTGAGCAGTGGGATGGAAAGCAAAAAAAAAATTAAAAAAAAAAATTAAGGGGAGCCTGTTTCATATGCCAATAGTTAATTAAATCCTTCAGTTTTGGAAGCCAGTGTTCCAGGCAGACAAAGGAAGATAAAAGGACCCATTGCATGAGATTATTGGGTTTGCACCTTAATATATTACCAGGCAAGATTTAACTTCTGCGATGGCAAGTCGAGGAATTTTAACTGTAGCTTTTTTTACTTTTATGTATGGAAAGGGAGGTAGCAAGTATGCTGTTAGCGTTTTTCTCCTAAGGACAATTCTACACGTTATGTTCCAGGACGGAAGCAAACAGGGACCACTTTTCCTAGGCACTGCACCCTTTAATCATCTGAGACATGCAGTGAGGTTTGGGGGCTTGTAATGTGGAGGTGGGTGCAGGGGATGAGCGAGAGATGCTTCAGCCGCAGAGGGGCCTGAAGGCACAGATTCGCAGAGCGCGGTTTCCATGGCAGTGCTATGGAAACCAGGTTCTGCCGCTCACTGCTGCTCAGGGTGGAATTTCAATGCTTTGCACAGCCCTGGTACCCAAGGAGCAGCAAACCCGCAAACAAAACCGCAGCAAACCTGTAGATGCCTCATCAGAGCACTGTTTCTCAGTCAGCCCATATGCTCTGCCCACCACCCTGGGGGAGGAAAGGATGAGCAGGCCAAAATCAGCTTAGATAAAATTGGAGCTTGTTGCACACCTGTGTCCCAGCCTCCAGCTGTGCCCCTCAGAATAGTTCTGGAGGTTCAAAGAAGTTTGGTCAACTCGAGGATCTTTGATCTGCTGTTGTATCGGGGCTGCTGAACACATCCTGGAAGCTGAGCGGCTGCATCACAAAGAGTGGGGATGTAGAGGGCTACAGAGAACCCTAAGCAAGAAGAGCTCTCTTCTGCTCTTAGCTCATCTCTGCCACTTGGTTTCCCCATGCCTCAGTTTGCCTTTCTGTAGAATAGAGATGATAATGATAGCTGTTTACCTCCCCAGGTGCTGGGCAAGTTTGACTTTATTGGTGAATGCAAGGAAATGCTTGGAGGAGTTAGGCCACTGTGAAACTTACTTGGTTAGTGTTCGGAAAGTGGCACTCTGATGAAAGTGGTTTGAAAACTGCCAAATTTTGGCAGCTTCCAGAACAACAGCCTGTAAACTGCTGTAGTTGAAGCGTATACAGGCCTTACTCTCGTGTTCCCTCTTGTCTGTGTTTCTCCTGGAGGACGAAGCACTGGCACCGTGATGCCGTAGCACGCAGACTGGAACGCAGCCATTTTAGTAGCAATGCTGTGAACTAGGTCTGCAATGCAAAAACATCCTTTGCATGGGGAGGAAAAGGAAGGTAGCATAAAGGTCGATCTTTGACTTTACAACTTTTCAGTGCTGGCTGGCAGACTGTGCAGCCTGATGACCAGTAACCAGTTTAGCTTACTTAACATTTGCCAATGATTTGCCTGGGATGGTGGTGAACATGCCCCTGTGCTGGTTACTATGTCCAAGCGCCCTTTTCCTAGCGTGTTTAGTCAGAAGAAGCCATAGGACATAACCTCCTACCCTCTCTCGCCCCAGTTCTGTACCAGCAGTGCCAGTTTAGGGCTCTGGAGCTCCTGGCTGGCACCTCCTAGAGGGGAGCGGGCTCTGAAATCCCCTGGGAGCATACCAGGGGCTCCTGCTGCCCTCTGTGAGCTCTCCCTTCAGCCACCCAGGCAGTTATGGCACACGGCGAGGGGTCAGCGAGCGCAGCGTACGCCTGCAGTGAGGCAGTGGTTTTTGTGTGCGTACCCTATGGAGTGGAAATGCGCATAGCAGCCTATGGCAGCGTGGATGTGCAAAGTCATAGCCCTGTGCTTCGCGATGCTCCACGGCACTGGGGTGGAAGCAGGGAGGGAAGCACAGTGCTGGATGTCCTGCACACAGGGGTCAGGTCCCCTGATCTGCTTCTCGCCTTTGGGAGAGCTCCCAGCCTGGCTGTGCTCAGAGCAAGCAGTCGGGGGGAAGGGGAGGGGGGGCACAGCACCTCACGGCCTTGGAGGGCTGTCAGGGTGATGGTAATAGTAAGCGATAACTTGCTGCAAGAGCTGCCAGCCTTATAAATACCAAGCCTATGGCAGTAACAACAAGATGGGCCTTAGTCATGTGTTGGGGGGAGGATTTTGGAGCATCCTCAGGGGCCTCTGGCTGCGCTGTCAGAGCAGCACCCCCTGCTTGCCAGGGATGCCGGCATAGCTGGGGCTGTCTTATCCTGGGAGCTGCCTTCCCTTGGGAATCAGCTGCCCCTCTCCCCCTGTGGAGGAATTGTCTTTTGCTTAATAAACGTCTGCTTGTAATATTCTGAAACAAGGAGGCTAATCAAAGGCCCTGTTCCGTGGAATAGGGATGCTTAGTGACAAGATTAATTTCAGTAATCAAGCAGCTTAATTTGGACATTTTTTTCCCCCTCTCTTTTCTGTTGCTGATGGAAATTGAGGCAAATCTTATTCTGGAGAGACACTCCTTCCCTGCCTGGTAGCACCGCTCTCCAGTTCTGGAAATGGTTGTGTAGGGACAGGAGGAAGGAGAAGAGAGGACCAGGAAAGGGTCACAAAGGACAGTGTCAGAGAAAGTGTGTGGACTGCTATTGCTGATGTTTCTCAACCATCTTCCTTCTGGAAAGCTCCCAAAGTGTTTTATAGGCTGCATCGCAAAGGCTCCAGTCAGCACTGAAATGCAGTCATCTTGTCTGGATTGCAGCAAGTCTTTGGAAGGACATGGGAATTTGACAGTTTAGGAGAGGGCGGGCAGCAGGCAGCTGTGATACCACTGAAGGGAAATGGTGAGATGGAGCCTGTGCAATGGGATGGGACTTAGCTGAAATACACCTGTGGCTGGAAGGTCTCTCTCCAGCAATTAAAAATGAATTAACCTTCATCCTCCAGTGATGCGGAGCACTGAGGGCCCTTTCCGTCCGCTCGGCTGGGCACTGCCAGCACAGCCTCCTGCAACACTGGGGCCTGGCTGTCCTCCACCCCTGTCACTGCCTCAGCCTGCCCCGGCCTCCCCACAGGACTTGCCCAAGGCTCTCGCCAGACGTGGTGTCACTGATCTCTGATGTCACAGTGAGCTGGTTCCCTGAGCACTGAGGGAGCCTCTGCACGTATTGCCCCTCCCTAGTGACAGGGGGCGATGGAAAGGACTGGGAGAACACCCAGAAAATGTGCTTGGTGCCAAGGAAGGAAGGTCTGGGTCCCTGCTGCTGCCTCACAAGGAAGCCATTCCTCTGCAGTCGCAATTTAGACAGGGGAACAGGTCCCCCGGGGGGTATAGTGAAGCTTAGGACTGGGTGAAGTCCTGGGAGGTTGTTATCTGGGGGTAGTTTTGTGCTGACCTGAAGGGTTAGGTGTGTGTGGGCAGGCTGGAGAGGACAGTCTAATAATAGCTATTTACTCATTCCAACGCCTGTGATCTGAGGAAGCCTGGACAGGCACCCAGTGGCGTGTGACAGAGCCCTCCGGAGCGAGCCGAGTGGGTTTAAGGGAATGACGTCCTTGCCTGAGGCAGTGAGGTTTCAGGTCTGGCAGCTTTCCATGCCGGCCTCTCCAGTCCCCCCATCAGCACACTCCTCCGGTGCTGCCACCTCCCTCATGTCCCCCCTCTCTCTGTCCCTCTCTGTGGGGGGGGGCACCTTTAACTTGACTGCAGCCCCTGCCATCTTCTGGCAATCGATTTTTTGGAGGCAATCCGTGACGTTCCCGACCCCCTCCTTCCTTTCCTTCTCCTCCTTCCCTTCTCCCTCTCCCTCCCGCTGACTTGTTATTATGTACTGCAGCTGCCCGGAGGATTTTAAATAGACCCATAATCGCACAGCAGCTCCTCTTGGAAGTTTAAATATAACCTCCTTGTTAATCTCGCGTGTGGCAGCAACACAGCACCTGGGGAAGGGAGTAATGGACAAGCGCTAACCCATGGCTTTACGTGAGGACCGGGAGGGCTCACGACTTTTTTCTTAGTGCCCTCTGCCTCGAAATTATCGACAAATTACCTTGTTTGTTTTAACCAGAATAACTCTGAGGCTGGTGCAAGATGTCATGTTGATGATTTTTGCAGCACAGAATTCTTTTCTTAATCTCTGTTCCAGGTGCAGCACGAATGAAGGCAGCCCACAGCCACCTCCCATTCTGTCCCCTGCTGCAAGGAAGCCCCCCCGGGGGGCTGAGTGTGGCTCAGACCTCACCCACCCTTTGCCTGTGTGCACAGAGGGCTGAAGGATGTGTTCTGGAGAGATGGGGACACATCAATAGGGAGCTAGGCAAAGATCCTGCTTTTGGGTTTTTCTTCCCAAAGTGGTAATGGGCTCATCTCAATCTCATTTGTAGCTCTCCAAATAACTGAATTACTCCTCATTCTGGAGTGTGGTTTGCTGAGCATCATAGTTTGGTGACACTACAGAAGAGATCACAATTAATAATGGATTTTCCCAAAGGACCTGTTCTAAAAGGGCAAATCTAGTGCTCACTGGCCCATTAAATGTGCTGAGGCACTTTCAAACAATAACTGTTGCCTGTTGCTTTACGCTAATAGGATCTCTACTCTCCCTGCATCCCAAATGCAGCCATCTTCTTGTACAGAGGGATGGGACGTGCATGAGGGATCCTGTCCTAATTGGTTCTTGTGCTGCAGTTTGTTGGATGGAGGATTTAGCTGGCTGTTGAGGGATGTGGGCTGTTTTCTCTAGTCTGCCGAGCTGGTGCATACCAGGAAGGTTGTTTCTGTACTTTAGTTTCCTCTTCTTTAAAAAAAAAAAAAAAAGAAAAAAAAAAAGGTGCACACTGACATTTATTTTGCGCAGCACTATAGAAAAGCTAAGTATTATTGTCTGAGTACCCAGAATAAAAAATAGTACTATTGATGCTAAATTATCCATCCATTTTAATAATCCATCCATAGTAATTGCTAGAGCTAGGGGACTAATTCACAACACATAATTTATTCAGTGAATTTAGCTGCTTTTTTAGGCTCGTGGAATATCAATTGTGCAGATCATAATTTCCTCAAATTTATTTGAACTTATTCAGTGAACTTCTTGGAAAATATTTACTCTATGGATTGATACAGACTGCATTACTTAATTATGGTTGGTCAGAGAGATCTATTTGGTATTGTTTCTGTTCCCTTGTTGAATGAGCACACAAGCATTTCTGGCTTGAATGCTTGCATAAGAACATGGAAGATGTACGCTTCTGCAAGTTTCTGCACATTTCCATTCATGAATATGCAGGTAAAACTTGTATACAAGAGCAATGATGGCAAACAAACACAAACATGCTGTGTCTAAGCAATTTTACATTAAAAATATGAATGAATATTTTTAAAGGGCCTAAATTACCAGGACAAAAGCCTAATTTTACACCAAAGTAACCGAGTCCTTGGTAAATGGCAATAATGGTGTGTTGAGTAAGAACCTAATAATTTACCTCTTTGCTTCTTTCTGCTGCTCGGTACCATGATTTCCTATAGTAATATAGTCCCCAGCCTGGCTCTATACTATATCTTTACTACATGAAGACTTTTTTTTTCTTTCTTTTTTTTTTTTTTTAACTGTCTGTATTCATGTGACACCTACAGTAAGTGTGCTGATGTCCTCCTATGGGTCGTGCCTATCTGAATGGGAGACCTCATTGTCTCACTTCCAGTAGTTACCCATTTCTGACCAGGCTCCCTTGCTCCCACATCAGAAATGAGGTGAAGTATATAGTGTCATTAATCTGAAACTTTCTAAATCCCAGAATGTTAAATGTTTCCAGATGACTGGCTCTGGCTTATGGTTGTAGAAGTGTGAAGAATTAGGTTCATGAGGATGTTTATGCCCACTTGTGAGTAGTATGGTCAATTCAAAGTAGGACATGGAACATGCAGGAAGAACTGGGTAGTTTTGAGGACTATGGTAATAAAAATGGGGTGAAATGCAGTAGTGTGAAGTCCAGAGACATGCAGATAGAAAAGTCTACAATGCCTGGTTTGGATCCCTGTGGTGGAACCCAGGCTAGATCTGAAGGACTTGAGCAAGGAAAACTGGAGAGTGCAGCACTAATACACTTCTGTTTCTTCTAGCAGGTCTGGGTGACTTTGCACAGTCTGCTGGCCTGTATGGGAAAACTCTTTTTTACTCCTACTGATTGATCCCCAGAACAATGTGATTATCAGTTGGAAGCAAATGAAGAAGAGAAAAAGTGGGAGTATTATTTACTGGTGTGATGACTGAGCCTTCGATATGAGACATCAGCATAAAAGGCAATTATGTTCCTAGGTGCCAGGCAGAATATTCCCTGCCAAGGCAGAGAACTATCAGTATCAATATAAAAGGCTCTACTGTAATTTCCTCTGGGTAAAATTCTGTGTATAATTCTGGCTATCCCAATTAATACAAAAGGGAGTCAGAAACATACCTGGTTAGTCAGAGAAGGGAGAACATGTTTTACAAGAGGAGAGTAAGACAATGTGGCTTGTCTAACCTGGCAAAAGGCAGGCCGGAGGAATACAAAAGGCTGACTTCCATTAAAACACGAGTAGGGGAGAACACTCAGGCAGCAGGAGAGCTCTTTGAGTTAAAGAGCAACTGCGTATTAACTGGTCAGGCAGGCTTCAGCAGAAAGTCATCAGCACAGAACGATTCTGCCCCAGCTTCCAAACTGTTTAAGGAAGGCAGGGAACCTAAACCTTCTTCAGTGAGAGCATGACAGGTTCCTGAAAAGAGTGATATGGAGAGGCTGCCTGGAAGAGCAGGGCTGGGACATCCTTTCCAGACTGCTGTTCCTTAATTACATCAAAACCCATGCAGGCACTCTGTTCTTCAGAATTAAAAAGACCTTAATTCAGTTTAGTTCAATTTTCTTCTAAGGGTTGCTTTAATTTGGAAGAACTGTGTCCATTCAAGGCTAATGTGATTTAATGAATACATGCTAAACTCACAACTTTAGTTGATTTGGATTAATTTTCCCAATCATTCCTCTGTAGACAACCCTTAAGACATATAGTAGAAATGGCCAAGAAATCACGGGCACTTCACTCCTGCTCGTGATTCAGCTCCAAGCCGACAAGGACCTTTTCTGGCTGCAGGAGGCCTGAAGAAACATTTGGCTGTGGCCAGTGCCCTTTTCCCGGCTCTGAGGAGGCCCTCAGGTGCCAGACCCGGTGTCTCAGCTGTCTCCTACCTCCCCGTTGTGGGGGCTGAGCTCAGTGGCTGAATAGCCCTGGCTTGTCCTCACTGGAAAGGAGCCACAGCCCCAGGGGAAGGTGACGGCATGGGACAGCCTGTCCCAAAACGTGACCTTGGGTTCTTTTGCAAGTGTCGTTTGGGGGTAGATCTTGGGTGTGGCTAAGGGGAGCACTGGCTGCATGGCTGTGTGCTGAGGAGCTGCCTATGCTCTCACTAACCCATGGGTAGGAAAAGACACCTTCTTTTAATTCCCAGAACTGCACTCTATTGATTGTTATTGCCAACTTCCAAGAGAGAAAATGCTTTTCTCTGTAATACCGTTCTAAAGGATTTACAGCTTTACTGCGTCTGGCTGTTACTTCTGTTGCTGCTGTTAACTGGTGCATCCTCATTTGCTGTTGCTGGACGGCACACGACAAGCGGGAGATGTGCGTGCCCTGATCTGCTGGGCCTTGGGAAGCCCAGGAGCTGAATTAGCTGTGGAGTGCCACACGGGTCACTGCCGGCAGGACGCAGCGGTAGCGGCTGATGTGTCTGCATGAGGATTTAGTGGCGTGCAGTGAGGCCATGGAGGTACCGTGCTGCCGTGGCTCTGTGCGTTGCCATGGGAACAAAGCTGGATTCGTAGTCAGGAAGCACATTAATGTGGACATGAACACGCTGTCTGGTGTCCTGTTGGTCTCCTGCTGCCCTAGGCCCAGCCTGGTCATCACTGGGAGAGGAGCTGCTGGGAACTGAATCCATTGGGCTGAGGGATGCAGGAGGAGAGTCCCAGGTAGACCTGAGAGACAGTGGTTGAGTTGTTCCCTGCTCCCTGTGGAGTGGAGAATAATCTCTGCTGAGGTGGTGGGGGCACAGGGAGTCTGAGGAGCTGGCAGCTGTGGTGGGAAGCACCCTGAGATATTGGGGTGCCCAGAGGGAGTGGCCCTGTGGAGCGCGTTGCTGCATGGCATGGTGTGGGCCCTTGGGCAGCACCCAGCAGGCTAACTCAAGGGGTAGCACAATCATGTCACTGCACGTTTAGCTCAGGGACTGTACTAGCACCACTCTTCAGCTTTGTGGATCCAAGCTAATACTTCTACAAGGTGCTGATGTTCCATGTGGGCTTATTAGGCTGGCCAGGGTTAGCTCTGGCATCTCTGACATGGGACTGTGGCATTACACAATCCAGGCATTCCTTTAAGAGGTCTGGAAGTGTAAGGAGGCTGTTACTGAGAAGTTGAAACAGTTGTACAGTGTGATTAAAAAAACCAGCTTATGCTGATATGGAGGAACAAATAGATTCTGTGTAGTCTATTTCCTCTGCATTGAATACATCTACTAAGAAGAAAAAGTTCATAAATGGAAAGTCTGTCCATTCAGTACCTGGTGGGGAGCACTTCAGGGCAAACCTAAAAGCTATAGCAAAAGTTGTTGGCACTTCAAGAGGCAGTAATCTCCTTTCAGAGTCCACAAAGAATGCATGATGCTGTTAAACTCAGATGAGGTGGTTTGGTGCAAGCAGTAGGCAGGAAAGGGCAGCCCACTCACAGTCCTGAAAAATCCCCTACCAAGACACCTGGAATTGAACTGGTTTGTGTCTTCTGCCCACATCCCAGAAGGAGGGATTATGAGCAACCTGCTTAAAGTCTTCCTGCTGTTTCTGTCTGCAGTGTTGTTCATCTTTACTTTAGATGGTGAACTGTTGGGCGGCATCGCCACGTGTTCTTAAAATGTTACTGTCAGTGTGCCTGGAGAACTGAGGTCTTCCTGTATTGATGTCCGACTCGCACAATTTACCTCATGTAAGGAAGTAAACTGTGCTGTTTAGAGGAGCCCTGAGAAGGGTTGAGTCCATGGCCAGGAGGGCTTGTTTATCTCTGCTAAAACAAACATGCTGGCGCTTATGGAGTGAAGTGAAAATCTTCTGAGGACCCAAGAATTTGGTTGCTGCATAGCAGTGAAGAAGAAGAATATGTAATGGCCTGTGCAAAGTCCCACACAGCTGTCTGATGGAGAGCTCTTGGCCCTTGTAAAGGAGATTTAGGACCTTCAGCTATCTATGCATGGATGGAGTATGTATGTTTTAAAATACGCAAATGCATAAAAATGTTGCATACTTTTCCTTCCTTTGATATCCTAGGGATACATTAGAAAGAGAGATTCCATCGGAAGGAAGGCCAGTGAGGAATATCTGTAAAGGTTTTGTTTTCCCACTGATAAATACAGAGGTTGTACCCATAACCTACTGCTGCATGCATGAGGAGGCTGGCCACACTCTCACTTCCGCCCAGAGAGAGTATTGTGGCTTTGAAGTTAATGGGATTAGCCTGATGAGTGAGATGAGAAAGAGATCTATTATCAGCCCTTAGAATGAAATCATAGAATCATTTAGGTTGGAAAAGACCCTTAAGATCATCAAGTCCAACCATTCACCTAACACTACAAGTCCACCACTAAACCTTGTCTCTACCTGCCATATCCACGCATCTCTTAAATAGAATCATAGAATCATAGAAACACTAGGTTGGAAAGGACCTACAAGATCATGTAGTCCAACCGTCCTCCTATCACCATCCCTACCCACTAAGCTACTAAATCATATCCCTTAGCCCTTCGTCTAGACGCTTCTTGAACAACACCAGGGACGGTGACTCCACCACCTCCCTAGGCAGGCCATTCCAGTGCCTGACCACTCTTTCAGAGAAAAAGTTTTTCCTTATATCCAGTCTAAATTTACCCTGGCGCGACTTGTGGCCATTCCCTCTCGTCCTGTCGTTAGTTATCTGGGAGAAGAGGCCGACCCCCTCCTCACCACAACCTCCCTTCAGGAAGTTGTAGAGTGCGATGAGGTCTCCCCTGAGCCTCCTCTTCTCCAGACTAAACAATCCCAGGGATTGTTCCTCCAGGGATGGCAACTCCACCACTTGCCTAGGCTGCCTCTTCTAATGCTTGACCACCCTTTCTGTGAAGAAATTCTTCCTGGCATCTAATCTGAACCTCCACTACCACAACTTGAAACTTTCCTCACGTCCTATTGCTTGTCACCTGAGAAAAGAGTCTGACTTTACTGCAATCTCCTTTCAGGTAACAGAGAGTGATGTGGTCTTCCTTCACCTTCCTCTTCTCTAGACTAAACAACCCTAGTTTCCTCAGCCACTACTCATATGTCTTGTTTTCTAGCCCTTTCACCAGCTTTGCTGCACTCCTCTGGCATCTGATTGCCTTGGGCTCCTTCTGTAGTCAGTGAAGCAATATCTATGGTCTGATTTTTGGGTGGTCCTGTGTGGAGCCAGGAGTTGGACTTGATCCTTCTGGGTCCCTTCCAACTTGGAATATTCTATGATTCCATGATACCTTGTAGTGAGGGGCCCAAACTGAACACCTTAATTGAGGTGTGGTCTCACCAGTGCCATGTACAAGGGGTTAATCAATTCCCTAGTTCTGCAAGCCACACTACTTCTGATCCAGGCCAGGCTGCCATTGGCCTTCTTGGCCACCTGGGCACACTGCTGGCTCATGTTCAGCTGGCTGTTAGGAGATAACACAACAAGAGCAGCTTGACGCACCAAATGATCTATAGAGCACTAGATTGATATCTCCCATGCAGTGTACTTCATTCAGCAAGCATACTCACTCTGCAAGGCTACATGCCTTGAAGAGTGCTAGTGACAAGATGATGAACGAACATACTTCTTCAACTCTGTTTCTTCTACTCAGCATAGAGGAGGATGTCCTCTGAGATGAAGAGTACACATCTACTGCTGCAAGCTCCAGCCCAGTACAGATGGATGAATGGTGTAGGGATATACGCATTCTGCATCCGTTGGGACAACAAAAAGGTCAAGTTTCTTGCACTAGCCACCAGACTTGAAGGAAAGGATTTTCACCTGAGTACTTCTCAGGAAGCAGATATTCAGAGTTTTTGCATGAAAAGGAGAAAAGACACTTCTTTCTACTATGTAGGAAGCTGAAAAAGGTACCCTGAAGCTAGCTGACCAGAGTGATGACTTTCTCTCAACTTGCTGAGTTGCTTAGCTGCACTCTGAAATAAACCTTTCTGGGGTTATTCCATTCCCACAAGTACTGATTCTTCTAAATTGTCTAAGCAAAAGGTATTTTATTATTATTATTTTAAAAATGTGTCTATCAATTCATTGACTATTTGCCTCCATGAAAGATGAGTACTTTGCTGGGTAGAATAAGGACTATTCAATGCATGTCTCCATTCCTTTTTCCCATGATTTGAAGGTACTGAGCTCTCTTCCCCTGGGGTGTGGCTAGGGCTGTGTAGTGAAGCAGGCTGCATAATTCTTGGCTTCTTTCTGACAGTACCAGCCAGAGGCTTAACTAACTGTGAACGCGTGTGGTGTTGTAGATGATAGTCTTAAGCAAGGCTGGACTGCTCCATCCCCTCATTTCATAGGAATCATTGTGAGGTGGTATTCCACTCCAGGTGCTGCTGGCCTGAGTTGTAGTGAAACTGGCACATTGGAGATGAGGCAATTTGCCTATCTTGTGCTGTCATGCATGTAGAGTTGCCTACGTGCATGTGACCATGTCTCCCTTTCTCTCTATACCTGCATGCGCTAAAGAACCTGGAGGCAGCTGTGTACAGGACGACAGGAAATAATGAGACAGAGTGAGACAAAGTGGAAGGAAAAGACAAAGCATCATAGCCAACGGCTCTTCGCTTGCAGGAGGTGCATTGCTGGACATGGCTTTTTCTTTCCCTTCTCATATCCTTATTTGTTCATCTTCTATCAAAGGCCCTGGCAGGACAACGTTCAGACCAAATAGCTCATTTCTCCCCAGTTTACTGTAGCTCCTGCTGGTGCTTCTATCTACTTCCCACTCCCCCGTTGTGTTGGACTGTGTAGTTAAGAAAGAGGACAGACAACGGGAGATGGAGGAAGACAAGATGCATTGGCTTTGCCTTTGAGTCAGTCAAAGAATTATTTCTATACTTCACACGTCTCACCCTGGCTTTCATTCTCACAGATGCTTTTGTTACTTTTATTATTAACGGTCAGCAGAGGCGAATTCTTTTGCTGCTCCATCAATCCCTTTCTCTGCTGTGCTGAACCTCAACAGAAATCTCTGTGCCTCATGTGCATGTGTGATCTTGAAAAAGATATGTCAGTTGAAACCCAGCTTCAGGTTTTGTTTAGAGCACAAAACCTAATATAAATAGAAAAAGTTAAAGTACAAAAAGAACACCTTATTTATTATGCTGCTGCTTTTGAGTTATGTCAAGGGCATATTGAATATATAGATGGCACCTTCTATTAACATGCAGGTAAGTTTAGAAAAGAAAGAGTATTCAATTACTTACGCTCCAGCACAGAACTAAGCTGACTAGAAATGAGCTTGTTGACGTTTGTTGCCCAAGTGAAGAGAAATGCAGAACTGAAACTTACAGCGTCCTTATTGCAGAATCAGATAGACTGATTCCTGCCCCTAAATCCTCTGCATCAAACTATGAAGAATGTAGGCATTCATCTGCTTAGATCGTGGAGGTGGGTAAAATGGCCCTTCCAATCACTGTAGCAACTGTGAACATGAAATGTTTCTGGGACTGTGTGGAGATTGCAAGCTTTACCTCTGCAGGTCTCTTGTGATCCACTCTTTTACCACAACAACAAATTCCAGTTTATTGGAGTTCAGAAATGGCTTTTCCTAGAATAGCAGGTTTGCCACAATTTCTGTCTCGCTCCCATAACAGCAAGGGGTATGGCAAGTGGCTGTTAATCATCAAGACAAAGAAAAGAAGCTAAAGAGCTATGATCCCAAAACAAAGTAATAGGAAGCAATAATTCAGCAGGTGTGAATTTGGCAGAACACCCTGCAAGTGTTTGGATGGATGTGTGTGCATGCAGGGGACTTCACATATTTGTCAGTGGTTTTGTCTGCAAAACTGTCGGAAACCTCTTAGTGAACTTCCAAGACTTAATAGATGGGGGAACTCAAGAAGAACATTTGGGGGGGGAGATTCTTTCCTTTCTAATATCTGTGTAAATAACTCCATGTGCTTTGTTGGTCTCAAAGTCTCCACAGTGGGTAGGAGGAGAATCAATAATTGCTTAAAACTTTGTGAATCAATTAGATGAGCAAGACAGGCATGACAACAGATTTCTGTCAGAGGCACTGCTCCCCGGATGACTAGGAAAGAGATGTGGACAGGGAGAAGGTAGGTACTGCTGTGCTTTCATCCATCCTGGAGCACAAGAGGTGTGGCCACAACCTGTTCTGATGAGGGTCAGGCCTTCAAGCATGACAAATGGGACTGCACATTGAAATGCTTATTGCTTGTTCAGCCAAGGATTCTGGTAACACACTTTAGTGATACAGTCGCTTTCCAAAGCAGGGTTTGAATTCAGAGTCTAGGCCTTATGGTTCCGGAATACACCTCTGGTTCTTCTTCTTAGGCTTAGAGAATCCTCCTCTAGATCTGAAGCCAGAAGGACTGCCACCAGGGCAGTACAGGCCAGGACTGGAACTAGTTAGCTCTCCTGCTATACTGGACATGAGCTGGGGTGTCTGCTCAGCACTAATGCATGGATGCCTTAGAGCTGTTTCAGGGTTCCTGTGCCTCCTGTTGCCTGCTGCAGACATGCACACGATGTGCTAATGAAGCAGCTGCTTGCCAGCAGGGTGTCTGAACAAAGGTGGACCAGGGTACTGTTTCTTCATCTCATGCCCAGGCTCTTTTTATATTACCCTGGCAGCGTAAGGAAAGTGGTAAAAACCCTTTTAAAACACACCACATGGACCTGGCCTTTTTGCCTGGTGCACGGCTAGGGTTTGACATGCTGCTGTCCTGACCCCGAGTGTAAAACACAGGCTGGAGTGAGCTGGAGTGAGTCATGTTGGGGGGTGTTCAGGGCAGGGAGGAGGTGTGCTCTGAGCAAGCAGCACCTCACCAAAGTGGTAAGATCTAATTTGGAGCATGCAGTGAAGGGTAGAGTAGATCCTCTCTCAGTCTCAGAATAACGCTGTGTGAAATGGCTGAATGATTACTCCTGGGCTAAGTAGGACAAAAGACGGACTGGGAGTCCAACCTCCCTTCTTTCTGAATCTCAGGGAAGCCTCAAGGCAGGAAGCCAGTGACCTTGGCTAACTGAATAAACCTTGCTGTATGTGTGAAACTGAATTCCCAGGTAAGAATAGTGCATGAATGCAAGAGAACAAAGCAGCGTATATGCTCCATCTCCCACCACGAAGGAAAACAGTGCCAAGGAGCACAGAGGGAGTCAGGAACTACCTTGGAGAAGGAGGCCTGGGTGGGCAGAAGGATGAAGGGAGATTTTGATTTCTGCAGTGTCTTTTCCTTGTCTCTAGATTTGGGTTTGAATACCTCAGAGTCCTGTAGACTCCTTCTGTCTCAGAAGCCTTGAATCACACCCTTCACCCTCTGTCTGTTGGGGGGAAGTGAAGGTGTTGATTGGCCTTTGTCTCTTTTGAGAGGGATCAGAGCTCTTCCTGCTCATCCAGGTTAGAGTCAGGCGAGAGGAAAAGGGATACTATCTTACCTGAGACCTTGTCTCCAAGGAGCCTCAAAAACTACCCATTTCCTTATCTCAGAACCACCTAGGTGAGTGTGAGTCCCTGCAGGCTCTACCTCCCCTTACCCACCTGTCACAAGAGGTCTGTGTAGGTAGTTTGTCAGGACCCCTCCTCTTCCTGAGCATCTCTGTAGTCCCAGCAGGCTACCAGAGAAGCTGAGGTGGGTAACAGTGCCCAGCCCTGGCTGTGACAGCCCTGATATCAGTGGACATGCCATACCCTGTACAATACTGCAGGGAGCAATGCGATGCCATCCTGTGTGGCTGCCAGCATCAGCTCTAAGGAGCTTATGTCCATGGCTATATTACGTGTGTGTGGTTGCCAGGGAAACACTGGTTCTGAACTGGAACCAAAGCGGTGGGGGGGCTGGAACTTTTTTTTTTTTTTTTTACATTTAGAGCCTTGATTATGACCCTCTTAAAGAAGAGGCAGCTGGGTATGGGGCAGTGGGAAATCTGGAGTGTCTGTAATCTAGTCAGATCTCAGCTCTTGATTTTGTCCCAGTTTATAAAGGCTGAAGCCTTTTACTGCTCCTTAGCTTAAGGAAAGTGAAGGGCACATGTACACAGGCTTTACCTTCAGCTGCTTGCTCACACTGCCCTCTGACCTAACTGAGGCAAGCCAGGTTTGATCCAAAGGGTATGAAAACCATTTCTGAGCCTCAAAAATGATATAAAGTGGTAAGTCTTGGTCAACATTGCCTTAAATTGACTATTATACTTTGGCTGTGGTCCATCTGGCTCAGAGCATGGGCACAGCTAACTTCACTCTGTCCATAAAGGCTGAGAAGACCTTGGCATCACCAATACTGCAGGTGCTACTTGTGAAAACCAACAACTTTTCCCATTACTGCTTAAACAAGCAATGCCGAATTTGAGAGAAAGGAAAGTATCACTACTTCATGACTGAGAAGAGGAATGAAGGCCCTCCAGTACACAGCTGGGCACAGCACACAGCTGGGCTGCCGTGAGCAGAGACCTTCAGCTCCTGAGGGGCTCAGATGGCGTTGGGCACCTTGCTGAACTTCCAGGGCTTATCTAAATAGGCTCTGTGAACCTGTGGAGGTTCAGCTCGTAATCAGGTTTGCTCATAATAAGAGACCAAAGGAATATTTGATGAAATGGAAGAGCGGTTAATTTAGAAATGATAAAAAGAAATAGTATTTCATCCTGGATAGTTCATTTGCAAAATTTGTTCAATGACGTCTTGCCAGATACTGTGACTGGACTTTTTTAAGAGTGCTGGATAGTTTTATGGCTGCTGTTGATTGATATGGCTATACCAATGACATACCGTTCAGCTTACAGTCAAAATTCAATCCTCAGTCTGGAGGGGCAGACAGCCAGAAAAGAATCCCTAGGCAAACACCATGATGTAATTGGATGGATGAGTAATGGGGCAGTCTGACTTTCCTCTAACTGTTATGGGCTGGCCGTGTCAGGATATTAAGGCAATTAGTGGGTTTGTCGGAGCTGGGATAGGGGGAAATAGGCCTGTGCTGACTAGATTGCCAGTGTGGTATAACATGGCATCTGATAGGGGGACTTTACCCAGAGTGACCAGTGGTTTAATCCAATATATATAAGCTCATCAAACAAGGAAGCACACACATACGGAGGTGAAAATTGTTTATCCTGGCAGCTTGCTAACTGATATTTCCCCTCTGTGGAAAAGTGCTGGCATCCATGTGTGATGCTCTGAGAAGCTGACCATTATATACTAGTCTGCTTTGACCAGTGATTGCGTGTAAAATTCACAGATGGTGGATCCTCCACCTTTGATAAACAACCTCTGGAGTTTTCTCAGAATTGTATGCATTGGACGATAATCCTGATGTGTTTGAGTCTCATTTTTTATTAACTGCTTGTAGTGAAGTGAAACATTCCCAGGATGAAGATTACAAAATCTAAAGTATCGCTAGTTTCCTCTTGCAAAATGTTTAGAATGAATGATTTCTGCAGACTCTTAAGTGGAAAGTGGAAAACACTTAGTTGTTATCAGCCCTTGAGTCATCTTTAATCAAAGACCTTCTTATTACGGCTTCCAGGAGCTACTTGATGCTAGAGCACTTGCACAGTTGCCCCTGGGCTAGCGTTCTGCAGCAAATCAGTTTTCACTGCCACAGAGAGGTTAATGCCCAAACCATAAGTGGAGGCTGTGTATATGGTGACACTTAAGTGTATAGTTAATGTCACTATAGGTGTGAATGTTGGTTAGCCTGTATCAGGGTATCAAAACTGAACAACACTGGCACCTCTAGATTCCTTATTACAATTATTCTCAGCAGCCACAAGAGATGGTTGTTTCCAGAGAAGTCCTGGAGAGTGAGCAACCATTCCCCTGACTGCTGCAGGCCTTCTTTCTTGGCCAATTGGATGCCCCTCCTAGTAGGGACCAGAAGGACAGCAAAATGCTCACCTGTAATAGAGAGTTCTTACAGCCCTCTACTAATTTGTCACAGTGTAACTGGTTCTCTACAGTACTCTGCCTGTCAAAGCCTCTTGGTACCTTGTCAGTCTGGGCTTTGTTTTTTCTATGACAAGTTTCAAATTGTTGTGTCAGCAGTGGAAAGAGTGAGGCCTGGTTTCCTCTTGTTCTGTGTTGTATGTCCCTGAAACGCACTTTTTCCAGCTACATCAACCTCCATTTTCCTTCCTGTTTCTTATGATGTCCTTTAGTGTTGGCTTGTTGTGTGCCACCGGGGCGCACCATGGCCATGCGGTTGCTGTGTTTTGAGCCCAGCCTGCCTTTCCATCAGTGGGGACACAGAAATGTACCTCTCCCTTTAGCCATCCACCAGTTTTTATAATCCCTTCTCTGTAACCATCATCTTTGAGACGTGTCCTTCTGCCTAATAAGGCCAGTGCATTCTGTAGTTATTACTAGAACAGCGAGGGAACTGATAAATGATATGGTTATGTAAACCACATTTATGCATCTAACAAATTTAAACTTCCCAATGACAGCACTTTCCCAGGGCAGCTCTGAAGATTTACACCAAAAACGATTTGCTCATCAGAGAATCAGAGCACTGGGAAAGGACTGCAGGAGGTCATATGCTCCATCTGCTGCACAAGCCAATATCAGTAATAACCCAGGGAATCTATTACAGCACGGTAGCGGAGTTTTGAAATGCTACTAAATAGCACCAACTAGGAAGAGTGTTCTTAACGTGTGACACATTCTAACATGCTCCAACCTTAGTTTGAGTAGATTTTGTTGTGAATATGTATTTTTGTTGAAATGTGAGCGTGTATGCATGTGCTGGATGTAGGGATGGTGTTCTAGAACCCGGTCCCACCATGGGGACATTGTGTTCTCACACACCCTACTGCAAGAGCTCGAGTAAAGGACTCACAGGATGAGGCAGCACGCAATATTAAAAACAGAGTTTTATTGTATTGAGTTGTTGAAAACTAAATAAAAAAATTAAGTGTGAGAAGAAAAAACAAATAAGCAGAAGATTCTGACTCCAGGCTAGCCTGAGGCAGTGATGCATTTGTGGTAAGAATAAACAGAAGTAAATGAACACTTAAGCAACAAAGATCCTGATTTCCTGTCAGATTTGTTATAACAAACAGACTCAGAAATATAGAAAATTTAATTATAAGACTTTGAACTGTTGCAGCATTTTCCATCACGAACAATAAAACTCCCAGTGAATCAGGTATCCCGCCAGGACTGTGACAAATAGGTACACAGTGGTGTCTCAGCTTTGATGAAAAGAAATAGGTAGGGAAATTAAGGTCTGTGTTTTCCCAGAAGTTATTTGGTTCTTGCTTGCTCCCTTTTGCCCCTACAAAACCTGTGGTAGGCAGGGCTGAAGTCTGAACAAGAGGCAGCTCTATGTGATTTGTCTGTAGGTCACAGAGGAATTTTGCAAATCAAGACAGTACTAAGGATGCATGAACAGCTTTTTTTCTAAATCAGGAAAATGAGAACAGAGTTTTGGAAAGGGATAGTGGCCTGAATCATGAGGATCTTACAGGAACCCTTTGTAAACTGGGGCACTGGAAAGGAAGAACTGGGCTGACCTGAGTTAATAAATTATGGCTGCACAGAAGTGTTAATACAGCAGCAAATGAGGTTAGGTATAGAGTCATAATATCATAGAATGGCTTGGGTTGGAGAGGACCTTAGAGATCATCTGTTTCCAAACCCCTGCTTTGGTGGTAAACTGATATTTCCAAAAGCTTAACAGAAGGGACCACTCCCAGGACAGTGCAAACTGTATTTCCCTTGTACCTGTGCAAAGATAGCAGCCTTGGACATTTTGCAAAAAAAACAGGTTTATTTATCCAAATCTGAAAAGCAAACACATACTTCTGACTTGCTCCTCACTCAGCATTCCCTGTGCACAGCTTGACACGCCTGGCCCTTGTGGGGTCTGGCACTTGCACTGAACTTGCTAAACAACTTGCCCACCAGTACCAAAAATCTGTTTGAGGCTCAGCCATCGTGTCAGCTCAGCACGATACAGAACCAGATTACATTTGAATAGCTTGCACAGAGGAAAGTTGGAAGAATAAAATGCTCATCTCCTTACTTCCTAAGTCAGCAGCTATGGCTGCTAGTTGCTCAAGATGACTGGCCAAGCTCTTCGTAGGGATCCTGCATTCCTCTCCTTTAGGGATGTTCTCAAGTTTGCTCCATGCCGAGAAGCAGTTTTACTCTCAATAGTAAGATGTTGTTTACAGGGCAGTAATTGCTTTTGCTTGCCTGGGAAATCCAGAGAGGCTGTTAGGAAGGAACTTGTGAGAAAAGCACCCTGGGGACCTCTCCTGCCATAGCTGAGGTAAATGGTTTGCTAAAGGGCAGAGGTTGGTTTCAACTGGTGCAGCTGCAGGAGGGCTCCTCAGAGTGGCCTGCAGCCTTGCCGGGGACCAGCACTTGGGGCCAGGGTCAGACCTGGCCCCCTGTGCAGCACCTGCATGGGCCTGCCCTGAGGAACAGAAGGCGCTCAACAGCTTACAAGTGGTGACAATACCACTTGGTCACTCCGTGAATCTTATGCCATCTCTGCAAATCCCCCTCCATCCACCTAGGGACCTATCTCCAAGAGGAGTCCTCTGGATGAGTGCCTTTGCACCCTCACTGAGTGCAATCCAGCCTCCTTCCCTAAGGGGTTAAACGTGCTGGAGGGGGAGGCAAAACTTGTCCCAGCAGCGGCAAACTTGAGCAGATTTTCTGTGGGAAGCCATCTGTCAGCTGGGGAGTGGTGCTGTGTCAATTGATCGGCTCCACCTCCAGCTCTGCTCTGCAAACTATGGATCCCTGACCTTGCAGGGTGACAGTGGGGGAGTAGCAGGATCTCTGGAAGTGCTGAGATCCTGTAATGGAGCCTCTCTTCCTCCAGACTGAGTGAGGGACACCTCTGCTGCATCTTTCTTTCTCTTGCAGCAGTTAGCTATGGGGAGCCCATGGTTTCAGGTGAAAGGCTGTAGGATAAAAACAAGCATTTTTCCTGTAGTCAGGGGATTGCATTTTACCTGTGTGATGTGCAGCTTAAGAGACCTCTTCTTCTAACTCAGGCTATCCCAGTCCCAAACTTAAATCTGTCTCCTAGTGGCAGTGGTGAATCACGATTTGGCTGCTCCAAGGTGAAAAAGGGGAGGGTGAAATATGGCATGTCTGCAAGAGAAAAGCAGGAGCTTGCAGTGTTTTGTAAGTTTTTTTTAATATCTGGAGGAGTAAAATATTTCTTTTTTGTTTTAGACTAGTAAAGCAATAATGAACCTGTAGGTAAAAAAATGTAGATTGGCAGCCTAATCTAAAATCTTTCACTGTAACACCACAGTGAGGTCAAATTTCTGCTCTGATAGCGCTGCGGTTCTCTGTCAGTTCAGCTCCTATCTTTTTCCCTGACTTTCCATCAGATGTGGTCAAAAATAAGAAGGGAAATGAAGTTGTGGCTCGCTGGCATTTTTCTTTGCTTTTTTTGTCCCCCAAAATGCACTCACTGAGATTCTCGTCCAGCTCCATCAGCAATTCTCCTGATTGATTATGAGAGGGACACTTTCTTCCACACTATGGTGTGTCCTTCCTTCATCACCCCTCCTTTTTTTTTTTTTTTTTCCTGAGTGCTGAGTTGGTTAGGGAATGAAGAACATTTGGCTAGCCCAAGGGTTGGGGTGATTAAGTGCCAAGAAATACCTTGCCAAGCCGAAGTCTGGGCTGGCTTGCACCTCCTTAATGCTTTCATTTTGAATGGAAGTTGCATCTTCTTGCTGCTTCTGTAATAAAAGTGCAAGCAGTTGTGCAATAGCAATTATTACATGCACGGCCAAGTGGTCTGTGCTCTTTGACTTGAGGAGGGATGCGTATGTTTCTTGGTAGAGATGAATTGTTTAGCTAGACTGTAGTAAAGCTACCTACTTGGTGTATTGATGTTTGATGCTCTGATACGCTCTGGTTATTGAGGAGTGCTGAATTTTCTGCCTGAGTCTTTGGGAGTGAATTTCCTTCAACTGTGCCGTGCACTTATGTGGAATGAACTGTCAGCACGTGCCTTAGCTGGAGCACCTGAGTATGTTGTGAATCACGGGGAGGGCAGCCCTCCTGCACCTCACTACCACGTCCAGTAACTCCGATGTGTGCACGTCTGCATGCAGCCTTGAAGTGCTGGTGGATTTACCAGCTCCTGTCCCCTCTTTGTCACTGAGGAAAGCACTCAGACTTCTAGATCCTGCATGTCAAATCTTCCCGTCATTCAGTAGCCAGGTCCTTCAACTCTTAGGCTTTCTGCTAGACACTGGAAATTTGCTGTCAGTGCAGAGATTCTTATGCATAAGAATAGAAAAGCTTTTGTTGAATTTAATATTAAAAATAAATGGTTATTGCTCACATTGTGGCATTCAGTTTGCTGCAGGTGGCTGGCAAAGGCGCAGTGCAATGAGGGGTATTGGAGATGCTTGTTCAGGCTGTCTTCAATATCGGGCAGTTGCCGTGACAGTTATTTAATCTTTCATCTGGCTTTCCTGATTTTCTCTGTAAGCTTCAAAGATAAGACATATCTCTTCATTGAAAGAGTATTTTTTTTTTCCTGAGCACAACTGTAGGAGAAGGGGGTGAATTCCAGTGATCAAGTAATTGAAAACTTGAACTTTTTTCCACAGACTGTGATGAGGCTCAGTTGCTGCTCTTGTCTTTTATTTTTTTTGCCTCCAATTTCCTTTCTTTTTCTTTTTTTTTTCTTTTTGCATACATTTATTTTTCCAATGAGCAAAGAGCAGCATTAAGAGTACTTTCACAAGTGGGTTAGGTGTGTGAGGGAAGTGAATAGTGTTTAATCACCGGATCTCATAGGGAAGGCATGGGGATCTGGGACCAAGAACTTTTTTGTATAGGACATGACCCAACGGGAGTTCAGGAAATAGAAACAACTGAAGGTTGGTGAAAAGATCAGAGGCTTTATTTATTATTATTATTATTATTTTTGGAGTTGCTGAGCTATGGCATATTTTGCCAATAGAGAAAATGGCAATAGGTAATAAAAACCATGACTAAAGAAGGGAGGGATGGATGGATGTCTGATTAACTGGCATCCTTACAGAAAACCATCTTTACCTGCCAAACTGTTGGAGAATGAATTTGGTAGAGAGTTAGGAATGTCTTGAGGTAAAGTTTTAGGGCATTTGCACAATGAGTTCCCCCTGATCTAAAACTCCTGACTACCTCCTTTTGGGTCTTGGGTTCAGCTCTTTCAGCAGGGAAGAAGACAGAGCTGTTGTTTCATTTTTAAAAGTGGTGATTGGATTTGGAGAATTTCCTTACTGTAATGTGAATCTCTGCAGAAAAATAACATTAAATTCTGCCTTTTTTGTTTGTCATCAAATCCTGTCCTGCAGAAGTCAGTGGGATTTTGCAGTTGATTTTAAAAGACAGAGATCAGTTCATAAGATAACATATTGGGAACAGCTTTTTACATTCCTTTCCATCAGGAACTGGGAAGAAGCAGGGATTTGGATTTTACTGAATCTTTCAAAAATTGAAAACATGGTGTCTTGTGAAAACTCAGAACGAAAAAGGCTTGTGCTGTGCCATTGAAGAGATGAGATCTGTGTAAAACTCCTTTGGAGTCTTGGAAGTTATAAAATGGTGCACATTCTGATTCTTGCAAAGATGAACCTGGCATGAAAGAAGGCTATGAAGACAATACCAGGAGAAATATTGAAATAACGTTTCTCTAAAATATGGTATACACCCTTGATCGTTTAAATTTTTTTTCAATATTAGTATGTTTTATATTGTTCTGAAACGGAGTCTTCACAGTTGTAGTGCTCTGTGCTACTGCTTGCTTTGAGAGGAACTTGCAGTAGAGGTTCTCAGATCTGTTTGTGTCCAATGGTTGTGCCTACTCTAGGTGTATTACAGTCTGAGTATTCAAACTAGAATACTGTCCCAAACTAAATAAAAATCAGAGCTGCTTTGTACTCTCTTTATCCTACACATAATATTGTGATAATCCTGGTATTAAAGCTGTTAATTTCTGCAAATATGGAATATTTTGCATATATTCTCTTTCTGGCCTCACTTGTGCATCACTTGTTCTCTGTCTGTTAGAATCATGCCTAACATTTGAAACATTTAAGCAATTTCAGCAATGTCTTTAAAAATAAATTAAGGACAGCTGGTCATAAAAAGGCTTTTACTTCCTTCTCACTTATTTCACTTTGTTAAAAATCCTTAAACTGTGCCCAAGACTTGAATTGCAAGATTTTAACTGTATGCCTCTCCCTCCATGCTCAGTGAGTTGACTGGGAATGTTGTTTATTTCCTTTGACCTATTCTTGTTTTCTCTTTGTCTTCGACTTCCTATTCTAGGATGAGTCATCCATGTTCTTCCAGTTTGGCCCATCAATAGAACAGCAAGCTTCTGTCATGCTCAACATCATGGAAGAATATGACTGGTACATCTTCTCCATTGTCACTACTTACTTCCCTGGTTACCAGGACTTTGTGAACAAGATCCGCAGTACCATTGAGCACAGCTTTGTGGGTTGGGAACTGGAGGAGGTCCTCCTGTTGGACATGTCCCTGGACGATGGGGACTCAAAGATCCAGAACCAGCTCAAGAAGCTCCAAAGCCCTGTTATCCTCCTCTACTGCACCAAGGAAGAGGCCACCTACATTTTTGAGGTGGCCAACTCTGTGGGTCTGACAGGCTATGGTTACACGTGGATCGTGCCCAGCCTGGTGGCAGGGGATACAGACACAGTGCCATCCGAGTTCCCCACCGGGCTCATCTCTGTCTCATATGATGAATGGGACTACGGTCTTCCTGCCAGAGTGAGGGATGGAATAGCCATAATCACCACGGCTGCTTCTGATATGCTGTCTGAACACAGCTTCATCCCTGAGCCCAAGAGCAGCTGTTACAACACCCAGGAGAAAAGGATTTACCAGTCCAACATGCTCAACAGGTAAGGGAAAGGGCGGGACTAGCCTTACAAAAGAGGCATCACAAAGAACCTCTGACCACCAGAAGAACTTTTCTTAGGCATGTGGTGCTTTGGGGCAGTGGGTGGTGTTGGCTAGCAGTGTGGTCAAGGGGAGTTGTGCTGATGGTAAAGCTTTCGTTGCTGTGAGTATTGAAGGTTGGTACCATCACTCCTTTAGAAAGCATCCATATCATGTGAGGAGGAAGCCAGCAAAAGGCAAAGGCCCAATGAAGGCATGATGCAAAAATTTGGGTGTGCTCCTTGATGCTCAACAGATTTGCTCTTGTTACAATGTTGAACTTCTTGGAGAGTCTTTGCATGAATGGGTCTGTAAGTGTCAGGCGGGTTCTTGCTGCAAGCAGTGGGCATTTTTGTATTTTTATCTAGAAGACCCCAGGTTCTGTTCCAGGAACCAGCAATATGTGAATGAGTGTCATTTTAAGGTGATAGTTGCATAACCCACCTGGGAAATTTTCATGGCACCTGTTGTCTGGGCACCGAGTGTCCTTCTCCTGCCTGCTACCTCTCAGTCATAGGAGAGAAGGAAGTGCAGGGAGGTCTGGAGAACAAGAGCTGAAAGAAGAGTTAAGGTCAACAACTGTGATGAGCTCCTGCTTTATCCTGGAGGCATTTAAAGCCCTCAGGTACCTTAAGCATTCAGTTTACCTCAAAGAGGAGGGACTTCTGCTATCATCCTGCTCACTGGCACCTCACTGGCCATTGTCTGCTGACTGTTTTGGGTCTCATTCTCTCTTGTGCACATTGCATAGAGAGCCTAGGCATCTCCATCTGGATTGGGAGTTTTTTCAGATGGCAAAGGACATAAAAAAATAAAAAGTAGGGAAAACCTATTTGAAAAAGTATCTTTGACTGATCCAGATACAGATTTTCTCAAGAAACAGTGCTAAGACACCTGTTTAAGGTCATGGAGGAAGCCTGTGGTGGAACAACTTCTAGAACAGCACTCTGATTACTAGTTCTTCCTTTTTTGTCTCGGCTAGAATTTTAGTTTGTAGCTAAGCAACCCAGATAATTAGACATGAGAAGAGCTGGGGGATGTGATATCAGCAATTAGCCAGGTGCCCTCTGACCTGCTCAGCTGTCATTCTCCAATGTTTTACATATAAAATCCTTGTGCAGGTTGGTTGCTTTGCAGTAGGACATGGGGAATCCAGATAGTGGTTGTCGTGAGAGGCGGCCACAGGGAGCACAGCATCTTTGTTCATTTGTCATGATGAATCATGGAATAGTGTAAATGTGATGGATTGGTTTGTGTGCTGTATGACTATCGCTGTAAGCTGTATTTGGCAGATGGAGGGACTGGTGGGCAAAAAAGCAGAATGCAATTTTGCATTGCCTGTAAGTTGAGGACTGAAATAAAAGTCTCCTCCTTGACCCATTAGATTGCCCATGACTCTTGCTGCTATTTCTTTGCCTCTGTGATCCATTGGCATATTACTAGGTGTCATTGTCATGATTTCCTCTTCCCTCCACTGGCTTTTTGTTGTCTTCAAGCCCTTGAATCACCAAAAATGTCCAGTGCTTTTATCAGTTTCCTTCCCAGCTAGGCTTGGGGGAAAGGAGTGTTTTCTGCTGCTCCGTTGAGTCATCACTGGAATGATTAAACAGGGAAAATATACTTAATACATAAGAAGTTTTCAGAAGTAACATAAAGACAGTCTGCTTTTTACCTCTCTAAGTGAATAGAGATTCTGGGGAGGAGTTGTGTTGTGACTTTTCAGCAGTTCTTTAGAAACCAAAATGTTGTCTCCTGCTGTGTGATGCTGTGTTCTGCAGAGACCTTCTGCTAATTAGCCTATGCAGAACATCATACCCATATAGCTATGCTATATATGGCCCAACAGATCTCTGCATAGCTCCTGCTGGCATTGGATAGGAGACACCAGCTCAGAGACTCTCTAGATGTGACAGCACTGTTGTGCAGTGTAGATATGCCCTGAAGCCTGGGCACCCCACACTAAACCAGCTCTTGTCAGTTTTGAGAGTATTATAGTTCTCACCTTCACGACCCAAGTCATGCTGTTCCCTCTCCCTTGTCTACTTTGGGTACAACATTCACAGGAATGACTGCAGATACATGTGGATATACCCAACTTAGTTTGGGTACTGACATCAGTCTCTCTGAAAAGCAGAGTCAATTAGTCCATGCCAAGCTTCATTCTGTTTCTGCTTAGATTGCTGCAGGCACCTGAACTAGCTCAGAAATCATTACACTGTGTTGCAGTTGCTTCTGTGACCACAGTGCAGATAATCGCTTTGCCTTGCACAGCACAGGAGTGTGCTCTGCCAGTATGGGGGTTTTTCCCCCTGCAAACATTTCTACCCTGTCTGTACTTCCAAGTGAGATAGTTAGACAGTGTGGCTTCCAGTGAGTCGCATGCTCTTCTTTTTAAATGCAATTACTTTCAGGCACCTTTCGGCACATAAAAGCTAGTGATGTCATAAGTCAGCATTTGCTTTTGCAAGTCCGAAGTTTCAGTAGAAATGCCGTGAGCTTCAAGCTCAGCCTCACAGCCTGGATCTGGGTGGGAGGAAACATAGAGGAGAGAGAGAAGGAAGTGGGAAAAAAGCAAACATGAAGATAGGAGTTCACCTCACTACCTGAACCTGCAGAGGTTAATGGTTATAATCTGCATTCATACCTTCAAGTCTTGTTGAACTCACTGGAATTTACTATGTGCTAAGCTTCAAACCTCTCCTGACATGCTTTAGACTGGACTGAAGGTTCTCGAAAACTAATTTTAGTCCTGCCCTGGTCCTGGCAATACTATATACAGCCATCTGCAGCTTACAGTTCCCCCTCCGCATGCCTACACTGAATAGAGAAATGTATGTACGTGGGCTTGATGTCTGGGGAGACTGCAAAGTGTGTGTGACCTCAGATAATACATCACCACGTAGCTGGGGTTTCAGAAACTCCTGAAGCTAGTCCAGAGCGGTCTGATTTGCTTCAAATCCATAGCTGGAAGGCAGTGCAATAGAGGAATTTTCCCATTTTATTATTTGGAGAGTGACACGTACAACTAAAAAGATGTGTAATTTAGTTCATTGTACACTAAGACTGTGAGTTAGTCATTTCCCAAGATCTGCCTTTGAATCCTTCCATTTTCCCCTTTGTTCTAGATGCAGGTAAAATCAAACGGTCCTGCTCCATGAATGTTTCTCCGTGTCTTTGCCCCCTATTTTATGGACGCTTTTTTTGTTGTTTTTTTAAGTGCTTGCACTGACAAAGCTTTGCTTCAAGTACAGTTGCAAGCGCAAGAAGAATCAGGATGGACCGTTATCCAAATGCCATTTCTCACCGATGTAGGTGTTTGGTGTGCATCTCTTCATGTTAATAATGGTCTCATAGCAACTGTTCCTTGTCTGTCTTGAAGCTGGTACTCCTTTGTGTTAGATTAGAACTGCAGAAGTGTGAATTTGCAGATTTTGTCCTAGAAATGAGCCCATCAGCAAGATATCTCCACTAACTAATGGAAGTATGGTATGTTAAGGAAAGTTTGTTCAATGAGAGTTGTTATTTTTCTTTCAGAAGGATTTGAAGGGTTCTTGATAAAGTTTTCCTCTAGTGAGGGATTTATCTCAATTTATGCTGTTAATAGGCTTAGGTGATCATTTGGAACCTAGCTATCCAAATACTGTTTTCCAGTTCAATTACAGTCTTTAATTCTTTGTTTTGTTTTTAATAAGCGTCTGTTTATTTTTTCCTTCGTTGTCTCAGAAAGCGATCTGGTTGGAATATTCCAGTCTACTGAAGTCATAGTAATCTTGATAACTGGTTTTCTGAGCATTCAGCAAATCACTGTGCTCCCTTCTCTCTTCTGCCACGTGAGAAGATTCCAGAGGTTGGGCAAGACAGAGTTAGAAACTGGAGAGATGCTCACATTTGGAATTCTTCCCTCTTGGCCTTTCCAAGTGAAGTTGCTAACCTTCTAGGCATTCTGCAAAACTCATCTATTCTCCCTTCACCATGGCTGGTAAGGAGTGAGTGGGCAGAGGTGGATGTGTTTATAGGCAGCCTTCTGCTTATTTCGTTATTTTAATTGATGGGACATATTTCCTTGAGCTCAGGATGGGTGCTTCTCATTACATTTTAGAAATGGGAAGAAATAACTAAATGACAGGAGCATTCTTGAGAGAGGTATTCAGGGATGAGTCATGAGGAAAGAATATGTTTTCTGGCACATATCATTTGAGGGAGAGAAGCTCAGCTGTTTCATATGGATATTCAGTCACTGGGCTACATAAGCTATGCTTTTATTATAGCCTTCAACGAGACCTGGGTTCTTCCTACTGGTTGTCATGGCTGCTTGTGAATGCTGGGCCATAACTACTAGTTTGTTGTTGTAGGGTTACTAATGAGTTCTCCACTGATTGGCTTTAATAGTCTCTCATTTAACACCAGGCTGCACACACCAGATTTCATTTTAATAAAAAGCGCAGTGAAGCATTTACTTTGGAATGAAAATACAAATGTGGAATTATACTGCCTTTGCAAAGAAATACATTAAGAGGAGAACAAAGGTAGGTTTGATTCTGTGCCTCAAATTCCTCAAATATGAAAACAGCTGGCAAGCTAGTTTGGTGCATTTTTTGGACATGATACTTCCACTTTGGGGGAAATACTGACTTTCGTCTGGAGCTTTCCATGCCAGCCAGCTAAGAAATGCAAGAGATCCCCTGAGGAACAGTAGGAAACTTCTTCCTGGGACACCAAGGGCAAGCTCTGTTCTCACAGGGCCACGTTCCCCTAGCGGAAATTAGGAATTGCTGGGACTTGGGACAGCTGAATGGTGAGTCAGTGATCAGAGGAAGTCTTTGCTATAGGATTGTACAAATATGTTGCTTCACTGGAGACTCAAGACCGTGATGGTTATTTGTAGCTCTGACAGGTGCATTGCCCTTTCAGGGTGCTGTGCCACCCTTGCACCCAGGAACCTGTAGCACTCTGGACCCCGTTCGGTGCTGAGGATATTTCCCAGGCAGCACCTTCCCTCTTTTCCTGGGTCACTCCTAACCCACCTTTGAGCCCTTTCTTTTCTGGTCACAGCAGCTGTTTGCCACCTCGCACACAGGGATCATCGTATGTCATTTGCAGATACTGTCTTGGAGCTTGTCTCACATCCAAGCGAGCCACGCACCTTCACACAGCTTGGTGAGGCTGCTGAGAGCAGCCTCTGTGTCACTGCCCTTTGTCTGCTCGTGGGACTGGTGAGCAAACCCTGTGCTGGCATCCAGGAGCACTGGCCAGCCCTGAGGTCTCACTGCCTTCTGTGGGACCTGCTTGCCAGCTGGCTGGGAAGCTCTGCTCCAGCCCTTAAACCCCACGCAGCTCTGGCCTTGGGAGGTGCTGGGACTTGCTTCTTCAGTCCTGGGAGGAGGAGAGGGAAGATTTAAATGGCATGTTCCCACAGGTGTGGAAGTTGCAATTCTCAGAATCTTGGAGGGTGAAGGAGCATGTGTAACTTTTGACCTTTTGGAGCCTGTGAGCCATTGTCTAGTTAGCAGGTCTTTGTGTTCCTGCTGGTCAGTGTATCCGGTTGTTGTCAGGCTGCTGCTAGCTGGCAGGACGTGGAGTGAGTGCTGCTGACAGATCAGAGATCCCTGCTGCTGAAACCTGCCTGTTCCTGTCACTGCTCCAGCAGCAGCTGGAGGCCGGGGCTGGCCACTGCCTCCCGCCTCCGCCAGGGCCTCTCTGCCTCCCCACATCCCCTGATGTACATCACCTCCTTCTCTGTTGCTTGTGACCATCAAGGCTTTTTCTTTTTTCCCCTTTTTCCCCTTTTTTCCCCCTTCATCACTTTGCATCCTCTGTTGGATGTCTTGCTAGAGGGGCCTAGCCCCAAGCCAGCTTGGCATGCTGATAGGAGACTGAAGACCCCCTGGCTTCCAGAGAGGAGTGTATGATGGGGGCAAGAGGACAGCCAAAATGTTGATTCCTTATCAGGCGGTGCAGGATGCATTGGTCCTGCAGAGCAGGGCCTTCTGTGAAGGAGAGAGGAGATGCTCGCCCTGAGTGGACAGCTGGATTTTTCATTCTCTATATAATTAAAATAGGGTGGGAGGATTCAAATGAAGTGATGGGCTTTGGACAAGGGTTATCTTTTGATTAGAGGACAGATCCTTTTGTGAAGGCCTCCAAAATCCACCAGCTGGGAATGAATTTCAGTATGCGCCATCAGTTTCCAGATGGGAAAATGTCCATGTTCTGCTTCCAGCCCTCTGAGACATCTCCTGCTCTGCAGCCAAGTCCAATTAGTGCTAATACTGTGGCAACTTCACTTGCTGCTGACAATATGCTGTAACTTGTGCGCTCAGGCTCTCTTCATAAAAAACAAATCAAAATCCTTCCTCTGTGGCAGAGCTGAGAGAAGCGGTGTGAAACCACGAACCCATCTCTGGCTGTGGTTTAGTATCTTTCCTCATCAGAAAATGCAGCCAGGGGTCCTGTGGGTTCTGAAGGGCCCCAGGGAACTGGAAAATTTGCTTTAACAGATCAGGGGAGGGAAGGCGAGAAACAGCCTCCTTCCTTCAGGGGCTGGTGTGTTGTGGCTCTGGGAATTTTGGACTTGCACACCTGCAAAAATGGATGGCAAGTCATTTGTGGTTTCATCACTGGATCCTGTAAGGACTGTGCTTTTTTTGATAGAAACGCCTTTTTTTTTTTTCTTTTTCCTTTTCTTTTTTTTTTCCCCCTCAGACTTAATGTTCTTACTATCTTTCAAGTTTTTAAAAATAGGATCTGCTGCGTTGCTATGGCTCCCTGTGCAACTCCGGAGCAGCTTTCTCATCCCTTTGATGCAGTTTGGGTCCCCGATGCGGTGTGACAAGGTGCCAGCCCGACACGCCGCCTAGCGGCTCCGTCCTGGGGGCTGGGACAGTGTTCATCCCTGGCAGAAATCCATGAATAAAAGAAAAAAGATAAATCAGATAGCCTTTCTTGGTAGAGAATCGAGGCATTAACTCTGGCGCAGCTGGGCTGAGATTTATTTGTGATGTCCTGCAGCCTTCAGGCCATCCATGCGGTTTAACTTTCAGTGGGATATTCTTCTCCCCTTTCTGCCCTACACCGCTGCGTGGTGGTGCTGAGCCCTGTACAGAGCCAATGTGTTCCCATCCAGAGGCACCTGCAGCTCGGGGGTGGCTGAAGTGGTCTTTGCTGCATGTGCTCAGCCTCTGAAACCAGCGTGCACGTTTCAGGCTAAGCTCGCAGTGAAGTGCTTTGCTGAATCGAGGCTTAGAGTGCTATTGACTGGATGCAGTGCCGAAATTCCTCTCAGAGTCGTTGCTTTAAGGGTGTGCTCGAGCCTTGCATCCAAATTTTGGGTAGACGTGGATCTGCATATCTGTGGGGCAGCTGAATACTTGTCTCAAATAGACCAAACTGAACCGTGGCTTCAGACACCTGCTCGCTGTATGGAGCCCAGACCTCTCTGTAGCTCACAGCCCTCTGCACTGGCCCGTTTTCAAACAGCTATAATTTTAAAAATACGCTTTGTTTCACATGGCAAATTTTATTTTCATTCTCGGTCCAAAGGTGAAACATTTTGGAAAACCTGAGCAAAAAAAAAACCCTGTTCGTCCAATTTTGAGTTGTGAAAGTGTGAAATGAATGCATTTGTTCTGCTTTCAAACATGTATCCAGCAGCGGGGTTTTTGTTGGTGTGGACAAATAACTCAAAGCGAGCTGCACTTCAGACTTCAAGAATCAGTATGTAATGTTAGACAAGGAATGCCTGCTCTGTTAAGGTTTAAAAAATAGGTTTTGAAACAAATATAAGCATTTGAAGGTGATGCATGTTACCTTAGTGTCAATTTTGTGTATTTTATATTCAGTACATACTATACTTTGTGAAGTATTTGGATGACAGAAATGTGGTATTTAAAATGCTTAAATGTGAATGAAATAGAAAAAAAGAAACCAGAAACGGCAGAGACCTGCCAGCTTGTCCAGTCCGCTACCTGCTCTGTCATTCCTACAGCGTATTCTCTCTTGATTTAAGTAATAAAATGTCCCCACTCAAGCCTGCAAGCACCTTAATATAAAATGAATATTAAAATCTAACCGTAGTGCCCTTGAAATGATCAATCAGGCTGAATGCTGCCAGCCTTCTTCCCACAAAGAAAACTCTTTTCCACCCCTGTGGAGAGGTTTCTGAGCTTGCTACATCACGCTTAACAGGTCTCCACACCTGTCGTGATTGAGCAAAGATTGTAAGGTGATTAGAGCTCCTCTCTGCAGGAACGCACCGAGGAGAATGCTTGAAAAACAGATTTGGGCTGGTCTTTGTGAGGATCTGGTGAGATGGCAGGTAATGGGATGAGAAGTTCGCTCGCTGACCATGTGGCTGGTGCGGAAGAGAGCTGCCCCACGAGGCTGGAGACCCGTGGATCTCTGTGGCCTGAGAGTGGTTGAAAACACACAAATGCTGACTCAATGCTGACTTTTTCTCGCTGTTTTCTGAAGCTGTATTAAAACGAGATGGAAATGAGTTTTCAGTGTCTTGCCCGGTGTTCTTGCCTGTAATATTAGTGTCACAAATGAAATCATTTTTCAGCAAGATGGCTACCTCCAGTAGCAGTGTCAGCATCTTACGTTTATTTATGACAGGCTGTAGTATCTTTTATCTGCAATTCCAAAGCACTTTACAAAGTAGAAAGGGATGGCTTAATTCACCACTAAAATTCAGCCATCTCAGGGGTGAAATAGAGCAAAGGTTTAACAGCACATAGTAGGAAGCAGAGATGAATACCGCACCTCACTGGAGCTGCAAGAAGCATTTCAGCTGGCGGAATGAAATTGCTAGAGGTGGAATTTAGCCAAGACATTGGGGCCATTTAATAAGCACGAGAGATTAGCGACAGCGGCACACATGCTCCTCGTGTGCCTGTGTGAAGCAGGCAGCCAGCAGTTCCAGAAGTGGTTTCAGGGAAGAGGTTGGCAGCTTTTCCAGCCTGCAGAATTCACCAGCAGATGATATGTGCTTTCAGAGACCTCCTTCCTCACAAGACCGTGACAGGTTTTGGACAGACGCATCTAGATTCTACTTCTGCTTATTTTTCCTGGAAACTCAGCACTGGGCAAAGAGTCCAACAAGACTGCTGTGTACACTGGACATAGTGGTAACCAGAAACAGATGCAAAAGGGTCGACTGTAGTGAATCTCTGAGAGGATGCAGCCACATAGGTAATAGATACCGTAAATAAAAGATGGTCTCACCAAAAGGATGCTTTTCATAGCGTTCTTCCCCTTTAAAATAACGCAACAATTACAGATTAAGCCCTGTGAGTGACATGAGGTACCTCAAACACAGACTGCTGCCCAGAAATGCTTTCCACCCTCTTCTTGAAGATGCTGATGCTGCCCTTCTGCATCTAAGTGGTGATGTGTGGCATGGTGAGAGCTCAGAAGAGCTGGTGCTTAAACCATGAAGGAATGCTCTCCAGTATCACCAAGGGACTGTGAAGACTTTGAGGTGCAAAGTACAGGTGCTTAGAGCATCTAAGTAAATCTGAACATCTAACAGCTGCTCTTCAGTATACCTTCTGTATATTCTTGTCAAATAGCTGTTCTGATGGAAGCCAGGGATGCTGTGTTCTCCAGTTGTTGGCTTGCCCAAATCCAGGATGTGCAGCAAGACTGATCTTCCAGCATGTTTTGCTGTCCTCTTCTCAGTTTCCTTTTCCTTGAGAAATGTGATTGAGGTGGCTGGAGGGGGCTCTGCTTGCAGATCTGTTTTGGTTTGAATGTAGCTGTGAGGAGGAGGAGGAGGAGGAGGTCTTGCCTTTTGCCAGCGTGAGACTGGTGGTCAGATGAAACAGGCACCTTGGAGGTGGTGCTGAGTCACAGTTTCTCTCATTGCTGTGGAAAGGTGCTAGTTTTGGGAAAGGCTCCATTTAGACTGACTAGAGTGAGAAGTTTACTTAAAACAATTTACTGGTTTGTATTTATTTCTCCAAGCAATTTTTCATGGAAAGCTCGAGTTTGAATTGATGAAGGCACAAGCTTAGCAATGCTGTGAAATTGATTTGGGATAGTTTATTATAGTTCCATGAAATTGCTTAACAAGAAAGTTTGGCAGACTGAGGGAACCGAGTGAGACGAGCATGGCACTCCCAGCAGTGGGTGGCACTGGCAGTACCATGTAAGCCAGCGTGGAGGGTATGTAGTCTTTCAAGGGTAGGATTGGCAGTTGCCTCCCTTTTCGCCACCCACTTGTGGATCCTCACCAGGCATACAGAAGGCATCCTGCAACTTGGTGCTCAGCTGCAGCAGCTCTGAAATCTTTGTTTCAGCCATCAGTCAGTAGGGTGGAAGCAGATGCCCAGAGGAGGGCACAGACAGTAAGGCAAAGAAGGCTTGTGGGGAGGTGGTGCAGAAGGAGGATCACTTGGGGGAAGGGAGAAGCGTCACTGGGCTTAGTTTTATGGCACTTGCTGTGAAGGGCATGCAGGCTACTCATCTGGGAGGGCTGTGGGTGGCACCAACTTTTATTCCTCTGTGTGGTTTATAGCCTGCCTTTCAGTTTCCACAAGGCAGAGCAGCAGTGCCAAAAGCCGGGGAGCTGCACGGATGCTGTGACCTTGGCTCTGGCCGTTCTACTGAAGCTGGTCAGTGGGGACTCCTACACCATCAAATTCCTGCAGCCTTCAGTTACCGTCTGAGGAGAAGTCAAGTGAAAGCAGCCATATAAATTTCTAATGCTGTCATGACAGAGAATTATGCTGGAAGGTTTTTTAAGCTTCAGAAAATAAAGGGTCTCACATGGAGATGGCTGAGTGAAAACTGGTTCTTCGTCCTTCTCCACTCACCATTATAGAAAGCACTGTGTCCCTGAAGAAAGGAGATGTGGGGCTGTGGGGTCAAGATCAAATTTAGAATTTATTCATCAGCAGCACGTCTAACCAAAGATGTAAACGGTGGGTAGGCAAGGAGAGGAACAAATGATTGAACAAGTGCTTAGATGTCTGAACTAACCATTTTGTGACTTCCTCCTCAACCATCTGATTCTGATGGGTTTCCCACTGTTTGCCTGAGAGAGCACCAAGAGGGGCCGGGAGCGACTCTTGTGATGCTGCCAGATCAACAGCAGTCTTTGCTAATTGATATTTTCTGCTTTTCCAGCGTCATTTTGGGGCTGGCTTGCAGGAGTATGTTGTGGAAGGAGAGGATAGGAGTGTTGCAGGGGAGGGACAATAGCCCATAGGCAAAGCTCTACAACTGCACTGACGTATCCGTGAATCCATGCTTGTGGTGATTTGCAAAGTGCCAGGGATGAGCCCTGTTCTTGCTATCAGTCATGTCCCCTTTGTGTGTTTCTGTTACTTGCCTGTGTCCCTCCCTCATTCCCATCCTCCATCCTTCTCATCCTTCCTTCAATAGGTGATCCTCTTCTACAGAAATATTAAATCTTGTTTTAAAACAGAAGAACCATCCCATTTTCCCCACCTCTTTTCTTTCCTCTCTTTCATCTCTTCTTCCCGTGGAAGTGTATGAAGTAACACAAGTTCCCGAGAAAGGCATTTTTTCTTCTCTCTCTTTGTGCTTTGGCTCTGTGTCCCTTCTTCATTATATCTTCCCTTTGTTATTTTGTTCTGCCTGCCTCGCCTCTGTGTTTCTCCCCATCTCTCAAACCTTCTTCAAGGCTCTTTCTTCATTAATATGTTAATTTCTAGCCCAGGAATGCTTCTTGCTGCTCACAGTTCACCAGGGAGAGCCGGGAGAGAGGGAATAAGGAGAAAGGAGGGGGAAAGTGATTTATGACAGGACAGGACAAGGGATGTAATCGCAGGAGGAATCTTGCGCTGACTGGTGTCGTGATGCCAGGGAGAAGAGGATTATCCGTGTGTCTGTCTTGGGCTGGGCTGATCATTTTGTGTTGTTTTGATCTCTGCATCTTCTGAAACATACTTATAGAAAAAAATCCCTACGCATTCAAAATCAAAAAAGCCTGAAACTCCTCATATTTTTGAAGTAGATGCTCCTTTTTTTGGAAGGGGTGGAGGTGGAAGGAGTTGGAAGGGGGCAAATTTCCAAATTATTTTTCTTTTTGCGTAGAGTTTTTGAAACATCATCCCTCTACTCCCAACCTGATGTTCTCAGACTTGACAAAGCTGCCCAACTCCAGCCAAAAAATGTATTGCTGGGCAATTCCTAACCTAAAGAGCTAAGAAACAGGTGTAACAGGGGTGTTTGCATTGCCCTGGCTGACAGCAGGGCATTAGCGTATTGGTACAGGAGGAGGAGGGTCTACAAGGGCACGCTGCGATGAGAGGCAAGGAGGTTGCGACTGTGAGCTGAGCAGACCTGGTGGGGATCCTCAGGGACCTCCAGAGCCTTGGAAAGCTTTCCCCTCATATCTTCTTTTCTTCCTGAACAACATCAGCATATGCAAATGGCGTCAGCAGAGCAGGTCAGAAACAGCGTTTGGTCTTCTCCAGTCTGCCATTGTGGTATGTTTGGAGTTGGCTGAAAACTGAAGGGGTATCAGTGACTCTGGAGCTTTTTGATCCTGAGATGTCAATGGTGCCTTTGTTTCATTCCACGTCAGCATGTTGCATGCACAGTCTACTTTGGGCACATTTTGCAGAACAAACCAAACCATGTCAGAAGTTGTCTAAAGTGGATTTTACCCCAGCAAAATTGTCCAGAGTTTTTTCCTCTTCAGGAGAGAAGTAGGGGATAGTTAGAGTCTGTTCAGGTAAAAAGGCATGGAAGAGGACCACAAATTTGTAGCAGTTCTAGCAGTGACAGTGACAGGGGATCTGGGGTGGGAAAGAGCCTGGGAACTGCAATTGCAGGCAGGTGTGGTGAGCCAAGGATTTTTCTTCTGCCTCCCACCAATATGGTTACTGGGTAGAAGGTCACAGAGGAGCAAATGGTGGAGGCGGGGACCAGAGCTGGGAAGGATGCAGAAGGGCAACGCTCACACTAATGCAGTTCTGCTCTGAAATTAGGGAACCTCTAGCTATTGTATTTGCTGCTTTATATCTGACATAGTGAGAGCTAATTCTGTCTGTGCTTGGAGTCCTACGATCATGATTGCCCAAGCAAATAATTAACAATGCAGCAGTGAAAGTCAGTGCAAGAGAGCTAAGCTGGTGGGGTGGGAGGCTGGAGGAGAGAAAGCAGCTCTGAGGAAGGACGTGTGGTAAAGGAGGGAGAGGGGAAAAGACAGTCTCTGATACAGTGCTGCAAAACCGGTATGAGCTGGAAGCAAAATAACCAGGGAGGAAAACTCAGGGGGACTTCTGCAATGTTCTGTGAAGTCCAAGGCCCCCGAGCCAAAAGCCTTTCATATATTATGCACACACAACTGTGTCAGACGAATATTATTTAGGTTGCAAAGGCAAGCACTTCAAACAGAAGAAAATGCCAGAATTAAGGTTACAATCTTAATTTGGCACTTGTGTGTCTATGCATCACAAAGCAACGGTTTCAAGACTGCATGCTATCTTTCAACACAGGACCCCTGCCTGCTTCTGTATGCAGGATGGGTGACATTTCCTGACTGAGCAGTGATTCAGTGTTTTGTTTTCTTCTCTGTGTTTAATGTGCAGCCTTAAGCTTTGTAGTGTGCCTGCTTTCACAGGCTGCTGCAGAGAGAATTTTTTGTCTCAAGGTGTTCTCTGTGGCACACCATAGGGTAGTATCTCAGTGCATCGTGAATTTTGTGGATTTTTGCCCTGCGAGATGGTAGGACAAAAGCTACTTTATGTAAATCCATTGTATAGGCGGGGAAATGAGGTGCAGCAAGATTAAGGTCAAAAATGTCTATTAATTTTTTATGGCCCATCTGGGACACCTGGAATTTTGTTATTCAAAGTACCGATCAAAAGCAAATTTCTCTTTGACTTCAACGCGGCAATTTCTCGAATTGAATCCCCACCCCCAACTCATAACTAATGTTGAGAACCATTTTTCACTGCTTTTTTTCTTAAATGCAAAATGGAGCTATGACAGCATGCAAGTTATATGGGCTGTTTGCTTGTGTTCTCTTTAATTGTTTTGCAGAAATCATCTTGAATCTAGGAGAAAAGCAAAACAATCTCCTATTTCCCTTTTTAAATTTTAATTTGAATGACTTATTTCATTATATTTCAGATGAAACATTTAAGTTCTTATTCAAAATAGGTTATCATTTCAATATATCTCTTCCTTTTATTTGAAAAAAAAGATGTTTGAAAATGTTCAGATTCAAAAGAGACTGGGCTGAATGATGTTTTGTTTTAGGAGAGTCAAAACTTAATACTTACTGATTTGCCAAAAATTGGACTCTCAATACAGTACCTATTATTGCTTGGAATTACCACCAGACCAAAAAGGGAGCCAGAGATTTTCTTCAGCTTTTCTCAGGCATCCAGAAAATGAGGTGCACAGATTTAATGACTGTTTGCAAAGAACCTGGTTTAAGAAATTTTGCTGGCATCACCACGACACTTGTGCAGTGCTAGGGATGCAGCTTTCAGTTGGCTTAGCTATCTGATTGTGCTGTTTATTCCAGTAGTTCTCTGCCTCGCCTTTGATTATTGCCCACTTTTCCAAACAGTATATTTGATTCCTAGTTCAATCCGTTTGGTGCACTGAACGAGACAGGGGTCCTGCAAGAAAAAATGTAGTTGATTGTATCATTCAGGACTGACTCGCAGTGGTTATGCAAAATGGGTGGCATCCAGGCTGCTTGAGTGACTGTAATGCTGACATTTCCCCATTTTGCAATGCCTGACTTCGTTTAATGAATAATACTTTTCATGTAGATTCTGTTGTGTATGTGCCTACCATTTCCAAAATTTTGCAAAAATGTGAAAGAAACACCCAGAAATTCCATTGTATGGTGTAATTTTGATACCTGTATGCATCAGCAGCCAGACTGGAAGCTTACATTCCCTACCCAGACAGCTGCTCTGATCCAACAGTAACTGGCTTCAGTAGCAGAGGGGAAGTGCCAGTCTGTGTTTTTGTTTTCTTTCTTTCTCTCTCTCTCTCTCTCTCTCTCTCTTTTTTTCTGTACCTGAAATGGTTAAGATGCATATTCAGTAGATTTCACATCTCTGCTAGTTGCAAAGAAATGTGGGAGTAAGGAGCAGGCTTGGAGAGCTGGCAAAGTTCATGGGTTAGTGGCCAAGGACTTTTCAGCCTTTTTCTCCACCACTGACATACTTTGTCTTGTCTCCTCCGGCTTGCCTTGTCTCTTCTGTCCTTCAGAAGAGAAGGATTTGCTCCAGTTCAGTTTTTACCTAGCAAGCCTAGGATCTGCCTCACAGGCATCTCACTTAAGGTCCATTCCCTGGATCTAGAAAAAATTAGCTCTGCTTCAGGACTGTGTGGCCCTTGTTTTCATTAATTTTTGCTTATCTCACATTCTGGCTCCTTGTCCTTGCTTTCCCCTCAGCCCCAGCAAACCTCACCTCTTGGCTTAAATAGTCCAGGTGTTACATCTCCCAGTTTTCTCCTCTGCAGCATTTCAGTTCAATGCTCTCTTCTCCCAGTGCCCCAAGCAGGGCATCCTGACCACCTTCCCAGCTCTTTCTGTCACCTTTGGAATTCACCAGCCTCCTCTTCCAGCCATCCTTGTGTGCAGGGAGCAGATTGGTTGAGGGGAGATGCAAGTCCTCCTCTTCTTGCTTCCCCCATTCAGAGATAGACCTTCCTGGAGCTCATGTTTGGAACCAGCCTTCAGAAGACCCAGTGAGGAAATTTTAGAGAGGTTTTGTTTGAAAAGCTATGTAATGTCTCTGCTGAACAAGTGTAAATTGCAGTTTTTCCAAAGGCTTCTGACCTGTCTAGGTTTTCACAAGTATGGAAAAAATCAGCATGTGACACAAATGGAACCTTTTCTTTCCCCTCTCATAAAAATTCAAGTCCCTTGAAAGCACAGAGCTTGCTAGAGCTTTTTAAAAAGGTCACAATTTTTTCTTTAACGTTGGTAAAACAGCTTCTTTCATCTAGCCTGTTCCTGGACAGATCCCTTTTGAGTCCGTTTTCTTCAAATGTCAAACCTGAAGTAAGCATCTCATGGAAAATTTCAATCACACAATCACACAGAATGGCTGAGGCAGGCACTGACCTCTGGGTCCATCTGCCCCAACCCCTGCTCCATCAGGGACACCCAGAGCATGGCCCAGGGCTATGTCCAGGTGCCTTTTGAAGATCTCCAAGGAGGAGACTGCACAAACTCTGAGTGGCCTGTGCCAGTGCTCCATCACCTGAGCAGTAAAGTAGTTTTTCCTCACATTCGGGTGGAACTTCCTACATTCCAGTGTGTGCCCATTGCCTGTCCCTGGGCACCGCTGGAAAGACTCCAGAAGTACACTGAAAAGTATCACAGAATCACAGAATTGTAGGGGTTGGTAGGGACCTCTAGAGATCATTGAGTCCAACCCCCTGCCAAAGCAGGTTCCCTAGAGTAGGTCGCACAGGTGGGCGTCCAGACGAGTCTTGAATATCTCCAGAGAAGGAGACTCTGCAACCTCCCTGGGCAGCCTGTTCCAGTGCTCTGTCACCCGCACCGTTAAGAACTTAGCCATATTGGTGCAAAACTTCCTATGTTCCAGCTTGTGGCCATTTCCCCTTGTCCTATCACTACACTCCACTGAAAAGAGTTTGGCCTCCTCCCTTTGCCTCCTGCACTTTAGATATTTATAAACATTCATAAGATCCCCTCTCAGTCTTCTCTTCTCCAGGCTGAACAGACCCAGGTCACTCAGCATTTCCTCATAAGGGAGATGCTCCAGGCCCCAGTCATCTTTGTGGCCCTCCACTGGACTCTCTCCAGTAGTTCCCTGTCTTTCTGGAACTGAGGAGCTCAGAACTGGACACAGTACTTCAGGTGAGGCCTTACCAGGGCAGAGTAGAGGGGGAGGATCACCTCCCTCTACCTGCTGGCCACTCTTTTTAATGCACCCCAGGATACCATTGGCCTTCTTGGCCACCAGGGCACACTGCTGGCTCATGGCCAACCTGTTGTCCACCCGGCTACCCAAGTCCTTCTCTGCAGTGCTTGTTTCCAGCAGGTCATCCCTCAGCCTGTACTGATGCGTGCAGTTCTTCCTCCCCAGGTGCAAGACTCTACACTTGCTTTTGTTAAACCTCATCAGGTTCCTCTCTGCCCAACTCTCCAGCCTGTCCAGGTCTCACTGAATGGCAGCACAGCCTTCTGGCATGTGTAAGAGACTGTTTTGGAATCTTTTGTCTCAAAGTTTGCTGTGAGAACTCTCTTGTCTCAAAGTCTGCCCACCTGCCCGAAGGCTTGCAGACCAGGGACAATGAGAGACAAGCAGCCGCTAAACGGCCATCGAGCAGCCTTTCAGCCTGGCACCTTGAGGGAGGNCTCTCGCTCCCTCGCTCCCACAAAGGCCTGAAGATATTCCTGGTCTGATAGAACGGCGTGGGATCCATGGTGGTGACTGTCCCCGCTTTCTATTTGTAACCCTTGCTCTTATGTCCGATCTTTTACTATCGCCTGCTTCCCCATCCCCATCTCCCTCACTGACCAGAATTCCCATTAAACTGGTCGGACAACATTTGACCTCGTTTGTGTCTTAATCTCACTCCGGGTATGTTACAGAATCTCCCCTCACTCCGATAATCGGAGCGGGACAGCGTGTCAGCCACTCCTCCCAGCTTTGTGTCATCAGCGAACTTGATGACAGTGCATTCTATACCCTCATTCAGGTCATTGATGAAGGTGTTGAATAAGATTGGACCCAGTGCTGACCCCCGGGGAACACTGCTAGCTACAGGCCTCCAATTGGACTCTGTGCTGCTGATCGCAGCCCTCTGAGCTCTGCCAGTCAGCCAGTTCACAGCCCACCTCACCGTCCACTCCTCTATGCCACACTTTCCCAGCTTCATTGTCGGGATGTTGTGGGAGACAGTATCTAAAGCCTTGCTGAAGTCAAGGTAGGCATTGTCCACTGCTCTCCCCTCATCTACCCAGCCAGTGATGACATCATAGAAAGCTACCAGGTTGGTTGAGCATGATTTCCCCTTGCTGATTCCATGCTGACTACTCCTGATAACCTTCTTCCAATTGCTTGAAGATGGCATCCAGAACAAGCTGTTCCATTACTTTTCCAGGGACAGAGGTGAGGCTGACTGGCCTGTAGTTCCCTGAATCCTCCTTCTTGTCCTTTTTGAAGACTGGAGTGACATTGGCAATCCTCCAGTTTTCAGACACCTCTCCTGTTCTCCAAGACCTTTCAAAGATGATAGAGAGAGGTTCAGCAATCACCTCTCCCAGCTCCCTCAGCACACATGGGTGCATCCCATCAGGGCCCATGGATTTGTGTGCATTGATTTTGCGTAGACACAGTCAGACTATCTCCTCCTCAACCAAAGGGAAGCCTTCCATTCCCCAGAATCTCTCTTTTACCTCCAGGGTCCAGGATTCCTGAGGGGGAGTCTTTGTAGTAAAAACCGAAGCAAAGAAGGCATTCGGTGTCTCCACCTTCTCAGCATCCCCTGTTACCAGGACACCCCTTCATTTAGTAGGGAACCCACAATTTCCCTAGTTCTCCTTTTACTGTTGACATACTTAAAGAAACCTTTCTTGTTATCCTTTATCTCCTTTGTCATATTCAATTCCAAGTGGGCCTTAGCCTTCCTCGTTGCATCCCTACAGGCCCTGACAACATTCCTGTGTTCTTTCCAAGTGGACAGGCCTTTTTTCCACATTTTCTGGACCTTCTTCTTCCCTTTGAGTTTATCCATGAGCTTGTTCTCATCCATGCAGGTCTCCTGCCACCTTTTCCTGATTTCTTACTCTTAGGGATGCACTGACCCTGAGCTTGAAAGAAGTGTAGTTTGAATATCGACCAGCTGTCATGGGTCCCCTTACCTTCTAACACTAGCCCATGGGATACCTCCAGGTGGGTCCTGGAAGAGGTCGAAGATGGCTTTCCTGAAGTCCAGGGTAGCAGTACTACTTGTTGCTTTGCTTTTTCCACTCAAGATCCTGAACTCAACTCATGGTCGCTGCATCCCAAACTGCCCCCAACCCTCACATCCCAGAAGATAAAGTTTGGCATAGCTAGAGGAATCTGAGTAAAAGGCTTTTGGACAGGAAGAAGAGGGCAGACTGATGTGACAGTGGTACCAGCCCTAGCAATGCAGATTTCAGTGGTGTCTGTGGGCTTCCTGGAGCATTTTTAGGCAGTCAGGAAAGGTCTACTCACTGGCTGAATGTGTCCTTGTGCATAGGGGCTCAAACCTGGGTCTCAGTGAACAAGTAGAGAAATGATTTGTTTTACTTCAATTTGAATTAAAAGCAGAGTTTCTTTAAAAAAAAAAAAAGTGCCTACCCCAGGCTTTCAGTACCTTTAATACTCATTTAAAAATGCATGTCACACAATGAAAGAAAACCAGTGCCAGTCCCCAGCGTGGAACTAAAACCAACCAGCCAAGCAGTTAGAACAAACAAGCGAAAGAGTGGAAAAAATCCAGTCCTCCACAGGCTGTCTTTCTCTTTCTTCTTCTCTCCCTTCCTCCTTGCTTCAGCCATGAGTGTTCAGCTACGGGGCTGCATTTTGCAGTCGTGCCTTCACCTCAGCACTTTAACCCATGCAGCTCATTCATTGTCCCCTAACACGAGAAACCTTAATGAAAAGAAAGCAATGCCAGAGCTACTGTTTCTTCTTGCTTTTTGTACAAAATTTCTAGGAGCCCAGTGATGAGGTTACAGACTGGCTAAAAGCTATGGCTATGCATTAGAATGGGATGGTCTGAAAGAGGGGGCAACTGTGGAGTTAAGGTGCTGAGAGAGGTTTGACAATTTGCTTCAGCTGGCCAGGAATCCTTGATGCATCCTCCCTTGGTGTCCCCTTGGAGAAAACCTAGTGGAAAGCATCATGTCCATGGACCTCAGGATAGGCATTTTCTTCTCTAGGAGAGGATTTCAGGAATAGAAATCCTGTGAATCTGGGGAGTGGGTGATGGAGCCTTGAAGCTCACCTGTAGCACTGGCAGAATATTCCTGCCCACCAATGGCAATGTGGTGGGACTTGTGAGATGAACAAGGTAGTCTCTGTCTGGTTCAGAGCTGACATTATCCTTCTCTTGAGCTGGTTCCCTTCTCAGGTAGTTGCTGTGAATCATCCACAGCAGAAGGGGCAGGGACTTGAGCGGGACTGAACTATGAACGGCCTGCTCATGGCAGAGGAGTAATCCTCTATAGCTGGCATTCAGCGCAGCAGAGGGATCTTCCTTGCCTGCTGCCCAATTTATACCTTTCTCAAGGATAAGTAAAAATCTCCAGGGCTATTATGATGCCTCCTCACATGAGCCTGAAATGTACTGAGCACAGATAGAAGAAAAAGAGGAAACAGGAAAAAACATCAGCATCTCAAATGATGTACAAGAGGGCTGGTGCCTGTGGCACTGCATGCATTCAATTTCAGTGTGCTGTTTCCCTTCTCTGAAAAGGCAACCTTCGGGCACTTCGCTAAATGGATTGAAAGGTTTGTCTGGTTTTAATGATGCTTCTGAAACAGCCTGTGTGTTATTCCTCCACTCATACACTTCTGAGAGATTTTGTCATGCCTCTTGGTAAACCAGAACATTATGAATACTTTGGCATTTAGCAGGTAGGCAATGTTCTGTTCTGGGACTACTTTAGAAGGAGTGACTGGGGTTAATAAGCTAATGTTTTCTGGGAGAGGGTATCCTAATCTGGGAGAGTATGGGAACAATCAGCAGATTAATTAAGATGTGTGTAATGGAGTGGTATGAACATATAACTGTAGCAATCAGATGAATTGGAAACACGGTTTCTGTCTCAGGTGGGATCCTTTAGGGATGCAGAATCTATTTGCCCTGTGAAGTACAATTCCCTGTACACTTTTACAGCAAACCCGCCTTAGCAGAGACAGACTCAGGCTCTGCCCTTGATTATCGCAGTATAGATCTGTAACACCGGAGTGTGCAAAATGAGGAAGACTGAGTGCCACAGAAGGACTGGGCAGCAGAGGAAAACTTAAGTGAAACCATGACAGGTTTACACCTGCATAGCTGAGATAAAATCTGTCTCTAAGGCTTTAGCAGTGGAGAGGGGAGCTCAGTGAAGTGGTTTAAGTGAAAGGATATCATTCTGGTTTCTCAGCAGGACATTTGTGAACCAGTATCCAAGGAAAAAAGTTGTAGCAGATTTTTTTTTGCTCACATTCCTGAGTTGTCAGGACTACACACCAGTGGAGAAGGATGGAAGAGCCTGGGGGAGAAAATATTGATTTGGCCCCCTGGGCTGGTATTTATGTGTGCAAGATGTGTGCATGACTTAGGGAAGAAATCTTGCTTTGTACTTCTGTCATCTCAAGGAACACCTGCTGTGGGACAGCACATGTATTTTATGTATCAGTATGATTACATCTATCTTAGCCAGACTAGGATTGGTACTACATCCCACTGTGCAGGTATTCTCCTTGGATACTGTGGGCTCAGGCTCCAGGTGCTGCTCCAAGGGAGATTTAAATATTTTCTGTGATGTAAAATTGCTTCAGAAGGAGCACTTTTGTGAAACTTTATCAGTGTATATGATAATGTCAGACTTGTGGTCATTTCAGACTTGTGGTCCCTACACATTTAGCTACTGGGTAAATGGCTCTGTCTACGCAAGAACGTCACCTTCTCTTGAGTTTTGAAGAGTGTCTGAAGCCATTTTCTCTCTCATGCCTTGTAAAACTTGAGGCTAGTGTTTGGGAATTAGCTGAGTGAAAATTCCTGGTGTGCCTATATTTGGCCATGTGGAAAGATAGCAAGGACTAGTGTCCTAAGTGAGCCCATTGCCTGATTTTCACTCAAGTGGAAGATAGTGATGTGAAGAGCAGTAGCCCTTCTGTTTCTAAGAGGTATCATGTTAAAGAGCTTGTTAATACCCTCCTGCCTCCTTCCCATCCCTTAGGCAACCAGCATGAGCAGTTACTGAAGATAAGGGTATGCACAGGACAAAATTTCCTTTCAGCTCGGAGCATTTTTTCTGTGATGAAATGAACATGCAGTTAGAAAGAACACTGGGATGTAAATCTGCAGCGCTTCTTTGCAAAGCTGTAGATAATTGTTAAAGGCAGACAGAGACAGGGGTGTGGATGGAGCTGAGTGGGACGGTGTGAGTGGGAGAAGAAACATGCCTGACGGACTCTGGCAGTGGGGGGTGCCTATTCTGGCAGCAGGTGGGTGAGCACGTGGGCAGCACTGAGAGCGTGGTGAATATGCATGACTGAATTATTGGTTTATTATGCACGTGGCTGAGTCAGGCAGGGGGAGGAAGGTGGTCAGTGGAGCAGATTTCTTCTGTCCTTCTGGTCATAGTGTGAAGAAAATAACAGTATTTTGAATGTGTGGTAAATCTAGCAGGACTCCCAGCGAGCAATAGCTCAGCATTGAATCCACTTTTTCTGCTCTCTGGGACACTACAGCGTCCTAATTCCCTCTGGGCCCATGTTGACCACTTTCCAGCTATTGTAAATGGCTGCAGGGCAACAAATCCATTTACATCTGGGTAACAGAAAACAAAAATTTTGAGCCATCTTCCTTGTCTATCCTTCGGTCTCCCTTTGCCTCCCTTGCTGCTTTGTCTTCGTTAGCTCTCCCTGGCTGTCCCCTGAAGCTAAAATGGACTGTCTTGTTACCTCCATTGATTGTCCCTTTCAAATGTGGTTAGCAGTGATCCTGGATTCTGGACTGTAATGCTGTGCAGAGGCTGCACTGTGCCTTGGACAGAGAGGAAGGCAAAGGAGGACCAATTTATGATGAGAAGCACTTGGAAGCCAGGGTAGAAGTGAGGCAGAAAGCAGTGGGAATAGCTCTAGGCACACCCGCTGAAACCAAAGCTCTGGGTGTGACCAGACCTGGAGCTGCAAAAAGTGGAGGCTGGGGATTAGCATCTGTCCTGACCTGGACAGGGTTCCCAGTTCAGGTCACCTTGGGTAATGTTGCTGTTCTGGAGCATGGGAACTAGAGGCTTTGCTGCCCTGAGTCTCTTGAATCACAGAGGTTGTTGGAGTGGGAGAGACTCTAGCACCGACAGCGTGTGAAAGGCAGATGATTAGGGGTGGGAATGCAGAACGGAGGTAGATAGGGGAAAGGATATGGGTGTTCCCAACCAATGTGCACTTCCCACTGTGCTCTTCTCCGTTTCACAGTGGCTGGCTGCATGCTTCTTTGGGGGCAGCAGGAGGTGGTCATTTCTGGGCTATCACTAGTCCTGCTCTGAGTTAAGCACATCTCTCTGCAGGGCTCGTCTCTTCAGTCTATGGTTCAGATATCTGCTCCTTTCCAACTGTGGGAGGCTGAGTCTGATGGGGTGTGTTCTGTCTGTTTGTGTGGTTGGGCTTCCTATCACCACAGAGTTCTAGGGCAGGAAAAACGAATGATGTTAACCTTGTGCATTTTTTAGCTGCTGCTTTTCTTTTACTGAATGAATATCACATGTCCTCCCTCTGCATATCATCTCCCCCCTCCCTGCTCTGGGCTTTACATCAGCCTCCTTAATAAGAAGTGCTCTGTTTTTAGTCCCAAGCGAGTGCCAAGTCCTTCACTGCAGGGCTCACTGTTGCCTGAAGCTCTCTTCTGAAACAGCAGGCTTGTTCTGCAGGCATGCTGCACGCCCCTAAAGAGTGGATCAGAGCTGGGGTGCCCTGTGTGGAGGCTTACAGCCCCCTCTCACTCCACCCCAGCTCCTTTTGTTCCGCGTTATTATCAGTGACTGAGAGGTAGGAGTGAAGGACAGACTCTCCAGTGTTGTGGTTTATAGTAAATTCCTTCATGAAATCAGCTGCCACGCTGGTAGTGAGTAACTGTAGATGAACCTCACAAAACTCAATGACTGGGCAAAAAGGAGGCAACGAGCTTTAGTGCAGACAAATGTAATGAATCCAGGGAAAAGTCATCTCAATCATGCCTGCTCCCTGTTGGCTGCTAGACTGACTGTTGAGGTCACTGCCAGAAGATCTCTGAAAATACTGGCTCACTGTGCACCAGGGGCCAAAATCAACAAACTGGCATCATCAGGAAGGGCATCATCAGGAAGGGCACTGGGAACAAGACTGAGATGCTCAGCTCTGGGGTATGATGGGCATTTCTGGTCCCTGCTCCCCAGGAGGGCAGAGTGGAGTCAGAGTGGAGTCTGAATAGCAGAACTGCTATTCACCAGATCCCATGCTGCTAGAATGATCCTGAAACAAGTGAAAAAAGTGAAAAAAATCTGGTAAAAGGAAGTACTTCCTTACCCAGTGGATGACTGGGGATTTCTGGATTTTCATCTCCTGGGAGGTGATGGAGGCAGCCGGTGTTAGCAGGGGCAAAAGGGGCCAGATAAGCTCATGGTCAAAAGGCCCTGCTATTAAAGGAAGTAAACAAGGATATATCTATATCAAACCCAGCCCAGGACTGCCACAGTTGCCCCATCAAGTGGCACTGAACAGTGCATGCACTAAGGGGTGCTTCCTTTCCCCCTCTACTGCCCTTTGCAGTGCTCTCAAAGCATTTTGTTTCTTTCACATGTGCTTCCCAGTCCTTCAGCAGGGTCCATTTTTATCTTTGAGAGTTTACTGATATTTCATCCATCTCAGTATTAATTTTTTGTGACTTGCTTCCCTGACCCTCCCATGCCTTCCTCAATAGCCAAAACACAAATAGCCTGTGCTGGAGTGAAGATAAAGCAAACGTAAAATATGTGAAAGGGAAAAGGCTAAAAGGAGAAGATGTAAAATATAATGTCTAGTTTAAGTGTGGGAATTGCTGCCCTAAGCAAATATTATGGCAAATGGCTTAAAAAGATACCGGAATGGATTCGCCAGTTCTCTAAGTAGGACTAGCCCCATCTATTACACAAGGCTCGATAGGGCTTCATGCATAAATCCTACAGAGACAGGAAGAAATTCATTTGGGCCGTGATGGGAGGGTGTCACAGATGCTTTCATAGCTCTGTTCCAGAATGGGAATCCTCTGTCACAATTGTCATGGATAATGATGAAACTGATGTACAGGGCAGGGCTGTGAGGTGGAGAACAAGCTCATCTTTAAATGACTCAGCCCAGCCATATGTTCAGCGCTCACTCTGGATCTCTCATCCCTCTTTCTTTTCCACGGTACGTCCTCATGCAAGGAACTGAAGCTCCTTCTCCAGTGTCAACATCATCTTTCTCTCAGATTTACAGATGTGCACCTGAGTCCTTTCTGCCAGCACAGTCCTGACTGAAGTGGTGGGAGAGCAGATGCTGTGGTCAGGGTCCTGAATGGGCAGCTGGCACCTAGTGAGCCTCCATGGGAAGGAGGCTGCCAAAGCAAGGAGGCTCTCCTCACTATCCAGAATGTGGCTGCTTAGCCCAGCTTCGCCATACTTGTTCGCTCACAAGTACTAAGCTAAAAACTCAGAAAAGCTAAACCTTGCTTGAAAGATTTCCAATGCTTGTCACTACCGCTAAAGCACATTCTGAAGTTCTCTGTGCCACAACTCTCCATCTCTCCACCCCTTTCTGGCAATCACATTTTTTCCCTTCACTCTTTTCTTGGTCCAACATCCTTCCTATTCTTTGCCCACCATACCTGACTGCAGGGTGGTTTACAGTTTTTGTTTGTTTTTTTAATCATTCTATTTGTTAGAGAAAAAGGAAAGTCCAATTGTTTCTTTCATGGTTGTTTGAAGGTAAGGCTAAAAACTGTATGTATGTTGTGCAGGTGTATGAGAATAGATGGCTGTGACGTGAAACAATAGGTGAAGAGTAAGTTAATGGTCATAGTTTGGTCTTTGGTTATTTAATTAGAAAGTGGATGTGAAAAAATTATTTAAGTTGTGCCCTCCTTTGAGTGGAGGGCTGTAAAAAGTCACCTCCGGATGTCCCTTCCAACCTAAATTTCTCTGTGACTGTAAAAATCTTGTTTGCCATAGTGATATTTTTGTCCTGAGCTGTGTTCTTATTTGCTTGTCTCAGAGAATGTGGTGTGGTAGAAATGGATGGTATCTGGAATCTTGTCTTCTAGGCATAGTAATCCAATCAAGAGTTTCTCCTTTCACTGCCTAAACAAACCTTACTTTGCAGGAGAGCAAAAAATTACAATTTGAAGAGCTCATCTGTAGAAGTGTTTTCCCAATCAAGGACTGCAATGCTAAATAGGGTTAAAGTCTCTACGTTTTCTGAGTGAGTCTTTGCTAAATGAGGGCCTACAGTTGGAAGTGGAACTACAAGGCTGAAACTGGACCTGCAAGCAAATTTTTCAGCATAGTTCCTACTTTCCCCACTGAAGTGGTTCCCTTTGAGAATCTCTGTGGGCTGCACTCAGTCTCCTTAATCTCTGAACTGCCCATCATAGCTCAGCTCCCTCCTAGAAACCCAGGTATTCTGTGTCAGAGAAAAACTGAGGGGAAATGGAGAAGTGAGGGTGATGGTGGCAACTTAAGTGTTCCTAATCTCTAATGTTTTACTTCCAAGACACTGTGATAACGATTATAGCCTTGATTCTGGCTTTCTACAAAGACTCAGAGAAGGATTTTCAGGGATATCCAACTGTGTAATTTTTTTAGACATTAAGAAAGCAGAGTCAAGGAACCCTGTTTTGAATGACTTGCTACTTGACATAGCATAGCATAACAAGTTACCCTTTGGAGGCACTGCAGGCCTAGCTAGCCTCTGATGTCCCTTCTCAGCTACCTCTGTCAGAACTGCTCCAGAAGGAGAGAGCCTGGTATTGACAGATGACATTTGCAACTTGAGAGTCCAGGGATGCTCAGAACATTATTTCAGGGCCCACTCCATTATTTCAGGGCTCAGAACATTATTTCAGGGTGCATCCCTGCACCGCCTCCACTGTGTAAACCTCCTCTTCTTTAGCCACTGGCAACTGTTCTGGGTGGCAGTGTCTGTGAATAGGTTCTAGGAGCCACGAGGTTCCCTTCCCATGTCTCTACCTTCACCCTGCCCTGCACCAACAGACCTTAAAAAAACTTGCCACCCTGGCTCAGGCTGTTTTCTAACATCACCATTGTCTGTGGCCTTTTTGTAGCCAGCAGAGGCAGCATTTTTTGGAGGGGGTCAGCTTCCCCTGTTCTGGAGGAACTACTGGGAGAGCTGACTGCAAACAGATTTTCACTGCCCCGATGTGGACTTATGTCAAACAGTGCCCAATGAGAGCTGACAAGCTGACAGACCCAATCCATCAGTGGAGGATGAGGAGGGGGGGGAGAAGAATGTCTCTTGCGCACGCCTTCAAGAGACAGAGAACAATTTCACAGATGGGCCAGAAAAGCTCCTGTAAGTGATACAGGTATGTATTTAATAGTCTTGCCATTTCTGAGAAGGGAGACACAGACAGCGGAGATACAGAGAAAAGTTCAGTGCTGGGCACAAGATAGCCCATAGGAGTCCAGCTTCTGTGGGGAAGCTGCTGTTTGGTACTTACTGACCCATAAATTATCACAGAATCACAGAGCTGTAGGGGCTGGAAGGGACCTCTGGAGATCATCTAGTCCACCCCCCCGCTAAAGCAGGTTCCCTAGAGTAAGTAACACAGGAAAGCATTCAGGCGGATTATGCATGTCTCCAGAGAAGGAGACTCCACAGCCTCTCTGGGCAGCCTGTTCCAGTGCTCTGTAACCCTCAAAGAAGTTTTTTCTCATGTTCATATGGAACTTCCTCTATTCCAGTTTGTGCCCATCACCCCTTGTTCTGTTGCTGGGCACCACTGAAAAGAGCCTGGCAACACCCACTTGACTCCTGCCCTTTAGACATTTATATGGATTGATAAAATCCCCTCAGTCTGACCCCTGGGGAACACCGCTAGTTACAGGCCTCCAACTAGATTCTGTGCTGCTGATCACAACCCTCTGAGCTCTGCCAGTCAGCCAGTTCTCAACCCACCTCACTGTCCACTCGTCTGTCCCACACTTTCTGAACGTACCTATGAGGATGTTACGGGAGACAGTATCTAAAAGCCTTGCTGAAGTCAAGGTAGACAACAGCCACTGCTCTCCCCTCATCTACCCAGCTGGTCATGACGTCATAGAAGGGTACCAGGCTGGTCAAGCGTAACTTCCCCTTGGTAAATCCATGCTGACTACTTCTGATATCCTTCTTTTCTTTCACTTGCTTGGAGGTGACATCCAGAACAAGCTGCTCCATCACCTTTCCAGGAATGGATGTGAGGCTGACTGGCATGTAGTTTCCTGGCTCTTCCTTTTTGCCTTTTTTGAAGACTAGAGTGACCCTGACTTTCCTCCAGTCCTGAGGCACCACTCCCATTCTCCATGACCTTTCAAAGATGATAGAGAGTGGCTTGTCAATCACTTCTTCCAGCTCCCTCAGCGCACATGGATGCATTCCATCGGGGCCCATGGATTTCTGTGCAATCAAGTTTTCCTGGACGATCTCTGACCCAATCCTCCTCAAGCAAGGGGAAGTCTTTCTTTCTCCAGACTCTCTCTCTCACGTCCAGGGTCTGGGATTCCTGAGGGTCAGTCTTTGCAGTAAAGACTGAAGCAAAGAAGGTGTTCAGTAACTCTGCCTTCTCGGTGTCCTCCATTACCTGGGCACACGCATCATTCACCAGTGGGCCTGCATTTTCCGTAGTCTGCCTTTTACTAGTGACACACTTAAAGAAGCCTTTCTTGTTGCCCTTGACTTCCCTTGCCAGATTTAATTCCAAGTGGGCCTTAGCCTTCTTGTGGCATCCCTGCATGCCCTGGCAATGTTCCTATATTCCTTCCACACGGCCAGACCCCTTTTCCACATCCCATGGACTTTCTTTTTCCATCTTAGTTTTTCCATGAGCTCCTTGCTCAACCATGTGGGTCTCCTGCCACCTTTGCCTGATTTCTTACTCTTCTTACTCCTGCCACCTTTGCCTGATTCAAGTGGTGCTTGAATGTCAACTAACTCTCTTGGGCTCCATTACCTTCTAATGCTCTAACCCATGGGATACCTCCAAGTATGTCCTTGAAGAGTTCAAAGTTGTATCTCCTGAAGTTCAGGGTTGCAATCCTACTTATTCCCTTGTTTCTTCCATGTAAGATCTTGATCTTCACTATCTTATAGTCGCTGCATCCAAGGCTGCCCCCAGCCTTCACATTCCCAACTAACCCTTTCTTGTTTGTAAGAACAAGGCCCAGCAGCACCCCTCTCGTTGGATCCTCCACCACCTGCATCAGAAAGTTGTCTTCCACAGCCTGCAGGAACCTCCTGGACTGTGTTTGCCTGGCAATGTTGCTTTTCCAGCAAGTATCAGGATGGTTGAAGTCTCCTGTAGAAACATGTTCCTGTGATTGTAATGCTACTTCCAGCTGTCTGTAAAAGGCCTCATTAACTTCCTCCTCCTGATCAGGTGGCCTGTAGTAAACCCACCCACAGTGGTGTCACCCAAATTAGCCTGATGTACAGAGATGGTTAGTAGTGGACTGCTAGTTGAGCTCAGAAGTAGAAGGTCTTTGGAACCAGATTCTGGGATGCAAGAACTGGTTCTTTCTCCTTTTGACTCATGCATCCTGTACTGAAAAGCTCCTGAAGAGTAATTATGATGATGAAGTCTGGGAGAAAATATTTGTGATTAGCTACTTTTATTGGTGCATAGTTAGTTGTAGCACTCACGGTGGAAGACTCTGAGGTGAGAAGTGTCCTTTGGGTACTCCCCTTTGCTGAAATCCAAGATTCAGGTTTGCTGGAGAAGGGAACTTGTGCCTGTTTGAATTGGGGCCAGTGTCATCTCAGCTATTGGGTCAGAATTAGGGCAGAGAAGTTCTCACAGCTTTTTCCTGCCCACAGGGCATATTACCTCATCCATGCTCCCAATCAGACCCTGACTCACTGCTAGCTATGACCTGAAACTTGAGCTTATCTGGGCCTATTACCTTGCTTTGTATCACCCCTCATATTGGCCTGCAGAATGACACCTATCACCTTCTTTCAAGCTTTTAGATGAGCCCAGCCTGAGAAAAAACATCCCTCATGAGCTCAACTGTTTGAAGCTGATCCCAGCTGAGCAGCTTGACAATATCTTCTAAGTAAAGACCTGGAAATCAGCACTCAGTTGGACTTTATGTATTGGTTACTCCCTGAGCACTTTCCACATTAAAAACCAATACCAAAACCAACTAACTGCATGCTGACTTTTTTCCACATTTAGCAGCTTACTATGTAAGTTCATAACGGGCCATTATTCTTATTTCCTCTGTCTTTTTCCAAAGCATTGACTGGTTTCATGTCCCATCAACAGTCTAAGTAGGAACCTGGTAAAACGTTGGCAATTTTCACCATGATGCTGAGTTCTTGAATGTGTTTGTTCTAGACACCTAAGAAGTTACAGAGTTGAGAAGAGATGGTCTTCTGATCTTTTCCTCACTGGGAAAGTTAAGAGGAATGCCACCACCATCGTCCATGTCCTTCATCCCAAGTAACATGACCAGTAGTGGGGATGGCTGAGAAGTGGTTCGGTGGCCTGGGCTTGATCTCCAGCCTCAATAATATGTGGAGCAGTGCAGATGAATCACTTGGTGATCCAGTGTGATTGTGGCTGGTCTCTGTACATGGAGCTTAAGGGTAAAGATTTTGCTTCTGCTTAATATCCGTGTAGGATTGCCACTGCAGGATGTCTGCCTTATTTCGTCAGTGTAGATGGTACAGAAAAATGAATGGTGCAGAGATTATCAGGATCCTCTGTTCTGAAAGATATTTCGAAGTACCAAGATACTATTGTGTTAAAGTTTAGCTGCTTCATTGTTGCTATGCTATCAGTAGTAATCCAAACACATAGCTTAAAAGTATGAAAACCAGTCCCTTTCTCTTCATCTAGTCAATGTCCTTTCCTCTGACAAAGTGGAAATTGGCGACTCTTTACTTTATAGCTGTCTGATTTGCAATTTTTTTCTCCTTTTCCCCCCGCCCTTACAGCGGCCTGTCCTCATACTACTGATTCATTGTGCCATCAGATGGGTGATAGCAGATGCTTCAGGAGAAGGGAATCTTCCTCCACAATTTGCTTAGCCAGTTGTGTGGTTGGAGTAGGAGTCAATTCCTTCCTGCCGTCTGCAGCCGTCTGCAGCCCGAAACGACTCATCCATCCCTTACAATCCGAGGGGTACAGCTATAAATACTAGCAAGGATTCATAGAAGTTGCTGGTCCCTTTTAAGTTCTTCCTCCAAAATCTGTCTCTAAGTTTCTTATGGCAGCAAAAGGCTTCTGTTGAAATGCAGAGTGCAAAGGGGTGTGTATGGCTGATCATTCATCTCACCAAGCTGCTTGTCCTCTGAGTGCTGCATTAAGAGGGCTGGAAGGCAGTGTTAGCTCTTTTTTGTAGTGTGCTTAATTACTATTAACAGAATCTCCTCTAATTCTTCACCTGGCCACGATGTGGTGACATCTGTCACGTCTTAGAGATAGGCTGGGACATTTGCTGTACTGGTGGCATAGACAGTTAAAAGGAACGTGTTCCTGCACAAATGGGGACCTGGTAACTTTTAGTCAGACACAGCCCTCCCGCTTGCCTCAGTATCTAAGTTTGCAGGCAAGTAACATTTCCATCTCGATTTCAGTGATTAGGAGTGACATCCTCTTTCTACAGCCATATGGGGTGTGAAAATAAATACATCTGCGTGGTCCAAATCGATCCAGAAAGGTGGAAAAAAAGCCAATGGCTATCAGAAAAATTATCCCTCTCTGCCTCTCTCCTTCCCGCCTGCCCTGGTTGTTTCATTTGCTGAGCCGTGTTTCCTCCCACTCTTCAGCTGGGCCAAATTTGGCTCTGTCTGGCAGAGGCAAGGGCACCAGCAGTGGCAGGGCTGGCAGGGAAGGGGGAGAGGAACAGGGCGAGGGCTTGCAGGGATGGGGCACCCATGGATCTCACCAGGTGATGCCTGCCCCCCCAGCACCTCCTGGGTCCCCTTCCAAGTCCCTTTCTGGGATCCGGGCTGATTTTGGCAGTTGGCTGCCAATGCAAGTGGGTTTCCATGGCAATATATCAGTGCTGCGCATGCCCTCCTCATCTCCCTGCCTCATTCACTCTCCTCACCCCCCCCTCCTCAGCCCTCCTGCTTCTGAAGCCTGTTGCCATGGAAAAGTTATAATCCGCAAAGAATTTCAGCTGCCCCCCATTTCTTTTTTTGGTGCTAAAAGTTTGCTTTTCAGTTTAATGTGTGGGTGGAGGAGGCTCCATCTGCATCTTTGAAATCTTGTCCCTGGGTGAGGAAAAGGTCTCTGTCTCTGTCTTGGTGAGGTTCTCCTGGAGGGAGGGAAGCTGCAGAAGGGAGCTCCAGCCGATGGGCGACCAGCAGGGTTATGGCTTTGGGAAGTGCTTATGTGACACTGGAAATCGTGACCATTTTCTTTCAAAGCGCAGTGTCGTTTGGAGTCTGGAGCCTGGCTCAATGACGTTTAAGCACACAAGTAGTGTTGGAGTGAGTGAAAGGAAGAGCGAAAGATTTCTGAAAGATGCCTCCTCTGGAGGTTGCTTTTTCTGAAATGATCATAGTGAGCGCTGCCAAGAGAAGAGGGTGAAGACAACTCATACTCTGCCACAATATGTGCATGGCAAGAGCTGCGGAAATGATGCAGCCTAAGGTACTGAATGAGACCAGGACCAGAGCTCATGTCAGCCCACCTGGCACTCACGTTAATTCCCAATATGTCAGGGTACGTCCAGGGCTTGGGTGTGAGGTTTGTGGGTTACATTTTAGCTTGCTAACTTGAGTACCGGTCAAAGGTGAATCCAGTGAAGTGCAAGATTGAATAAATCCATCTAGATATCTTTGATAAATGCTAGGGTGCTCTGATAGCTTTGCTGCTAGTTGGTTGAATTGAAAGTGGCTGGTGCTAGACATGGGACTTGACCCTCTGTTGCACTCTGCATGGAAATGTTCTGGTCTCACTCCCAGCACACTTGCTGTTTCCATCTGTGCTGTGTTCAGGCTTCCCGCGGTGGGCACTGTGGCTTGGGAACTCCAGATGCATATTGGAGAAGCTTATTCACAGTATTTCTAGGTCTAAGGAGTCTTGGAAGTCTCCTGAGCAAAAAAATATTCTTGGGAAATTTCCCACTTTGACTGTTCAGGAGAGAGAAGGGAAAGAATTCAGGTAATACAGGCCAAATTTGGACCTTCTACTTACTTCAGACCTCCTGAGAGTCTTTGATTGGAGGTGATGTTAGCATCACACCCGAGGCTTCTTTAAACTGACCTTTTCCCACAGAAGAAGCAGAGAAGTAATTCAGGATCAAATGCAGCTCTAGAGTCAAATGGCACATTTACTTCACAGGGGATACAGCAACTGGGGCTGAAGTTGACCCTCTCTTTCTTCTTGTTCAGGAAACATTGAGGATGCTTTTTTTTTTAATATATAGACAACTACATTCAGACGACCTACTGCAGACACCTATCCTACGCATTGTAGTTACCTTTCCCCATTGTCTGTGTGTCAAGGATCTGAGCCACTTGCTGCTCACCTGGCCTCAGATGCCGTAGCAGTCAGAGTCTAAATAGGGCACGTAGAGTAAGTGACGAGGTATAACCTAGAGTCTTTTCAGACTGTTGGAAAAATTGTTGATTTATGAAATCATAAAGTCACAGTGCTGGGTCATTGAAACTCCTTTTGTATCAATTCCTGAAAGGTGATGGATTTTCAGCCATGGGCTGTGGTCTGTCCTGCACAAAGCAAAAAGCTTGAGGTATCAGCAATGTGCTACCTCTTCCCCTGTCAATATGTCTTTACTCTGTTCTAAATTAACGTAATTTCTTCAATCCCACTACATGGGGTGTTTTCTGACACTGCTGAGGAAGAAGCCCGAGTAGCCACAGTGCCATGTTGGGCACCTCTCAGATGGACCCCATCAGTACATTTCACAAAGGTTTCTGAACATCTCGCAGCAGAGAAAAAATCTTCAACCAATCTGGGCTAGGGGTAGAGCCAGTGACCTAAAGGCAAATATTTCCTTTCTTTTGTACGTTTTAGGCTCCTGGGATGGATCCAAAAACAGTTTCTGAAGCACTGCTTGAGAAGTTGGAAATGCAGTGACTGCAACAGCAGACATAGTCACCCTCTGGTGCTTAGCAAGAGCTCATGTAGCCCCAGACATCACCCTTTTATTGAAAGGAAGGGAGAGAGGGCATGTAAATTTATTTAACAGGGTCTGGACTATAAACTACATCACAAAACACTCTACAAAGTTAATAATACAAAGCACAAGTCGGATGTGATATAAATGATGTAAATGTGTGAACTCTGAGTAGGATTTTGGCAGTGTTCCCAGCCATGTTCAAAATGTACCCATGATATTTCTATCTCCCATATTGGGAACCCACTAGAGACAGGCAGAAAAGACTTAGGTTGAGTTTGTTATCCATATTTATCATTCACTTCAGAATAGCATCCTCCTCCCACACTGATCCTCACGGCGCTGCATATGCACCCAGCTCAAAGCAGGAGACTTTACACTCTGACTTTTGGGGCAAGAGTTGAGAATGGTGAGATATGCTTGCAGTGTTCACAGTGTGCGTTGGGCAACTCAAAATAGATGATACAGAAGAATATGGACCCTGTAGCTGTGCAGGTAAAGGGGGCGGAGTACTGTCGAGTAATGGGACTTTGGAGCAGAAAGGAGCCATGAATGAATGTCAGTATCAAACAAAATACTAGAAGGAGATGCTTGGTATTTACAGAATCACAAAATCACAGGGATTGGAAGTGACCTCTGGAGATCATGTAGGCCAGCTCTCCTGCTAAAGCAGGCACGTCCAACCGGCGGCCCACAGGCCGCATGCGGCCTGGCACAGCCCGTACCACGGCCCACCCCCTGCTGCCAAGCCGTCATGGTGGCAGCTCTTTCTGCACCACTCCCCCTGCCCTGAGTGGGCCAGCCTGGTCCTGGGCTCACGCCCATCACTCAGCAACAACCAAACATCGGTGTGAGCTGCAACCAGGACACAGGGAGGGTGCAGTGCATTGCTAACTCAAGTTATGGCAAATAATTTTATGTATTTTGATACTTTGGCTAAACACAGTCCTGTGAATAGCGAGAAACATGCAGCCTTGCTTTCCGTTTTGGGAAATAAATTTGAGAATAGCTTTCAAGATTGCTGAAAAAATCATCAATTTTTGATATATTTGCAACTTCATTTTCAGCCGATATATATTACCTGCAAATTTTCAAATGGAGTGTATAGAACTGCAATCAAATATTCAACACAAAAATATGATCATGTTTCCCTACTAGACTTCTACAAGACCTGTCTTACCAGAGAAATATATCCCTTGCTTCACAATCACGCCTTATTCACGTCATCACTTTTTGGCAGAACATACATTCGTGAACAACTGTTTTCAAGGATGAAGCACAGGAAGAGTAAAATTTCATCAAAAATCTATGACGAGTACCTTGAGAACTCAGTAAGGATTGCAACCACTCCCATCAAACCAGACTGGTGCATTCATTTTGCAAAAACAAGGTCAAAGATCCTACTAGTTCTATGGTTTCGTTGCTTTCTTTTTTTATGTTTTAATAAGAAAAATATATTGAAAAAAAAAGTTGTTAGTTATATACATTAACTACATTATGTGTTTTATATGCAACCTGAGACAATTCCTCTTCACTCAATGAGGCACTGGCAAGCCATGAAGTTGGACACCCATGTGCTAAAGGTTCCCTACAGTAGGTTGCACAGGAAAACATCCAGATGGGTTTTGAATATCTCCAGAGGAGGAGAATCCACAACTTTTCTGGGCAGCTTTATCTTTCAGTGTTTGGAGAAGGGATGATGTCAGCGGAGAAAAGGCACGGATAGGTGATGGCTGTGACTGTGGTGGGGCTAAGCAAAGGCTCTAGACTGAGGATTTGCAGAGTAATTTTGAGTTGGGACTTGGGGTCCAGGGAACACCTGGATGGGAATCCTCTGACTGTCAGTGCCTTGCTGGCCTACAGTGGAGGCATGGAAAGTGCCTGTGGCAGTGCCATCAAGCTGGCTGCAGGGAAGGCAGCCATGCCCAGCAGTGTCTGTGTTGGGAGTGCTGGTGACTGGCCAACAGGAAGGATGTCAGAGATGGCAGTTTGGGTGGAGAAGCAGTGGCAGAGGGAAGAGTACTGGTGGTGATGAGGATACTGATTGCACTGAGCATTACATTGGTATTCGGAGTGCTAAATGCAAGTGAAGACAAGAGTGGCTAATTACAGACATGATTACGAAGAGGAAGAGGAGCCAGGCTTGAGGAGGAGTGGTGAGGTCTGCGATTATGACACTGCAGTGAGGAAGTTGATGCTCAGTGTGGAGCTATGAGGGGTTTCAGTGCTCCAACTCTGGTATTAACTGAAGCTGTATTCTTCCTGTGTGCCAGCTTGTGACTTGCTTGCTTCTCCTTCTGCTTCATTCTTCAATTTCTTTGCTATCGCAGCGTTTTCCCTGTTTGCGCGTTGTGTGGAGAGAAATGCGTTAATGGCATTGTGTAAAAATAAATGACAAAAAAATTGAAATCTTAAATTAGACACTACCCCACCGCTGATGCATCCTGTGGCCCTCATCAGACAAATTCTAGCTGGGAGGTCTCCTGAGGAAGAATGAGGTTTTCCTATTGCTGCAAGGGATAAAATCACAGGGAAGTTTAAAGGAGAGGGAATTAAAAAAAAGAAAAAAAAAAGACCCTAATTGTTCTGAGACCATCTTCAGCCCAAGGAAGGGTTAATGCTTTAAATGCAATGTAATTTCAGTGGCACTAAAGAACATGTTTCCATGGAAACATCAACCCACAGAGGGAGAGAAAGAGAAGGGAGCCGAGCAAGAGCAGCTCCTCTGGCAAGGGGGGAGCAGCAGAATTCCACCCCCCCAGTCACTGACAAGGGTGATTATTTGTTTGTTTGTTTTATTCAATTCTCCTTTGGAGATGTGTTGATGAGGGAAGAAGCTGATAGGCTGCCATTTTGGCTGAACTGCTACAGACTCAGGAAAATCCAGTTGCACTTTTTAGACCAAGTGGCCTTACAGGCAGTGACTCTGCTCTTGTAAATGCCATGAATTCGTTCTTCTTCAGGAGAAACTCTTTACCATGAGCATGAAGAAGCACTGAAACAGGCTTCCTAGAGAGGTGGTTGATGCCACATGCTGGTCAGTACTCAAGAGGCATTTGGACAATGCCCTCAATAACATGCTTTAACTTTTGGATAGCCCTGGAGAGGTCAGGTAGTTGGACTTGATGATCTTTGTTGGTCCTTTCCAAATGAACTGTTCTGATGTTTCTAGCAAATGCTGTGGATGCTTTCAACACTTGATGAAAATTGAATAACCCTCAAGTCACTTGTGGTTTCTTAGTGGGTCGGAAAAGTTAAGTTAGCCTGCTGTTTCAAAGAGTATAATAAATGGATTTATTTCAATCTCTCCAGCTAGTTTAGCCTTGATGGCTTCTGGCAGCAGTGAAGGCACCTCTCTGGCTGATTGGAGGGGTTTTCTGTAAGCAAGAAAATCCTGAAAGCTCTGGAGGAAAATTGATGTGCTCTCCCATTTGATAGTCTTGACTTCCAGGACAGAAACTGGAATGAGCTCTGGACAAGTACAGAGATACTCCTATGGTTAACTTCCAGCACAGACTCCTTCAAACAACAGAAGAATCTGTTGAGATACAAGTCCATTTGGCCACTTGTTTTAAGATGCTGTTCAATTGCCATGCGGACCAAAAATGATTAAGAATAGTAAGGCGGTTTTCTGAGGTTTTAAATTCACTGTATGGGGCCAGTAGTTCAAGTGGAATACTTTTCTTTAAGGCTGTGCAGATTGAGAAAGCTTAAAAACATCATCCTCATTGAAAAACCACTGTGCAGAGCCTCATTTGACTTTTGTACTGTGGCTGCTTGTCCTATCAATGTTTGCATGACTATGCCCTAAGACAGATAAACAGATTTGAAGGACGGTGCTTAACCTTTCAGTATTTGCCTATTCCTAGTGGTATGGCTTCCATCAGTGACCTGTTAGGTGGATGCCAAGGCATAATTATGACCTACTGTCAACTGTTCTGACAAATGTAATTTTCTGTGCTTTTAGTGCCCCATGTAAATCTACCACAGCAGATTGTTAGTCCTTTCTGACAGGAGAAATACCTTGGAGTATTTCCTCCAAAGTGGTATGTTATCCATTCTTGATGAATAAGCAAGGATGGAAAAATGTGGAAATTAAAAATAATATACATCATCCGTAATTAGCAGGAATTTATTAGCTCAGTAAAGCTTTGTAGATTTATCCAACACTGGCCAGAATGTTTAGTTTTTATTTTATCCAGTCACTGTAGCAATTTTGACCTTAACACTATTTTCTGTTAGCTATTTTCTATTACTTAAAGGTTTGGTGAGTCAATTCAGAAGCATATATATTTTTATCAAAGCTTTTTGGTTAAAAAAACTTTCTGAGAATAGGTTGATTTCCTATGAGATTTATGGATGTTTTCAACTTTAACCAGAATATGTTCTTAATACACTTTTCCTTGTTTCAGGTTTATTTCCGGTGAGACCAGAAGGTGTAGAGGTGTATTCTCAAGCTATTTGGGACTGTGTCATTTTGCCAGCAAAATTGATAGTTTTTGGACAAAAGTTGTAAATCAAATATTTTGGGTTTTAAATTGAATCTTTTGACATGGAAATCCTGTTTGCTTTCTCTTGTGACTAGGAACATGGGAACTTTATGTTCCTATTTCTCCTTCTTGAAACCTGAACAGGCTGAATGTCCAGTGATATCCCTTCCCTTGCTGTGGCGATGCTCATCCTTGTAGGAATTCTACAGGGTGGCACGATACATGTATTTTCACTGGGACTCTTGTTCATTAAAGAAAGGGCAGAAGGTGTCACACAAAGGACAAGACTGTATGAAAGCATGACCATGCCAGAAGCTTCGTTTTCTGTCCAATGTCATTACAGTTTTCAGATCTTATGGTTCTGTCTTTCTGACAAGATGTTGATCTCCTCATAAGAAAATGTTGTTGCCAAATTCTTATCCCCCTTTCACACTAAAAAGGTGATTTTGATAAATATTTTTTCTGGCTCCGGTATTTGTCAAAATAGGTTAGTCAGGATGTATGTGAGAGAAAATTGGCTTTGGTTAGATTTTCAAGGTACTGTTGGGACTGGCATAGCAAACAGAAGGAAACTGAAGATTTGTCCTGCCCTTTTCTCCATAAACCAATGACCTCGTTATAATCTATACCACCATTTTCCAGAAGTGACCTAGCACTGACAGGATGACCTTGGTTCTGTCAGTAGCACCCTGGCAAAGGAATGTGATATGGCACTGGACTTGGAGGACACCATCTTTTCTCCCTTTCTGTCAAAGGCAGTGACTGCAGAGGATGAGAAACAAATGGGAGATCAGGTCCTAGATGGTATTAGGTACATGGCAAAAAATGTTATCGTGGAAACTCTGAAGCTCACTGGGGACATGAGACAAACAGCCTTTCACCTAAGTGTCATTAGCGTCATTTCTGCCCCAGGTTGGAACTGACCCCATGTTCCCCATTCAGGGGTAATTCAGGGGTAATTACCCTTGCTTCCCGATGGATAGGTGTCTGTGCTGCGAAATCCTGTGATGCTGTGCTTGGCTCTCCTTTTAGCATTTTCAGGAGAGAGGCTGGGAACTGGGCTGTGGAAAGTGAACTTGGGCAGGAAAGTGGCTCTGCCACTGCTCTGGCTCCTTGTACACTCTAAGGATGGATAGTCTCCAGTAACTGTCAGCTCAGAATTTTTCTGCAGTGACAAATTAATGATAGGTAAATAGAGGAAATGGGAAAGAAAGTGTAAGTACCATTTATTTTATTATCAAAAAAGGGAATGATGGGAAAGGTTCACCTTTCTTCTGTATATGGGAGGTGTTACTGGGGAATCTCTGCACACATGTACTTCATCTTCAAAACAACGTTGCAGAATACGATGGAGAAACAGCACAGACAGATAAGAAGAAGTTTCTCTTCCACCTGAAATGGGTATTTCATAGATCGGGACCAAACATCAAGAAAATTCAACATTCTTAGAGGTGAGAGGCGAGAACCTCAGCAGGACAGACAGTATCATTCCATCAATGTCAGCTGAATATTGATTCCAGACCAGTATGTACTCTCTTGTCTTTTAGAAACGTGTGGACAGCAGGGAGAAACCAAATTAATCTCTTATATCTCTGTTATCTTGTAGCCTGAGGGATATTTCCTAATCTAGATGCTCTCCTAACTTCTTTGCTTAATGAAAAATGTCTGAAGCTCTGGGTATTTCTCTAAGCCTGCTGGTCAGGTTGGTTTCCAGTAGTACAATATGGCTGCAGCCTGGACAGATTTTCTGGTATAGGATACCTGCACAATTTGGAATTTGTTTGCTCTTTTTTCTACACTTGTTTTCTTTCTTCTAGTGCATCTCCCCAGAGTCAGTGGTAACACTGACAGTGAGGGAGCAAGGAACAAGCAAAGAAGAGAGAGATGCTGTTCCTTTAAGTTTTAATTTTTCCAGTCAGTGGCTGCTTCTGTTTTCTTGGTCTATTTTGTTTTCACTTTGTTCTTCGTCGTTGCAGAGAGACAGAGTCCATGCCCCTTATTATGTTAAATCAGCTGCTCTCATGCCTTTTTAGTGAAATCTTTTTGCTGTAAATCATACCTGACACTGGCCAGATGTTACAGGGACGCAGCCAGATGTGCCTGCCTCTCACAGCTCCATGAGCCACCAGCACTGCAGCGGCAGGAGCAGCACAGGGGAGGGAGCGATGGGAGAGCCTCTCACAGCTCAGGTAGGGTCAGTACCAGGACTGGGGAAGTTTGATCACAGGCCCACACAGAACCTATTCTCATCTTTCTGGGGCTGAGCAATTGGATTCGATGTCCCCTGGAGACTGCCGTATCTTGAGGGACCTCATGTACTGTCAGCTGGGTCCGGATGGATGTTGTGCCTGCATCGGCTGTCCTCTGAGGCAGCCACGGTAATGTCGAGCAACTGTATGGAGAAATAATATCTGGCTTATTTTATGCTTCCCATGGGTTTGGAGAATGCAGATTTACATCAGAAGTTGAAGGGATCAGTTGCAGTTTTCTCATTAAAAAAAAAAAACAAAACGCTATTTCAGTCTCTCAGATGAGAGAAGCTATTAACAGCAGAGCTAGTGCTGGTTAAACCTGTATTTGTCAGTCACTTGCTATCTGAAGGTCAGGATTCCCATCTTTAGATGGCTGCAGTGGTCCTAAGCCCCCTTGTGCCTGTCCTGAGTCCACCCACCCTCCTGTCTGTCCATCCTGGTCCAGCAGCAGGCATGCAGGGACAGGCAGGAGCTGCAGCAGGGCAGGGAGGGTAGCAAAGCTACCTAGCACCAACCCAGGCAGGTAATGTGGCTGGAGCTACAGGCACCCATGCTGGGATGCAGCAATGTGTGATGTAGGGCTGGCCCGGCAGCTGTGCCTGCTGCTGGCACCTCTGGGCAGTGGGAAGAAAAAGGCTACTTTACCATGCAGATTCTGGGGGGTACAGGCTTTGCACTGCCTTCCCCTCACTGCTGAACTGGCCTCAGTTTTCACATTATGCTGAGCTTCCAGAGAGGCTGGTGATAGTCTGTGTCCCCCCCTTACCCTGCATCAACCTGCCTTTTGCCCTGCAAATCCTTTCCAGCAGAGATATCTCATCACCAGTCCTCCCCATGCTCTACCTGCACCCCATTTCTCCTCCCATTCCTAGTTTTTGTGCTGGGCTGCAGAGCTGTCTCCCTGATGCTGATGGCGGTGAAACTGCTTTATTTACACGGCCTGTCTTACTCGGGGAGGCAGTCAATGTTAGGATGATCATGCCTTTCCAGGCAGACTGCTTGTCGCACTGGAGTGTAATGAGCACTGACAGGGCAGAGGGGAGCGTGTGTATGTGTGTGTGAGTGTGCACGTGTGAGGCAGGGAGCGCTACGGACTGAACTGGAGCTCTGTCCAGATTTGCCCACCTGCTCGGTAGCTGCAGGAGGAGCCGATTCCCAGCAGGACACTGGAGGCAGAAGTCAGAGTGCTTCGTGCTGATTTCACATGTCCCCTTCACAGCTGTCTCTAGGGCAGAGAAAAATTCAGTTAACACTCTCTCTGCCTCCCTCCACCCCCCCTCAGCCTGCCGCGTTTGCCTCTCCAGGCTTTCCCCATCACTAGCTGAAACCATTTAAAATGTCATCATCTCTCCACTGGTCCTCAATTGGCCATCTGACGCAGTTTTAATGCTCTATTTCCTATGTCAACCAGCCTTGGAAACACTCTCCATTAGCTTACAGGGCTAGGATGGGTGATGTTACCTAATGGTCAGAGCACGGGACAAGGAGCCAGGTCCCCCAGGTCTGATCTGCTTTGTGCCCAAGGACACGTCCCATCCTGCTTTGTTCCTGCCTGCTCGCCTGTACCACGGGGCTCACAGTGTCAGCCTGTTTCCGTGATGTCATGTGCATCTTGCTCCCACATGGCTGCATTTGGGCATTGCAACTGCTGCGTCTGTGCTGGGCTGGGGATGGACCCTTCTGTGCTTGTGATGAGTGGCTCAGGAAACACCTGTGTAAGCAAAAATCTTTGCTGAAAGGTGCTTCTAGCAAATGAAATTAATTAAAATAATCTCTCTCTTTCTCTCTCCGTGTTGGAGTCGCACACACTCAGGAAATCATGCATCAAGCCCTCACTGCATCTTGCAGGCACGGCTTCATCTTGCGTTACTGCACCCACATGTGCAGCCTGCTGCCCTTGTGCTGCTCCTGGTGCAGTGTGGGCTCAGCACAGACATGGCATAGCCCCTTGGTTGCCTGTTTGGGGGCTGATCACTCCCTAGCCAGAGCTGGCAAACCTGTGACAGAGGGCAGAGCCACCTGAACACAGTGGGGCCCTGTGAGCCACAGGAATATGGGAAAAGCTGCAGGGGGAACTGCTTTTTTCTGCACTCCTCCTGCAAAGTTTTGTAAACATGTTACTAACGGGTTACAGAGAGAACCCTCTGAAGAGTTATTGTGCCAAATTTGAGACTAATTTCAGTCATTAAGGTGCGAAGTGAGGGAGTTTAGTGCCGCTTTAAGTGTAAATCTCGAGGCAGCTCCAAGGATCAGAGTCACTGATGATCCCTCCTTGATTATTATTAGCAGTTCTAATCTTCCTGCTGGAAAATGAACAGAAATTACACCCTCTTGTGTCATATCTCTTACTGATTTATGTGAACACTTCTTGTCAGGCTGTGCAAGGGAGATTCCCACAGTGGCATCATTCTTGGGTGGGAGGGGAAAGAGGGCTGAGAACAGCCTAATATCACTGTTTGTTGAACTAGATACTGCCACTGCTTTCTGAGTACTGACACATAAAGCTGCAACATCAGGCTAATGGAATCCTCATCTTCTTGCTTTATCATTTCTCTGAGAGTCAGTGCAGAGAAGTCATGAAAGGTATATATCTGTAATCTCAGCCCACTGAAAGGCCTTTCTCACTGCCAAAGGCTTTCGTAGGCCAGGTAGGCCACACGTGCCCGCCATGGCCTGTAGCAGAGCACTGCAAACAGCTGGGGACGAAAAGCCAGAGGATCATATGTGGTGCTGTCATGGGATGTTTTACACTGAGACACAGTTATGTGTCTGAGATTTTCCAAGCAGTGTTTGGTTGCTGAATGGCTCTGGCTTTTGGAAAATTGCTAGTAGTCTGCCCTTGAAAATAGACCTGCTGCAGTATTTCACACTGGGCTCCTGTAGGGCGGTGTTTGCTACCCTGTGTACATCTCCTGGAGGTCACAACATGGAGCAAGTATGGAATTTCCTTTACAATTAAATGTAATTGCTAATTGCACTTGGTTTAGGAAATTAGTGGATGAGTTTTGTTGATTAATGAACTTAGGACAAAAGTGTTTTGGAAAAGGAAGAAGCTAAAATCATGACCTGCTTTTCCATTTCTTTGAGGAATTGAGCCTGTTACGCATGCTTTTGTTAAACTAGTATGGAGTTCTCTGTGGAAAAGTGTGAACCCCTTGAAAGAAGGGAAATTTCAGTGGATTTTTTTGTTTGTTTCTTTGCTTGTTTTCCCCTTGAAATTGGTTCAGATCAAATTCGGAGGGGCAAACTGAGGCGGAGTATTAGGAAATGTTTGCTGGCGTTGTGATGTAGTAGAGCAGAAGAGCCTCTTGTGACGGTAATGGAAATGTTGCCTGTGTAATTTGTAGGAGAACTGGGCAAAGCAGGGATGGGCAACATCCTGGGGTGAGCCCTGCAGGCAGCTCGGTCACCTCTGCCTCTCGCAGTGATGTGATGCTACTGGTGCTAGAGCAGGTGTACAAAGGCAAAATCTACTTCATACAACAGGATTGTGAATTGAAGTGAAATATATGAACACGGGAAACTGTCAGAGTGCCACGGAGATGTCTTGTAAGCCACTGAACTGTGAAATGTGTATTTGCCTTCCCCTCTTCCCCACCGTGTCATTCTGGATGGTCTGACAGTTAGGAAAACAATAGACCTGATTCTCTTTTACAGCAACACCGCTTCAACATGCTCTCACAATGCAGAAATGCCTTGAAATGAGTGTAGTTGTAATCTCGGTCCACTTAAAGGTCTTCCCCACTGCCAGAGCTGAGTGAAGAGGCCTGAGGATAAATGAGACTGAAGCCTGGACTGTTTAATAGTCCATTTGTACAGCTGACATGAGATGGCCCAAAGCGGGGTGCCTCGCACAGAAGCGACGGAGCCTTTCCAGACAAAGGGAATTGTTAATGTTGGCTGCAGGGATTTGCAGGGCTGATCACCCTGTAGTTTGATCTTGCTGGGTACATGGCATGACTCTGTCGCTAGTGAAAAGGACTTCCACTGGGCCATCCCAGCATCCACGGGCCCTGTTCCTAAGCTGCTTCTGAGGAAAACTTTGGGCCCCGTGAGGCATGCTGGCTCTAATAGGGATAGGGTGTCTCACAGGTGCACTGCTTATTCCTCTGTCCCCTGCAGCTTCCTTAATCGCTTCCTGCATGTTTGGGCAGGGGGGGCTGTATCCACTGCTTTACATGTGAGCCATTGCTGTCCTCAAATGAAATGTGAAATTTGCCTTGCAGAGTGAGTAAAATGTAGGCTGTGGAGCATGTTTACACAGCTAATTGCTATGGATCTCTCTGCCCTTTGTGGAAAGGGGAAATCAAAGACTGCAGGCACATGTGTATGCATGTGACTTTTGCTTTCAGGAATTTAGTGAGACCCAACATGGGACATCGCTTCCATATCCCAGTTCTAAATGGGGGCAAGTGCCCTGTCTTGTCTGATTGTCCCAATTCCTGGAGTATTTGTCCTGCTTCTACCACCTGCTTTTTCTTAGATTTTCCTTTGCTGTCCCCAGCTTAACAACAGTTGTTTATAGTGTGCTTCTATCATCCTGGCACAAACTGCAGAGGGGGAGGCAGGCTCTTGTTTCAGGATCAGGTCCCAAGCATTAATGTTCATCTTGCTTTTTTCTCTCTCCTACAGGTACCTGATCAATGTCACCTTTGAAGGCAGGAATTTGTCGTTCAGTGAGGACGGATACCAGATGCATCCCAAGCTGGTGATCATCCTTCTGACCAAGGAGAGGAAGTGGGAGAGGGTAGGACATGTTTGGTAATTCTCAAACTGTGTCAGGCAGGAGGAGGATGGAAGAAGGCCCTGAGCAAATTATTCCCCCACCTTTTCTACTTATGAAGAGTTGGCATTCTTCTTCTTGCATCCTGGGCCACTGGTATCTCCAGTACACAGGCTGCTGTCATCTCCGTGCAGGATGCCATTACATTCTTCCATTAGCATGCATAAAAGTTTCATCAGCTTCCCTTCTGTCACCTCTGAACATAAGTTTTCCTATCTTTCAGAGAAGAGACCTCCTTTGTGCCATGAGTTTCGATGGCACAGATGGAAAATACTTCTCTGCATGGCTTGGAGGCTGTGAAGCTCTATGCTAAATGACTGTGATTGAGCTACAGCCACACTTAGTAATATGCCACTGTTAGCAGTGCTTGATATATCTGGCCACTGTCATTTGCAATGGGCTGGTGCATTAAGTAGGATGTGTACATGAGATCATATCAAGTTGCTCAAAGATCTGAATCTGCATATTTCTGAATAATTTGAATGTGACCCAAAACACCAATTTAGAAATGTTTAGATGTTTAGAAATGTTTAGAAATGTTAGTGCAAAGCTTTGGTTCATTTCACCTCCCACATAAATGTCGGTGGTCCAGGCTCGGAACAAGCATTCCCAAAAGGTTTGAATCAGCTGAGTAGAGGGGGTAGTTTGAGGTAGTTATAAGACATAGAAAAGTGTTGGGGGTGAGGAGTCATAGCAAAAGCAAGAGGATTCAGTAGAGCACTGAACAGATATGAGGCAGAGCTCAGACTGGATGTGATCATGTGTATGGCTTAGAAAAGTGCCCTCTAGCCCCATCAGGCAGAGAAAACCTCTCCTTGGCTGCTTGTCCTCTGCACAGACTTGTCAGTGGGCTGCACGGCCAAAATCAGGAAGAATTAATGGAGAAATAGAGGGCTGTCAGAATTGCATTCAGGAGAGGGCCAGAAGAGCAAGTTTTGAAGAAAGCAGAAGAGTGATCTCACTAGTATGTAACAGGCACTAAGGTCTAGTCATTGCAGGAATCTGGGGAGATGGTAAGTCTCTACCTTGTGCTTGGTTTCCAGGAAGACCCATCTACCCTGTGGTCTTGTCATGGTGCAGACCAGATGACAGCGTGTGATCTGGTAGAGGCAGGAGAGGTCTCAGTGGGACTGGAGCATGAGGAAACATATGGCACGGCATCAGCACATGCAAACAACCCTTGGACATGCTTGGAGGCAGCCTGGCTGGATATTGCACAGGCAGACTCAACGTGCCTGCCTACCTCATGTAAAACTCTGCCCATTGCGCAACTTCACTAAAGTGCACCAGTCAAAGTCCAAGTGTATTTTGTTCCTAGCTGGCATCAAATTTTTTCTCACAGAGGAATAGTCCATTATCATAGCAGGAAAACAAGGCAGTAGCAGCATGAATCCTGCTTGGGATTATTAGCGGGGCAGGCTGTGGGCAGTCAGTTGCTGGAATGCATTACAGACTCTGGGGAGGCACAGCTAAACACAGTCCTGTTTTCATCTCGCTTCACCCATGCATTGCCCTCTTGCACGCTCAGTGAGGGCACGAGGGCTTCCATTAGTGGTAAGAGGACCTGTTCAGTCTCTAAGAGTATCCGTGATCTCTTGGCTGAGACAATTAGTGGAGGGGATGCTGGTGAGCTTGAGTGGTGGGGATTAGACCTGGGACCTGTCTGATCCTTGTTGTCTATGGGGACTACTTGGCATCCATTAAGCCAGAACAGCTCTTCATTTTATGGGAGCTGAGGCTGGACTGAAATGAGATCGTAACACATTACGGTATTAGTTGTATGAAAAGCCCTTAGTGCTTCCTGAGCACAAATGTTTTCCCTTGAAGTGGGGTCTCGCTCAGTGGGAAGATCAGATTGTTATAATCAAACTCTGAGCTGTTTGAATGTTTTCTTCCTGGAAAACACAAGTCATCTCTAGCATGCTCTGATCACAGAAAAATACATTTCATAGCTGGAACCTCAAAGTCTTGTTATTAATTTTCTCCATTTAGCTGAAATGCAAACATCAAAATATAAGGGTGAAACAGCTCTCTGTGGCAAAGATCGTAATTTTGTTCCATGTTTGCAAAGTCAGACTAAGTGGAATGCTGGCCCTTAACAGCATCTCCCAGGCAATGCCACAATACAAACGATAAATTATTCATATATTATTAGCACACAATCCAAATACATTTGTAGTGCATTGCTCTGCAGTGTAAAATCATCCAAACTCTCACTAATTTCTGTTAAATTCTCAAGATGTTTTATCCTTGCAACTTCTAGGTAATACACAGAAGAAACTGCTTGAAGAGCAAGAGTTTCCCAGACAAACACTCAGGCAGCAGGAGATGAGAGATGAAAGCAGCTGCATGAGAAGCACTGATTCAGTCCACTTATATGCGTTCACAATTGTTCAGTCTTTAATTACACCACTGCACACTTTTATCCATTATCAGATGCTGTGCCCGGAAGGAACATCAAGAGGTCATTTAGTTCCTCCCTCTGCCCAAGGGAAGGATCAACTAGACTGAAATTATTCCTGACAGATGTTTGCTTCACCTGTTCTGAGAGTCCTTCGATGCTAGAAACTCTATGAAATCCTGAGGCAATCTCTTCCATGGCTTCTTTCTCCTTACTCTAGAAAGTTTTTCTAACGTCTAACCTAGATTTCCCTGACAGCAGTTTAAGCCCATTACTATATGGCATCTCCCTCATGGACCCAGAGAATTGTTTATTCTCTTCCTCTTTTTATCTTCTCTATACGTTTGGAGGATTCTATCATGCTGTCTCCCAGCCTTTGTGGTAGATTAAGCAAGAATTTGTTCAGTCTCTCCTGGTAGGTCATGTTTTCTAGTCTTATGATAATTTTTATTAGTCTCTTCTGGATTTAGTGGCACAGAAAGATAGATTTTAAAACAGGTGTGAAGCCTTCCATTTTCTTAGCAGCAGAGATGCAGTCAGTGACTGAACTTGTTTCAGATCTGTGAAATTTGCTGAGATTTTGATTCTTCAGCCTAATGTGGAAAGAAAAATATTGAAAAATGCACCAGCAATTTCAGAACAGGATTTCATTTTCCAGAAGAGCTACAGCTGTCCCCAGACCCTGATAACGACAAATCTCCTCCTGTGTCCTTCAGACAGACTGAAGCCATGCAGAGCTAACGCTCATGAAAAAACACATGTAGCAACCATTTTCTGGAAGGGAGCAGTATCCTGAGCTTTTCTGCTGTTGTAGCTATGAGTAACAATTTCTCTCATGGTAACAAACATTCTGCGCTTCATTCACTTCTCAGCATACTGTTCCTTAGGGGCAGAAGGCTGCGTGCCTTCCCTCACTAGCTTTTAATTAGCTGTTTAGGAGAGCCCTTGCTTCACTGGCCAGATGCAACCTAGGTGTGTTTCTGAGTGCCTACGTGCCTCTGTTGTAGTGATTGCAGAGGGGCCCTGCCTCAATGCAGCGATACGCTGGGGCCAGAGGTCTTGTAAGGTGAGCCAGTGGCTAGGTACTACACTAATTTTTGCGTCTGTGTTTTGTGTAGGAAGAATTTTCACCCAGGCTTTCTCTTTACTGATTGCCTTTTCCTTCTGCTCTCCTATAATCCCACTTATGATGAGGACTTACTTCTGGGTCTGGGATCAGTTTGTGAGAGCTGGCAAGTGCTGCTCTCCAGCTCTTGCTCACGTCCACCTTCTCTGACGAGGCAGAGCACAGCAGTCATGTCCCATTAGCTCCTGTGAACTGCCTCCCTTTCCTCCAGTGACCTTGGGGATGTCAGACCTCACTGTCTCTAGGTTCCCTTCCAAGCATAGTCTTCAACAAAGGGGGATTGAGAGTTTTGCGTCACTTCTATCACTAGGTTGTTCTCAGCCTCTCTATTTTGCTGGTGATTTTCTGCCTTTTCTCTCTGGTGTGCCACTGTGGATTCAGAACACCTTTCCACATGGCTGGTAACAGCAACCTCTTGTGCTGCCCAACAGCACCCTTTGAATCACAAGTTTCCCAGGGCATCTCTTGACTGCAAATGCTTTAGTAACTCCTGTTCCTGGCTGGGCAAAGGCCAGGTTTGGACAGGGTGCCACTGTAAGCCGTCTTAGCTGGGACGGACAGGAAGCTTATGCTGAAAGCTTCATTATGCCTGATGCATGTGCTAATCGTCCGACCCTACCAACCCTCACCCCCTCTGCAGATAAAATGTTTGCCTGCTGCTCCTCTAATTATCACTGCGTGACTTTTGAACTCCTGAAAATCAATTACTGGCATCTGTTCTGCTTCTTTTAGCCATTGGTGTAGCCACGATTACAAGTTCACGGGCTGCTCCTAGCTTGTTCCCCTACTCTATTGCACTTGTTAATGCTCCCTAGGAATGGGGTCATTTGCTGTGTGACGTTCTGTCAGAAGTCTCAGTGACATTGCAATAGGGTGATAAATAGTCCCACTACGTGCTGCTGCATGAGCTTTCCAGAGATGTGTTCAGCCTGGGTCATAGTCCACAGAAGGTGAGTTTCCAAATTAGTGAACTTGTGTGACCTGTTCCTTGCTTACCACAGAGAAGTTTTATGCACATCTGTGCTCAGGAAAGGTTCCCTTGGGGTATAGGACGGAGCTACAGATAGGAAGAAGGATTGAGGGAAGTAAAATGGAAAAATAAGGTTTGTTTTATCTAAAAAAAGAGGAAGGAGAAAAAAACTTTCGACATCTAAAACGTTATTGAAAGAGGACATCATGGTCAGTTGCTTTTCATGTCCACAGTGAATAGGATGAAGAAGAAATCTTGCTGCATTTTGAAGCAGAAAGATTTCAGTTAGAGATGTAGGGAGCTGTGTAATTGTTAGCATGGTGAGACATAGCAAGACTCATTTGCTGGAGGACACAGAAAAATATCCAGCAGTGCAGGGTCTGTGTCTGTCCTGTCCTGCCTCAGAGCAGAAGGATACAGTAAGTGATCTCATGTGGTTCTCTGCAAGCCTACATTTCTGTGATTGGTTGGACAGGATGAACATGAAAAGCGTCTCACAAGAGCCCTTATTTGATAGGAAAGAAAAACTGGGTCATGGACAGGCTAATAGCAAAAGCTTCAATCCTGAACCTGTGAGGATATCATTTCTGCGGGCTTCTATCATGTACCTTTTAGGTGGGCAAGCAGTTGGTGCATGAAACCCGTTGCTGATGGCTGCAAACAAAAGCCCTTATGGAGGTACTTGTCACCTCCTGGAGTCTGCAGCTTTGGAGGGCCGGTGAACACGACAGAGATGCTAAAGAGGCTGGAGCTTTTGATAGTGATGCAGCCTTCAGGGTGGTAAGAAACCAAATACCGCCTGCTTCTATAGGACCAGAAGACAGTAATGACGCTGACTAATGCTGTTTGCAAGCATCTCTCTGTGGATCACAAGCTCAAAGGGAGAATTATCTTCTCTGTTAAGGAAGAGGACATATAGGGCTGGTCTCAAGTCTTTCTGTGCACTAAAAGAAGTATCCACAGTCATTTCCTTCTGTGATTCAGTGTTCCCATAGCAGAAATAATGGGGAAGGGGAGAAGAGGACTGAAAATCTGATCAGTATTCTTGGCTTTTAGTAAGGAACTGTGTCGCACTGGCCACTTCTTGAAGAACCAATATGAGTCATGTACGTGTTGTGTTGCCCAGCAGAAGGAAGGGTATAGAATTATTTATTTCCTTTGCTGAAGAAAGCTCTTTAAAAATAAGAGAGGAACAAGAATGCAAGGTTATGAGGTGAAACTCGCGTCTGTACAAATCCAAGCATCTTCTCTGAAGGCCCTCCCCTGCCTTTGGAAAGATGACTAGATTGTTTGAGACAGTTTCCTCCTTGTGTTATCTGGTGCCCACCTGAGCAAACCTTTCTGATCACTTACACATGCATGCACAGGTATGCTTGTCTCACTAGGATGGAAGTTATTTCTCCAGGTCCGGTTCTGCTCTGCATGTGGAGTTTTGGCATTTTGACAACATGTCCAGGGACTTCACAGAGGAGATGTTTTTTATCCCACCAACTGCATTTTTGGTGAGACAAGATTGGATTGTTTTTGCCAATCAGTCTTGTTTTGCTAATTTCCCTGTGTACATGGGGATTTATGACTCATTGTCCCTGAAGAGAAATTGCATAGGAGTTTGTTTAAACCTACTCGGATTTAGTGGCTGATTCTGTTCCCATAGAACCAGCTTTTAGAAGGAAGTAGCTCCTCTTAGGACAGATGCACCTCTCTGGATTTAAGCACATATAGCTGAAATTAGCATGTGGATCTGTACATGCATTTTCTTCCTTATTTGTGGAGTGTTCTTTCTGGGCATTTCTCTAAGAGATCATAATTTGCTGATTCACTTACTTCTCATTAGACAGCAGGCTTGCATCAAAGAATACATATTTTATGGATAGCCCACTCCCAAGCGTGTGCCCCTTAAATTCCTGATCTGGGTCACATCTGATGGCTCTGTTGATGACCTTGATTGAATCAGACGACCAGATGGCTTTATTTGTGCACCTTTGCTGCACCCACTGCCAGGATTTGGCCTGGCTTCTCACAGTTGCCTAGGATGTAACTGAATGGATTTATGGCTAATTTTGCCCATGTAAATCTTACACTGAATCCTAAGGAGAAGGGCAGCTGCAAGCGTAACACAAAGCTTTCCTTATCAGGCGATAAATGGAACAATCTTTCAGAAAAAACCTCAAACTTAAATCTTGTGGATGTTCTTATCAAATGGTATCTTTGCTGACTGATCGTATCAGAGTGTTAGATTAGATTACTGTGTCCTGCAGTAATGAGCTAGTCCATCTCTTTGACCAAAGAGGACATTCACTGAATGCTTCCTCCTAACCACCGTATATTGCGACAGTATAAGCTGTTTGCTCTCTTTGCCTCTTGCTGAAGCAGTTGCTGACTTTGTTTGCTTGAATTTTGGAGTATAATTTGTATGATTCATGAGCCTGCAGAAAAATATTCTGGCTCTTCTCCACCAGGCCCTACACCTTGGCTACCAGAGGGAATTCTTACATTGAAACAATGACAGCTTCTTGGAGAGACCTTGTCCTCTAATGCAAATCAGATATTGGAAAATCTGGAGATCTCTCTCAAGCGTGATCAGTATTGGAATGCCTCCTACCATTTCCATTGTGGTGTAGCTGATGTGGGTGATTGTAGCCGTCTGACCTGTGCTGAGGTTGCCAACCTGACTTCTTGGACAGGGCAGCCCTGAGGACTATGCCCGGTGTAGGGATGCAGTAACACTGCCCAGCCACAGGAGAAGACTGCTCTTGCCTTGGTTGCATTCTGGCTAAGAGTTCTGGTCTGGGGCTTTCTTCCAGCTGATTTGCCCGTGCCACATGGCGAGGGGCTCACTGTTCCCCCTTAGCACTTGTTACTTCTTGCGTGTTGTCATTGCTGTCCCCACCACCCAGTGATGGAGTTGGGACTCTGCTCTACAGGGAGATACATGAAAGCTAACCAGAAAGGTGGCTTCTACCCCAAAGTGGTTACACTTCAATTAGAAGACAAAAGGCAGCAGATGGGTACAGATGGACTGACGGGGGAGTACAAGGGAACAATCAGACAACATTAGTCAGCATGGTAGGCAGCAGGCTTTACACACCAACTGCCTAACTCTTGTGAAGGGTTTGATAGGCAGCGGAGAATTGTAACTGGCTTTGTGCAGGCTTATGAGGCCTCATGGAAGTGTGAGGGGCAGGTGGGAAAAAGCAGTAAAGGTCCTTTTTTGTGCCTTAAACACAAGGGTGCCAAGAAGGGGCAACAACTCAAAAATACCCAGTGCTTCTGGAAAGTTTCAATTCTTCTTAACATCCAAGGGGTTAAATCTAGTTTTACAGAGAACAAAAACCACCTAGGATAGGGCTTCACCTTGCGATGCAGTACTCCTGTCTTAGCAGAGCTGGTGTGCTGGTGCCAGAGCCATATTGCTTATGGCCAGAACTACTCCTGCTTACCACTGGCTTGGAGGTTTCTGTGGTGTGTTCCATGCTGCTGTGTACCTGTGTCCACTTCACTGTGAGCATTTTATTGATTGTGGGAATGTGTTATCCCAGGTTGCTGACAGTAAATATCCACACCTTAATTGGAGATAGCTGAATTCCTGTGGGAAGATGAGCTTTAAAGCATGGGTACAGTAATTAAATATTCCTGTCGCAACACTTTATCAAGAATCCATCCCATCATTTCAGATCAGTCAATGACATCCTCAAAAGTCTGGAAAGGGAGGTGTGATTTGGTTAGAAATGAAAGAAAGAAACATAGCTGTTGTTTTATATTTTTTGGCAGATGAAAATAAAATCAAATTTCTTTCTGAGTTAGCACAAAATATTTTTGGACCTGAAAAACTTACTTTCTCAGGTCATTTAAATGCAGTGAAACCACTTTGCAACATAGACCATTTTGGATAGAAAAATGTCAGGCGAAAATGAAAATTTCTAAAGCTTTCATTTTTTGTGTTGCCGTTTTCAAGCGAAGTATTTCATTGTGAAATATCTAGGTGATATTTGCTGACATTTTAAGAATCTTCTCCCTTCCACTCTCTTTAGGACCAAACTCTTCCCAAATACGCTAAGGAAAAACAGTTGCGAAAAGCGTAAGAGTTTTGGTGGCTTTAAGATTTGAATTTCATGGATACATGAGGGCAGAGAGGAAGCAACAAACTAAACTGAGCCTGGAGAAAGTGCTCGCATGGCTTCTGCTGGAGGAGCCTCACAGGGAGTGGAAATGCCCCCACTGCCTGCGGGAGTGTTTTCATCTGTTCGGTTGCATTTGCTTGAGACTCTGTCTCATGTTGATGTCTTTGCCTGGCCTGTGATTCCTTTGCTTTTTCTATTTTTATATTTCTTGAATAATATTAACTGGAGGCTCTGTTTTCTCTCCATTGGGCTTGAGAGAAAGGAGGTGATGCTATGCCCTCATTTGCATATTCACAAGGCCCTACATTTTTCTTTCTTTTTCTTTTGATTTTTTCCTCCTCATCTCCCCCCATTTTTTCCTAAGGGTTTGGCCATTTGCTTTTCCTGGAGTAGAAGTCTGACTTCTGAATGCGATTGAAACAGATTCTTCTTTATATGAAGTTGCTCAGAATTCCGTTCAGGAAGGAGAAGCCCATTTGTGGTGTCTTTGGCTTGGTGTCAGTCCTCTGGTGTTGGTTCTGGCCAGCATTCCTGTTCTTGGTTCTCTCATGCTCCTTGCTTGGGTTTTAATCCTGATTGTGCTTGCTGGGTTGGCTTGACGCTGACTTGCATCTCGGCAGTATTTTTGCAAGACCAGGACAGTCTTTTCCCCTGTGGTTTTCTCTGCACTGTTATGTGTTAACTTCCCTGCTGCTCCACAAAGGTATCTCAGTGTTAAAACTGGTTATCACGGCAGCTACTGAGCGCTCGAGTTTCTCTCACTGCACATGAATTCTGGCATGCGCTCGGTGCCATCGATTTGAGCGTACAATATGTTCGGCATCGTTTGTTTTCCCTCTGCCTGAACTGTGTTTTCCCTGAGTCTGTAATTTTTTCAGACTGCCTTCGGTAACGTTAGATGCCAGCGCTCGCTTGTGCCTTGCCGTGTCGTGGTGTCGGAGTTTCTGTCACTATCCCTTGGCCTTCCTTCCTCGGGAAAGGGGCTGGCGTTTTCGGACCTGGGTTTATTTCTGAGATGTGCTGGGGGTTGTGCTGTCGTCTGCTGAGTCAGGAGTTTGCCAGGCTCGTTTAATTTCCTTCTGCTGGGCTGGCTACATTCTGCAGTGTCTCCCACCATGTCAAGCCTGGAAGATTGTTTGACAGCCTTTTTCTTGTTCCTGTTTAAGCTTTCGACTTGGTCTGCATTTTGTGTGACAGTTCCTGGCGCTTGTTTCCCTTAGGTTTATTTCCTCGGTTCCTGTACCGATAATGACTTACATTTCTACTGTTCCTTCCTTCGAGAAGGATCCTAAGCACTTACAAAATTAACATCCAGGCAGCATTTCGCTATGAGTAACGTTCAGCTGCTCGTGTGGTGGAATGGGGTTAGGCTGCTTAATGATGCAGAGCAGCACTGTGGAGCAGTCTCGGACACGAAAGAGGAGTCTCAAGCAGGAGGAGGTGAGGAGTTTTTAAACAGACTGCCAATTGTGTCCCCAGTTTGGGGGAAAAGTGACATGGATCAAGACCAGGAAAAATAAAGCTTTTGTCATTTGTTTTCCAGATGATAACGCCTAAGCCTCAGAAGTGTGGTAGGAGGAACAAACGATTCTGTGAAAAAGCATGGTTTGGTATCAATGAAAATATTCATTAATTTTGGTCAGATCTGAAGGATTTGTTTTGGAAGTTTTACTGCTGTAAATGGAAACTGACATTTTCATGTAGACTCACAAAAGCCTTTAGATACCGTTCAGAGAGGCGATGAGGGGGAGGAAATGGCAGCATCTCCCCCAGATCCCAGCGCCTCGTTAGCCAGACAGCGAGGACAGGCTCCTAGGCAGTGGGAAAATGGCGTTCAGATCCCTCTGGCCTCATTCAGAGCTGAGACTGAAACTGAGGTTTCTGCTGCCTCTGAGGAGAGAGGTCTAACCCTTGGGGCTGGGTTTTATTTTCTTCTGAAAAATACTATTCCTTTCCCAGTGAGAGTCTGAAGTTTTTGCAGACATTTGTTTAGCTCCAAATTTCCATCACTTTTATTAATAACATTTGATAACAACACAATTTTTGTGTGTGTGCAGAATGGAAGAGTTTGACTAATGGAAAATTCGAAAAAGCAAGCAAACCTGGCTTTATGCTGAAGCGATACCTTTAATTTCTTTTCTGTATTATTCAGACCGTGCTTTAAAAAACTGTGCTTTTGCACAGCCTAATCAGAACACTGTCTTGGTCAGTGCTGGAGCATGCAGGGCAGCACTTGTAAGGCTGGGGGAACCTTGCTACCCACCATAATATTGGGTGCATGCTGCAGCAGGCACTGCTAATAGGTGCTGCAGATCCTTTCGTATTCCTGGTAAATCCACCTTGGTATTATGTAATCCTGTGTTTTTTTTTTTTCTAAAGAAATATTGTTTGCTGGTAAATCAACTTACAGTGGGTGCAGCAGTGGTCAGCAGAGATGTGCTTGGAGTTTACCAGTCCGAGCAACATCATATGACAGTCTCAATGTCCAGGCTGGGACACTGGGAGCAATAGAAAAAGGCCTTTTCTCTGCAGTCTGCTGTCTGCAATCAGCTCTTGAATGCAGAGTTTAACTGTTTGCTGCAAGCGTCATCTGAGTGTTTTAAGATTTTGGGATTGCACAGGTCACTTCTTTCAGGCCAGTGTTTTAATTTCATTCTATTTTAGAAGTGGCAGCTATTTGCTTTCCTTCTTAGATGTGTGCTCATTTTCACTGAGGCCAGAGTTCTTTGTATCACTGCGTTTAATTATGTTTGCTTTGTAAAGACTGCTGGGATTATGGCAGCATCGCATTTCTGGAGCTTTTCAGCCTCTGAGATGGGCTTCCTGTGGACAGCAGCTTTCCTTGAGCTCCTGCTGTGCATGGACTAACCTGCATCTTCAGGTTTCTCCAGCTCCATACCTTGTCTCTTCTCCTACAGCGAGTTGCTGTTTGAGGTTCTGGCTTTTGGGATGACCGAGGAACAAACCAATAGTGTGTTTGAACAGTTGTTCTCATCTGTGCATTATCTCCTGTATTTGGTCTCAGAATAAATCCTGTGTGTGTATACATTTTCCTGCTCGTTGCTCAGACACCTTGCTCCAGCCTGGGACTAATGGAGAGACTGTCTTAAAAATAAAGTGTAAAAGAGTAGAGTCTGGTGCAATCTGCACTGAGGAAGAAGTCCCTTGTCTCAGATAAACACTCTGAAGTATTCCTGGGGTTTACTGTGCAGTGTAACTTGAACTTTGATTAAAACCTGTTTTCTCTTGGTAGCCTGTGTCCTACTGGATCCTCGCCTGGTTGCTGAGGACAGGTTTTCCTAAGTCTGTATTATTGCCAGATAGGGAGGATGATAATTTTCTGTAAATGTTTCAAAGGTGTAATCAATAAGGAAAGGAAGGACTTCTTTAGGACAGTCCAAGCGAGTGTAATTAAAGAGTAATGAGGAGGCAGAAGTTAAATCAGCAGGTTCTTTTAGAAGACGCAAACCAGTTCTCTGAGGAGCATGGTGAGAGCCTTGTTGCTGCAGCTATTGAATATAGGAAGGGACAGACTGAATGGGAGGGAGGTGGAGAGGAACTGACTGGAGGGGCATCCACCACACTTTTTGTTTTCACTGTTCCAAGGCTCTCTGTGGTTATGGAGCACCCCCCAGGAAAATCCTCCCTCCCCCAGACGTGCTCATCCCTCAGCCAGTCCTCTGCCCTCCTGTGAGTGGGGGCACTGAAGAGATTTCCCTCTCCTGCTTGAAGAGAGGGAACCCAATTTGCGCCGTAACACAGAGAGCCCTCCAGCGCCTCGATGAGAGTGGCAGGGCTCTGCGCTACCCATTCTGTGCTTGTGCGGGTGGAATTTTCCAGGAGCATCCCCCTCTGCCGCCACCACCCCTTTGCAAACTTCCAGAAACGCAACTCATGAAAATGCATTCTTAGCACACAGCTGACTTGGTCAACATCTGGTTTCCAAAGAAAGTACTGCGAGAGATTTGAAATTGCTGTACTATGGAAAAAATGACTTGGGGTAATTATAGATACCTAACAATACAATTTAATTTCTTCTGCCGTATCTTTCCTGTATGGTGTATCTGGTAATGCTTTGAGGAGATAAATAATTCACATAGAGGGCAGTGAGAGGGGTAGATAAGGAAGAGAAAAAGCCCCCTACAATTTCAATTAGGATCTGAAATGAAAGTAAATGTATGTAGAGAAATAGATGTTTTGCAGTCCTGCTTCAGAAAGCAAGTCGTACTGAGTGGGAGACCTTTGTCTTGTTGCGTACTGGCGGTGGGAAGAGGAGGTGTGGATGCGGATGTGGATGATGATGAGTGAAGCTGAGGAAGACAGGACCTCTAAGCACAAACTCAGAGGACAGGGAGCTTCACAGAAAGTCTCCCTGGCAGCTGGGGTGCCACTTGGCTCAGTTCTGCTGAGCAAAGTTAGAGCATGGGACTAGAGGGGAAAGGGAAGTGATACAGTCAGACCAGTGACTAGCATTGAGACTGATTGCTCTGGGAGGCAATTCGGAGTGGCTGGCTCAGACCCCTGCTCGAAAGCATCTTTGCCTCCTTTGATACAGAGGGCACCTGCAGAGACCTGCCTCAGCAGGCTCAAGTGAGAACAAGCCTGGATCCCAGCAAGGTCTCCTCTCTGCCTCAGAAGTGCAGTTGCTGTTGGCACCGTAGACTGTAATTCCTGCGTAGGCTGAGTGTGTCTGCAGCCAAGGCTCCTGCTGGCATTGCAGAGCCAGCTGCAGTGATGGCCTCTCCCCTAAGAAGCAAGCATGGTCCTCGGGGGAGCATAAACTGCATGGGGTTCCATTGAACCTTTCTGTAGAGTCCAACAGCGGGAGGAAGATGCTGCAGGATATTGCTGTTTTTGATGGCCAGGAAAGCAGTCAGGGTCACAGTGCATGAACGGGGATGGAGGGTGAAGAAGAAGCCCATGCCTCAAGCAACTGGGATGCTGCAAGCTCTCTGTCTGCCCCTGTGATGGATGCTGCATCCCACCTCAGTTGCTGGCTCTAAAACAATTACAGCTGTGCAGAGGTGAAGTGAAAGGCAGTGGAGGCTTCCTAAAGGGATGATGGAAGGTCAGCAAGGGACTTCAAGCTGAGGACTTGTCAATTGATATAGCTTCTACTGGTAAATTGTCCCCTGCAGGCAAGCTCCTAGTATCATTTAATTTAGAGAAGTGCACCAAATGGGACATAATTAATATATTAATATTATGAAAGTGCAACTGTTATCCTGGACGAAACACTGGTTAAGACTCATTTGTCTGTCATGCTCATTGGGGCTTGTCTCAGTGATGTAATCCTAAGATCTGTTGATGCTGATGTGTTGATGCTGATGTGTTGATACTTAAGTGTAGGCCTTGGGAGGGAGGGGGGCATGCCTTTTTGAGTGACTCTGTCCAAAACTAGCTCACACTGAGTATACTTGCAGAAAATCCTCTGATTTTTTTTCTTTTTTTTTTCTTTTTGGTGAAAAGAATAGTGTTCTGCTTAAAATACATTTTTCATATGAGGTACTTAATTTTCTTGAGACATTCCAACTTTTTTGTGAGAAAGCTGAGAAGTCTGGAAAGAGACACTCCAAAGTCTTTTGTTGCCACAACCAGTACAAATTGATTTTTTTTTTTTTTGTTCTCAAATTTTTGAATACTGTTTTGAAATTTTCAGCAAAAGAAATAATGTCAGGGACCTCCTCTCATTTATATTCAAATGGATATTTCTGTGTGTTTCAGGAAGCCAGAATATGAACCAGATGATTCTAGTGTTAAAAAAAGAACGTACTCTTAGCCAGTGTACCTCCTTCAGAGGAAATTACCATTCTCTGCTCCAGAAAGTTCTGCAATGATAAATGCAAAACCATGCAGACGCTGACGGGAATAACTGAACCTTGATTTCTGAAGAAACAGCTAGCGAAAGATACCAGTGCAAGGTCAAGGTCCTGAAGCTGCATTCTTCTTCTCTGTTGAGGGCTGAGGATATGGTGAGCATGGGCACAACTGAATGGCAGGAGAAGCATAGAAATGGTTGGAGTGGGGTATAAGAATTAATGGTAAATATTTATGCAGCCTCACAACTTTGCAAGATGGTTTCTAGACAGTAAAGCAAAACAAAGGTGCTCTGTGTTTGAAAGGCCTCTCTCACAGGCTATCTAGACATGATCCTCCAGACATCATCATGCAAAGCCTGCATCTTTTCTTCACTGCCTTCCACCATCTCCCCTTTCCTTACTCCGGAAGTTGCTCTGCTGCTACTCTGTGTTACACTGATGCTGCAAAGTTGGTAATGCAGTTCTCCACCCAGCCCCTCTTTGCAGGGCCCAGCAGTGTCTTTGTAACCGGGTGAGTCGACACCACAGTCTTTGCCTTGTTCTTCATGTGACGTGTACGGGCCCAGGAAGCTGTTCAAGGCTTTCCCTCCAAATAGTACTGGACAGGATACTAATGTAAAGCTCAGCAAATCCAGAACATGAAGGCAACCAAGGATGAGAAGGGGAAGGGTTAAAATACATAACTCTCAAGAGATCTGTGTTGAAAAGAGGTTGATTGCATCATTGTTTACAAACCCATATTTTGGGGGAAAAGACTAAAAAAGGGTCATTTTTGCTTAGAATTTTGCTTTTAGTGGTCATTCATTTCTGAAGCACTTTGTAGAGCGCTGAATCGTGCACATACTGTCAGGTGCCCCATCAGCTATCTACCTGCAGCATACTACAGACAGTGGCAGAAACTGCAACTGCGTTCAAGGATTTTCTGACGTCACCCTGGCCTGTGTAGAAAGAGGAGGAGACAGATTACCAGCCTCCTGTGAGCAACTCTAGGAGATATTAGAAGGAGATATCTTTTAAAGTACATGAGCTCTCTCTTTGCCTGACTGACAGAGGGTTCCTTGCAGGGGAAGATGATTTCTGAGGTGTCAGTGGAGAAGCAGGTCTGAAGACCTCTGTTTTTCTTCACCTGTTTCAGTCCAAGTTTGGGAATGGTGAAGCTGTGAAGGTTGTAATAGCCAGCATTCAGTTGCTGAATCACGCACACACTTTCTATAAACATCTCTGTTCCACTGCCTTCAGCTACAGGGTAGTTTGAGGTAATTGCTTATCTACACAAGGGCTCTTGGTCTGGGGGAATAAGACTTCCATATAAGTGGTATTTTTGGTCCTTCTGGACAATGAGTCTTGGCTGCAGGAGGGCACAGAGTATCAGAAGCAATGTTCCAATTTGTCTATGAAAGGAGCCTGGATGGCTGACCTCCAGATACCAGGATCTTCCATCTATTTGGTGTTGGACATGCAGACAAACAATAGCACCAGAGCTATTAAAAAACATCTCTGTTTTGATTTTACTTGTTATGCTTTGTGCCCTTTCTGCTGAGGCAGAATCTCTCTAGCTAGAGCATGCTGCGGAGTACTGTAGAAGAACCTGAGCTGAAGTCACAGTAAGGTTAATCCATTTCAATGAATAATGCTCGTGCACTGACCCTAGAGTTCATCTCTTTTTCAGAGGTGAGTCTAATTTCTTCTGTATTTCTGGGTACAACTGAAGGTGCTCTCTGGCTTTATATCCAGAGTAGTTTTTAGCTCTATACTCAGCCTGCACTGAAATTAGCTAGATTAATTGAGCTAAAAATCTGCAGATTTGCATGTTTCTTACCAGTAGTATGATCTTTGCACAGGGTACGAGATACTGATATTTTCTTCCATGCCCTTGGTAAAATGCAGATGAAGGTTGTTGACCTTTAAGACATGTTGCACTGTCTGCTTGTTTGCTCAGGCTGTTCCTGAGGAGAAGGGTAGTGTAGGAAGGTGTTGGGTGTATTTCTTCTTCATGGGCGGTGGAGGTCTCTAGTGTCATTTTCTGACCTTGTGTTAATTGGGACTGTTTTCATGGATGTTTTTCAATTTTATTGCTATCGCACTTGGAGAGATTGAAATAATACACAGTACTGAATGAGAAATAAATAAAAACAATGATCTTATGAGGCTTGGCAAACCTTATGTCTGTGGTGCTTGGAGCCTCCTTGTTGGTATAAACTATTTGTTCCTTTTTGGGCTTCTCTTTGGGAGAAAGGTTTCTCACACAGTGAACACCAGAAATACTGCTAAGGCATTGAAAGGCAGGGCAATGAACAGGCGAGGCAGACTTTGACTGGAGGGGAAGCAGGACATGAAAATACGCAATATGAAGTGACTGAACAAAGTTGAGGTATTTGTTGGCTCCTTTGTTAATCAAGAATACAAAAGCAAGGGGCTAATCAGACAAAGTGGCCTTCTTCTGGGCTAGAACTCTAATTTCCCTAGCAAGATCACTGTTGGGATGTGGACAACTTACATCCGAAGTCCCAGGGAGTGGGACTTGATTGATAAGCGAGGAGCAACACAGCAGCCTGTGGAAATCCCCAAGCCCTAGTACTGTAGCAGTGCATAATGTTGTTTCCTCGGTTCTGCTGGTGTAACAGCAGCAAAATCACATCAAGCTGAACCTTCTGGCTTGTGGATGGATTGATCTACACAGACCTCTTTTATTATCACTTGTCATTGAAGAGGGTGCTTCATGTAATGGAAACAACACCTCCTATTTTATCATAGTCACCTAGGCATATTTGCAGCTGTGTTACCATGGCTATGGAAGAAGAATTTGGTTGGAAGCTTGTAAGGATGTCCCTCGTCTCTTGCTGTTTGACACGTCCAGATAAAATCTCTGAACTGTTTTGATGCAGTTCACTAAAACTGTCTTTGATAATCCTGTTTCTAAATCTACTTGAAGTAGACAGAATTTTATTTACTTTGATTTCTATCTTCAGTTCTTCAGACAATAAGGTTTGCAAAAGGACTTATTTCTCAGATAAATCAGTTCAAGATTTATTGTTCAAGAATGAAAATTTTCTGCTTACCCCCATTTTCAACAAATTAATTTATTTCGCATTTTGTAATTCTCTGTCCTAAAGCTATTCTGAGTATCAGAGGTCTTCTGATCTGTCGCCTTGGGCAAGCCAGTAGTAGTATTTAATGCTACACTGTGAGGGCCAGCTGCCTCTTCAAAGGTGATGCTCCATCAGTCTTTCTGGTAGTACATCTGGGGTCTGTGATGGGTGGCACGTGCTATAGGCCAACGCATTCCTTCTTTCTCTCTAATCTGTGTACAAGCTCTTCAAGAGAAGCTGTGGGAGAACAGACGAAGCTGTCCTTACCTCCTCTTAACACCGGGCCCAGAAGTCAACTTTCCTGGCTGCTGAGAAAACAACACATGGAGAAATGGCAGCCGAAATTAAACTGTGGCAAGAGACAGAGGTGACAGAGAGAAGTACTGTTAGACAGAGCATGTCAAATCCAGAAGGCGTCCTTCAGTGCAAGGCCTCTGTCATTTAGCTTCATGGTGAACATGACCCAGGGGCTTTTCACTGGTGATGGGAAATAGTGCTTTTTTCTTCAACTAAGAAAGCTCTGCTCTATGCTACAGGCTTTTCTGTCCATGGCTACGAGTGTAGCATCTCCAGGGCAGGTTATGAGTTCACTGTGTTTTAATATTGGCAGCAAATGATGTGGGAGACTTCAGAGTGGTTCAAGATGCCCCATTTTCTCATTAACAAGACAGGACTGCCTTTGCTTTTGCTCTCTGGAGAGCGAAGCGAGTGTGATCTTGGGACTGTCACTCCAGGCTCTTCCTGAGAACAGTTAAAAATGCTAGCAGAGTTATCTAAATGTCCAGTGATTTGGACTCAGAGGACAAGGCTTTGTCCTTAGGATATTTTAGGTGTATGGTCCCCAAGGACTCAAGAAAAGAAAGAAAATTTTATGCTAGAGATAAGCACTTTTCTGGCAGCTTTTTGTATTGAAAGACCCATTCTTCAGTGTTCCCTTTAGGCCAGGACAGTCAGCGAAGGTGGATTTACTCATGGCATGGTTTATACATCATTATATGAACTGCACCATGGACTAGCCTCCTCAACAGTAGTACAGCTTGAGGGAAAACAGCCCAAATTTTTACCTTTGGGGATGATGCTTTTTGTCTATCCTATACCATCTTCTTTTGGCTGCTGTCTGGGATTTCTGTTCAATGGCCAAAGATTCTCAGGCAGCCAAAATTCCAGGTGTGAAGTTCTGATGAAACAGTTTTGTATCCTTACTTGATGCGTCTCAACAAGCAGGCTAGCTTCTGGCTCTTGCCAACAGCTGCACTCGATACACTGAATGTAACCCCAGAAACAAGCCTCAGCACGGATGTGAACAGGCAGTTGGTGCTGGGTGGGCATCTAGACCTGTTGCCATGATGTTTCCAGTAGATGCATACTTCAGTTCATTGACTACAGGTCAGGCAAAACTTTGCATGTGATATTCTGTGAGGGGGACAGGTGAGTGGTGTTTGCCATCTGCAGAAAGCTGAAGATTTGCATACGGGTACTTGTGCTTGAGTGAGAGCTTGTGGAAGTGTTCTGGTCCTGCATGTATTTCTATATTTGAGTTAGAGATACTGGTCCTTGCAGTGTGTGTGCATGCACTGCCTAATGCAACTTCTTTCAGTCTTGATTTATAGCCTTTGTCATAAGAATTTTTACCACTTCCATAACTCCAAGTTTCTTTGTCATTGTTTCTTTCTAATCATTGACATTGCAACTTCGGGCATTGCTCTTGATCCTGGGAATGTCCAGTCCTTTCCTCATCTGAATTAAGTTGCGCCCTCGCTGTTGTACTGTGACAGCAAGTCCCACAGCCTGAAGCTCCAGTGTGTGAGAAAGTATTTCCCAGGTCCTAAAAGCCTGTCTGCTAAATGAAAGGTACCAAAGAAAAAAAAGAATCTCGTACAAAGACCTCTTTTAAAGGGTCATGAGTCTAAACATAAGACTCAATTCTTTCCTGGATTGTGTGTAATTTGACTCTCCAGATATAATGTATTATCTGCCATAGCTGTGCTTAGTCCTCTACAAGATCATAGTTTAAAGAGGTCTTCATTTTGGGAAGCTGCATTTTCACTTTTATGCGATAATCCAAAATACTTAGATCTTGGCACATGCTTGACCAAAACTTTCCTTAAAACAATAAAACTAGAACAACAAAAGATCAGGAAAAAAAATTCTTAAAATTTGTTCTTTATTCATATTTTTCAAGTTATTGTGAAGAAATAATCAGCTTGTTTTAATAAAAAGACACTTTTTAGTGGTAGGATAAATCTATGATTGGTTAAATTTTAACCTCATGCTTGTTCGATGGCATATATGACTGTTCACATCTGAGGAAATCTTGTTCACAAATAGAAAAGTTCTGAGTGATTGTGAGTGAATGTTCCTTGAGATTGCAGCTGTTCCTTGAGATTTGTTCTCATTTTGAATGCGCATCAGCTGTGAATCTCCTGAGAGAGCTGCACCTGGACATGTGACTTTCTGGAGTTGTACTTGGTCTCTAAAGCAACAATAAAGATTAAAGCTGTCTGTGGCCAACATGCACAGCAATTTGAGGGGTGGCAGGTGCAGGAGCTTGTTCTACTCAGGACACAGTCTTCTGTTGCAGATCCATGTAAAGATATGTTTGAATGTTGGCAACTGGTTTGGGGTAAGAGCTGTCTTTTCTCCTAAATGGAGTTGACATACAAGAGCCCAGCATGTTTCATAGCCCATTGAATTGGATAAACAGTAGGGTTGTGGGAACAGCACTGCTGGGAGAACAGCGTGCCCTTACCTTCTCCTGACTCCAAACTAAGGTCGTCACTGCAGTGTAGGAGCTGGCCTCAGAGGGTGTGGGCTGCACCCTAGGAAAAAGAGGAGATGCTGCACTCATCCCAGAAGGTAGGAAGGAAGGTGGTGGCACTACAGGATGTCCCACATCTTTGGCAAGAGGAAGGCTCTACTAGATTCTTCCTTTCTCTCCGTCTTTCCACTTCTACTTCCTTCTATTCTTTTTTTTTTTTTCTTTCTTTCTTCCCTTCTCACTAACTGGGTTTCTAAGAGCAGCCCAGCTGGGACTGAGGTAGAACTGCAGACCAGCCTCTTGTGCACTCTCCTAAATGCCTTTTCAAGCAAGCTCAATAATTGATGAGCACCTGGGTCCTTGTCCGCACTGAAGAGTGCACATGGTATTTAGTACATGAAAATGCTATTTTGTCCATCAGAGCTCATCCCTGGAACAGCACCATATCCCCAGGATACCAGTTAATTGTTCTCTCAGTAGATATAGAAGAAATTCCTTCCTCCAATGTTCTCAGCTGCTTGACTTCTTTCAGCCTAGAGCTCGCGTCTGATCCCAGCACGTGGCTGTTGACTTCCAGTTGGTGCCCCAGAGCATAGTTCAGACTCCTTTTTCCTCCAGCAGGCTGCTTCCTGACCACTACTGTCCAACCTATCCTCTGTCCTAAGTGAAACAAGTGCAGCAGGCCTCAGATCACCTCCTGGTTTTCCATGCCCCATATTACTGCCCTGAAACATTGTGCAATTTGTTGCTTGCTTGGGATTAGCTGTTTTCCATCAGCATGAAGTGTGCACTGACATAGCTAAAGGTGCAGGAAGTCAGGGTTGACATATCTCAGAAGAGCTGGTGAAGGACAGAGAAGAGAATTGAGAAGTGTCACGTTGGGGAAGCCACAGACCATGAGCTTTACTTCAGTCTTTGCACAAGGGTGGGATGCGGTGAGCAGGACTGAGTAGCTAGAGGTGTGGCTGAGCAGGACAGAGGCATGTTGACAAGAAGCGTGGAGAGGGAGGAAGGGCTAAAATAGCTGAAGTGCCACACAAGGGGTCTGAGGTGCACTGGCCAAAGTGCTTCTTGCTGTCAAGGGCTGGAATGGCAGGATGAGTGGCAGGCCAGTACTGCAGGACAGGAGGTCTGGTGCATGTTAATCCCAGTCTCTATTCTGCTGTCAGTGCGACAAGGGAGACTTGCTCAAGGGCAAGGGTGCATGTTTCCCAAGACAAGGTAACCACATCCTTTCTTCTGCTGCAGCAGTACAGTACATACACAACCTGCCCCTTTTTTTCTGAAGGAAATTTACAGAAAGAGTGCTCTGTAAACGCGCTGCAATGGATGTGCACCCATAAAGCTGTTACCAGCTAGTATCTGCTAGATACTGGAGAAACCTGAACGCCTATCTTTCAAAAAGAGCTGGAGCGGGAGGGGAGAAGGGGTGGGTAGAGGAGGAAGGAGCTTGGGAATTGCAGATTTATGGAATCAGTGTTGCTTAACCCTGATCCTCAGAAAAAATATGAAATGAATTATCAACCAAACTCCTTGTCAGCACCTGAACAATAAAAAGGGAACATGTAAAAGTCCACTAGGATTTGCTGAGAACAAGTCATGTCAGACCAATCTAATATTTTTCTGTGACAGGGTAACAGGCATTGTGGACAGAGGTGAAACTGAAGGTTTCATCTGCTTTGACTCCAGTAAGGTTTTTACCATCTCTCTCATCACACTTTGTTAGCAATCTAGAGGAGCAAGGTCTCAAGGAGAGCTAATAACAAATGCATGCAGAATGAATGAGAGTGTCAAAATGGAAGGGAGCACTGACGGGGGTTCTGAGGGTCTGTCCTGTGCTCAGTTCAGTTCAATGTTTTCTTTAACAGCCTTGGTGATGGATGAAGAATTTGCATATCGAATTTGAAGATGACAGCAAGCTGAGGGGGACTGTGAATTTGTTGGAGAACAGGATTAGAATTCATAATGATCTTGGCAAATTGGAGATACACTCTGAAAAAGTGAGATGTAATTCAATAGAGACAAGTGCAAACTATTGTACTTTGGCAGCAATAATCGACTACATAAATACAGTGTAGAGAAAGATCAACTAGATCGCAGTTCTGCAGAAAAGGATTGGGGGGCATAAAAGGAGGATCACGAGCTGAACATGGTTGGCTGTTGTTGAGAAAGAGGCAAATGCTGTGCTTGGATGTATAAATAGGAGTTCAGCCTGCAAGGTGCATGATGTAATCTCTGTGCTCTGCTCAGGGATGGTAGGGCTGGAAAGCGCAGTGCAGTTTTGTGGATAGCACTTCAGGGAAGATCTGGACAAACTGGAACAAGTCCGGACAAACTGGAGCAAAGAGAAACAGTGAAAACTGTCATGGTTATAGAAAATAACCAAGCAGTGACTTAATGAATTGGGATCATTTAGTCATTAGTTGAGGAGATGGGAAGAAAGGAAGAGAGACTGGACAACATGTAATGAACTCTGAACCTCTGAGCTTCCCTGTATGCAGCAATCCCTTTGACAGCAGTATGTGACAATACTAGTGACTGTCAGAACTCTTACCTGGTCCCTGGTGGGGTAAGAATTTCTGTGATGGGATTTGTGTGGCTGAAAGTCCATGTGGTTTTTGTCTATTTGAATAGTTCCTTTGAACCGTGGTCAACATGATGGCACTGGAGGCTGTCACGGGAAAGCAATGACAAGGGGCAAACGAGTAGGCTCACAAGGAACCTCTCTCACTCAGAACATGTGGGTGCACAGAGGCCAGGGGACCACTTGGAGCCAAGAGTCGTTAGAGCAACATAATACATGCTGCACAACAGTTGAGGTCTTCAAGGTGAGGATGAAAGGTTGGTGAGGATAAGCTTCTGCACAGCATCTGTAACTGTGGCAGAGCGATAAAGGCTTTATAATTATCTCTTCTATTTCTTTCTTTAAGCCAGGCTTCACTCTTGATTACTTTACTTGCCCTCATCATTGACCTTGTCTTTTTCTTTAATCTACATTTTATGTATGTATATACCTGTCTGCTGTTTATCTGTCTGTCAATGCTGTATATTCACAGTGGTTTAACTTGTCTGTCTTCCACTCTCCTGGACTTACTGTATGTGTCTTCAGTACTCTTCCATCTGAGCTACTGTAATTCCCTTGGACTTCCAGATCTCAGCTCTCTCACGTTTCAGTTTGGTGTTACAGCATCACTAAAAAGCAACTTCCAGAGATCAGTGTCTCAAACTGAAGGAAATGTTGCACACTACTAGAAGATAAACTAAAAATGGTTGTGGAGAGAGTTCTGGAGAGCAATAAGGAAGTCAAATATCTTTATACAGCATTCTTTGTGCTGTATCTGTACTACAGCATGAAGAATGGTGATTGCAACTTGCTGTCTGACTTAAGCTGAGCTGGGAATGCTTGTAGACATCATGGTTGAAAAGACTTTGAAGGCTGAACCTCATGGTGTTTAAAACAATGTCTAGATTTTATATGGATGCCAGAGTGGCAGATTTAGTATCTGCCTTCTCAAAGGAAGTGGGAAACAAATACATGCTTCCATGCCTGAAACCATATCCCATTCACTCCTAATTTTCAAATTGAAAATGTGTTCACTACATAATGTCTTGACATCCATATTTTTTATTGAGTGTATTCATAGCCCTTTGTCACGTGCAATACTTCAAATATACTATGAGTCTGAGACCCTGTGAACCCTTTGACTAGCCTTGTCTGATAAAACTTAGGAGCTATATAAAGCAGCCCTGAAGTGTGGAGGCAATATTTTGGCATAGAGGGGCAGGTGTTTGTTCTTAGTCTTTTCAGAAGATGTGAAGTCTGTAGTTGGCGATAAAGAGGGCATGCAAGAAAGCTCCTAGGAAGGCAGAAAACAGAAACGCAGCATTTTTATGGATGAATGAGCTTTTATGCAGTTGCTTTTAAAAGGCGAAATTATATGGCCATTTGCACTGCCTCTTGATTGCTCAGTGCACCAGCTATTCTTTATGCTGCATGCCATTTGCTGTCTTGTATTTAACTTTGCAAAATATTCTGGGATGCAGTTTGCATGAATGCGCCTATATTAACACTGTGTAGTTTCATACTGTTAGATGGGGGTAAGATTTCCTGCAGGAGGGCTCGTTATTTTTCAGTATTTCTTGCCCTTATTTTATACCATCCTGTGTTAGCTGAGCTCTAGTCTCGAGTATGACAGATGGCTATTCTTTTGCAGCCTTTTTGGCCCTTTTTCTCCCACTGTCATGCTATGGCAGCAACATAAGCTTTGAAGGGTCATTATCTAAATGATTGCATAGAGAAGTCCTTAGGGAGCCAAATTCACCTCTGGCATAAGTGTCTGCAATTCCATTGACTTCAGAGTAGTTTCACTGCCTGACGTCAACAGTAAATTTTTGGAATGTAGACATCAAAATGAACAGCACTAAGGCATAATGGAGTGGTTTCTGTCCCAGAAACGACCCATTCTTGGGCTTGGTTTGGATTGTTGACAGTGTTGGCACAACATCTTTGCACGTTAAGAGGCCCCTCTTCTGTTTGCTTCTGTCCTGCTTCTGACCTTCTCTTCTCTTGCCTCTTCTTTCCCATTCCTTTTAGTCTGCAATCCCACACTCCCTTAAGCTGCTCCCCACCCTCTGATTCCCCTTCGCAGTCAGCTATACAGATATCTAGCAGCAGGTGTTGTTGGGGCAAAGCTAAACTAGCCATCCCAGGATGATCATTGCCCCTATGTCCTAGGAGGCTGTGTAGGATGTTGTAGACCAAATCCTGCAAATGCTGTCTCGCAGATATTGCAGTCCAGGATTCTCGTATCTCCCTTACACCAGGGAACAGAGACAGGGAGATCTCGTGGAAGCCTATTTTACATTATTATTACAAAACTGAGGTATTTTCAGCAACCAATACACGATCATTGGCCATATTTAGAGCCTCGTAGCCATTCTGGATGGGACAGGTTGTGTCAGCAGCCCCTGGGATTTGGGGACAGTAGAACTGCAGGTTGGCAAAGCCAGAACCAATTGACTCTTATTGGCAAAGAACTATTTTTGGGAGCCAATGATGAGAACGCTTTGTACTCCTGCAGGTTTGGCTCTGCCTTGCAAGGTTATTATTTGGAAGTTTAATCAGAGTCTGTCAAATGCATGGAGTGAGTGGCTCGTGTCTTCAAGTGTGCATTTTGTGTGGGGACAGGGGGAAGGAGGGACAGGGAGGGAAGCTTTTGAGGTATGAATGAAATAAAACAGGAATCCATTTTTTGAGTTTCTGACATTTTTCATTTACAATTAAATATATTAAAATGATATATATGTATATATGTAACTCCAGGACAGACTTTTCGTGTCTGTGATCTTTTGGTGATCAGGAAGAGGTAGATCTGTAACATTGCAAACCTTTTACTTTCCCCTAGCTTAGTAGGTCCCTGAGCTCTCTGTGGATGAGCTCTGTTTGTAGAGATCACTTTGTAGAGATGCAGCCGTAACTCCTTGGGATGAGATGTGGCAGCTGTTCATCAGTGCAGAGCTATTCTAACTGGCAGTTAGGAGAGAGGTGAAAATGGAGGAAAATGGAGGGGTAATTAGAGAGAGAGAAAGCCTGTAATGAATAGCACTCGGGTAGCAATATGGTTGTCATTCACCGTCTTGCAAAAAGCAGCCCTGGTTAGTTTGATTCATGAACTGTGCAGAACAAGCTTATGGTTATTTTGATTACTTGGATTACTGTAGTCTCTGAAAATCCCTGCCATTATCCAGTGCTCCATTGTGCTGGGAGCAGCACGGAGAGACCAAGATGATGGCTGTAGCCAGTAAAAGCTTACTGTGTAGGTATCAGCAGTGAGAACATGGGCATGTAGACAGATGAGAGGGTCAATGCACTGGGAACACAGGCAGGTTAAGAACAGTAGCAAATATCCAAGACTTTCTTGCTGTGCATACTTCTGAAAGAGTCTGTAAAGAGTTGTTGTATTTTATCCATTTTTGCATTAATCTGCTAGGGGAATACAAGGGGAAAATCAGTCAGTATTTATACATTTTGTGGACTTAGCATGTCAGCAACTTGATTGTTGTCAATTACTCACAGCCATCTGGACAAAAGACAGAGCAGGATACGAGGAAAAGCCATGCCGTAACTTCACTTGTATTCATGGGACCTCGCTCAGGAATAAGATCAACACTGAAGAAAGTTACATGGGTCTCTAAAAAGCTACTGAAGAAGGTGGAACAGGTCAGCATTCACATCTTGATGCTGACTGAGAGATTAGAGGCATCAGGCGTCTCAGAAAAAAGGCACTTGACACCGCTGAGCAGGGAGGCAAGGGAAGACTGAAAAGAAAGAGGAAAAATGATATCTAGGCAAATGATCTCTGAAGCAGCCTTTTGAATGGATGTGCAGGGGATCTGAGAGACATTTGTCAAGGCCAGAGAAAAAAGATGTTAGAGTAAGGGACAGACCAGTGTCATCGTAGTCTGGATCCTGCATCATGGATGACAAAGTGATGCCAGGAACTTGGTTGTATTCACCTCCCAAAATCAGTACGGTGGCCTCTTTCCTACACTGAGGATTTGGAACACAGAGCTCTCCTTCACTCAGTCCTGCTGATCTGCTTTCTGTGCTTCCTCAGACTTGTTTTTGGAGATACCTTGTCCAACCCTCATATGAGACCTGGCTTTTTTTTTGGCTTATGAGATCATAGACACCTATACAACAACTTGAAGAAGTTACAGTTGCAGAAGTGCAATGACCTTCTGCAAGAAGCAGAAAGGAGTTCCTAGTTAGTTGCAGGTAATTTCATGCATACTGAGTGGAGTAGGTGAGCCTTTCAGAAATTCCTATTTGTTCTACATTTTAGCGTATGCTCTGATGGGAAAGTGTTTTTAAGAGAGAGAATTCTGTAAAGTGAGAAATGAGAGGCTGGGAAAGATACACATATTTACTGCAGTGCTGACAGGCAGGGGTAATCACAGACAGGGAGAAGGTGATGGTTGGAAGGGGATTGATGCCACAGAAGGCAATCTGCAAGGAACCTGACAATTCGGCAGCCACTTTGGGGAATCGTCAGCTGTGACAGGTGTGTGGGGTGAAAATCCCAAGGGATCCCAACCGCACAAATGCAGTTGTGCTTTGACATCTCAATGACTGTTTGTGGGAACGGTGTCTTCGTTTTCCACTGCTCACAGAGAAGTGGGAATGGATGGGAGGAATGGGCTGGTCTCTTGTGTTCAGTTGCACACACCGCACTGACAGTGCACCTCCTTATGCTGCTCTGGTGGACACTGCTGGCTCCTCTCACTGTTCAAATTTCTGAGGAAAGGGGTGCAAGAAGGCTGCCTAGGGGAGGAGGTCCATTTTTCACTACACTGAGTTCAGGTAAGAAACCGTCTCCTCTGCCATTCCTGTAGAGGACGCTTGTTTGCATATGTCCAGTGGCGGTTCTTTTGATGCCTATAAACAGAGTGGGTATCTTATTTTCTTATCAATGAAGAACTTTTCCCCCAAAATGTCTCTCCTCCCCAAAAGACACTAATGTGAAGCAGGGTAAAATAGTGATACAAATGTTCTGCTGAGGGAGAAGAAAACCTGCAGAAATTGCTGAAACTGAGGGAAGTAGTGGCTTTGGCTGATTGCATTCACTTTGGACCCAAAGCTCTCATTGATGGCTTCCCTCCTACCAAAACTCAAATAGCAGCCAGTATCTTTGTACCCAGAGCAGACGATAAAACTTGTGAGTCAGCAAGGGCACCTTGACCTCCCTTCACCTTTTCAGCTCTCTGGGGAAGTGAAAAATCTGGGACAGTCTCCTGAAGGAAACATCTTCAGATCTCTCAGAAGCATCACCCTCTGACAGCTGCATGCCAGTGCACAGAAAGTGTCCTACTCTGACCATGCACGTCGTGCTTCACGCCTGCCGGTGCTCGCTGCGGGCTCTGTGTGAATGCCACAGTATGCTCCCACAGCTCTGCGTGAAACTGACTCTTGACTGGATTTTCTGAGGGATTTCTAGCTCTTCTGGATATGTTGGGAAGTATACAAGTAGTGTGTGGCTTCCTGGGGTATGGCATATTTTATACGATTATTACCTCTCAAACTACCTTCTTACATGGGTGACATAATTGGCCAATTTTACACCCTATTCCCTGTAATACCCACTCTCAAACCAGCGTTTCTCAAGTAGTCTAGAAAGATCCAAGCTTTATTCTTTGTATCTTAGACTTGTGAAGTCTGTGGTGCTGTGGGTGTAGGCACAAATAATTCCACAGGTGTATGGGATCCACAAGCTGCTGCACTTGAAGGAGCTGTCGATACAGAAATAGCCTCTGCTGAGGCTTGCAGCAGGGATGAGGGTGGGCAGCCAGGTATTTCTCCTGGTACTCAGCCCTAGGGGCACAGCAGGGACTTGGGTGCAGCCTCTGTCTGCATTAGACCCAGCCAGTCCCCAGAGGAGGCTCCAGCCTGCTCCTGGATATTCACAGCTCCCACCTCAAATCAATTGGCTCTGGTCGCAGGGTTAGCACTAGTGCTGATTCAAGGAAGAGAAGGGGATGCTTATCTTTCCAGTTCAAAATGTCAGCAGCACTCCTTCCAACCCTCCAAACCGTGCCTCTTTCTTCTCCCCTTGTGCCCTGAATTCTGCAGCCAAGTCTCTTGCGTGCTTTCCTGCGTCTTCTGTGGTTTAGTGGCTACTTAAATATTTATTTATGTGGAACTTTCCCCCAGGGAATGTTTTATGAATGCAGAGAAGGAGTATTGTGAGAGAAGGAGGAAATGAGCAGTCCCTAAAGGGCTCAGTAGTGTCTATTGCTGAGAGGCAGAAACTGCATGAAAAAAACTTGTCCTGGAAAAAGATTAACATACAACAGAATGCAGGCACACGTGCATATGCACACACACACGTATGCACTTACACAAACTCAAAGCAGAAGTGGCAACTGAATGCAAGGAGAAAAAATATTTGCATCCGTCAAGTGATGAGAGCATCAGCTCTGTTCAGTCATGGAATTTGCTTTCTTTTAACTCATAGAACACTGGCACTTTACAGACCTGCCTCGCAGATACATAAGGGCAGTAAGGGCGCAGGAACATCTGAGGAGCTGCACGCGGGGACAGCCGGACTTGAATTTTTCCTGGGCCACAATGGGTCGAAGGACAGGCTGCACATGACAAGTGCAAGCACACTTGAATTTTCCCCTTGATTTAGGCATTAACAGTTTCCTTGTAGACAGCACATAGGAGAATCTGGGCTCTTTTATTATTGTGGCTGATACTGCTTGAGCTTTAATCATATGCAGGAGGCAGCTCAGCTTGTTGAATTCATTAATTGCTAAGGCGTGACATATTCACTTAATTGGATTCTCTGCTAGATGGAGACGTATTTATATGTATTTGTATATGTGCTTAGTGTATATATTTAGCTTCACAAAGACCGATATTAATGGAACGTTAAGGTTGCCTGGTGAAATAATCAGAAGATGGGAAGTGATGGATGTTGAGTCACAAGAACGATCTTGTGTGTCGCAAGAGGAGCAAGGCCTGGCTTACTGGATATTCTTGGCACAGCACATGAACAGCCAGGGTTGAAGTTGGCTCTGGGGCACAGTTGCACTTGTAGATGCCTTGGGCTGGCTGTGGGGCTGCTCTGCATCTGACTGACCACCCCACCACAGCACCCATCTCAGCACCAGGGACAGCTGCTCACCTGGTCCTTCTCCAAGGCACAGGTCTTGGATGCATCCTCTGTTTGCTTCTGTGAGACAGCAGCACGTGGTGAGCCACAGCTCTCAGCTGCAGCTGGGGAACAGCTCTGGAGGAGTGCTCAGAGGCGAGCAGGACAGGAGGAGCACCCCTGCCCTCCCTCCCACCCCCATCCCACCCGTGTGTGCAGAGACCACCTGCATGGGGTCCTGCTGGGGCAGAGGTGGAGTGGAGCTGCGAGGGAGAGCTGTGGTGTGGGGCATGCGCTGACTGAGCTTTACACTGAGCATGGGGGTGAGATGGGCCTGCTTCCCGGAGGCTGGAAGGGGCTGGGAAGCTGGCACTGCTGTGCCAGCTCAAGCGTCACTGTGCTCTCTCTTCCAGGAAAGGTGTCTCTAGAGAGCCAGGAAAGACAGCTGCCTGATCGCTTGTGCTGCTCAGCTTCCAGAGCTGCTGGAGGTGGCCCAAGAACATGCTCGTGAGCTTTAGTTAATCTCCTGATCCCAAACTAGTTCTTAGCGAGTACCATATAAAATCCTGCTGCTCCTTTTACAGCCGTCGATCCGCACTTCCTGCCCTGCTGCATGGCCACCCTCTCAGCAATCAGCGCAATTTCCAGCACTGAGTGCCAACACACACGGCCGCTCCGCAGCAGCCAGCACCCTTCTGTGACATGGCTCCTTCCTCGGATGTGGGGTGTGAGTGCTGTAGGGGCAGCCCTGAGCTGCGTGGTGTCCTCTGGGGTGGGGGGCTGAGGCATCTCCTCCCTGTACTGACTTGTGTTGCTTCTCCCAACTGCTATATCCCCCTGTTCACATGCTTCAGCAGAGCACGCAACCCCTTTGCAATGTAATGTGGATTATTAAGAACCTTTTATAGAGGAGAAAACTGAGCTTCAGGAAGCTTAGATGGCTTGCTTGAGGTCACACAGCAAGCACAGGAGAAGATTACAGCCAGCACTTGGGTCTCTTCACTCCAGGGTGTTTGGGGAGAAAGCATCTGCACTCTGTGCAGCTGCTGCAGATGCTCGGGGCAAGTCTGCGCTGTGAAATCCAGCACGGAGCTGCCTGTGCTGGCCTAGGCTGGCGATGGCAAGTCCACACCACGCAGAGCAGTGCCACAGGGACTGAACAGAATGGCAGGGTGCAAGGCAGCTGCTTGAGCCTGGCAAGCTGCCCCAGCTTGCAGCTTATCCCCTCTGGGCTAGCGTGGCTAGACGGCATCTGGACCCTAACTGGCTTGTGTCCAGCCCTCCTGGTGTCCCTCTGCCATGTGCTTCCTCCCCCATGCTTCTGCTCCAGGGTCACGCAGACCAGGCCACCTTGGTTCTGCCCACACCTCCTGTGCAGACCAGGTCTCTCACTCCCTTAGCCAGTTACAAACCTTCCTTCCCCCTCATCTTCTGCGCCCTGTAGCCACGAGACACCTGCCAGCTTCACCCTCTTCCACCTCTCTCTGTGCTCCCTTCCAGTCTGGCTTCTGCTTTGTTTGCCCCTTGGCAAGGTCAGGGCTGCTGCTCTCATCATAAAGTGGGACTGCATAATCTCTGCATTGGTTCATCGGTTTGCTGTCCATCGCTGTTTCTTTATTCTTCTCTCCTCTGCCAGTGCTTGGTGATTCAGTACCTCATGGGCAGCTCTTTCTCCATCTTCACTGATACTTTATTGGCCCATTTATTGGTTTCATAAGGGCTCGAGTACATTCATAGAGCTTTATAAGCAATTACATACAGAAAATAAATGAACAGCGATTTCATTTTTAGTTTGCAAAGCCAGGCTGGGAACTGCCAGTCTTGTTTCGTGGGCCACCTTAATTCTGTTGCTTCAAGTATCTTTACAGTACAGGGACTGAGGCAGGGACCCCATGGAGAAAGTTGTAGGCACTCATTAATTATAACTTGAATCAAAATGTCCACACACAAGTGGGATGCAAGAAAGGTTGAAAAGGAAACCATAAACCTCCTATTTCCTAATAATTCAATCTAAATAAGTTCCCTTCAGTGCAGTTTGCTGTATGCTTTTCTTCTTTTCATTTCTTTGTGTTATTTTTTTTTAATATTTTTTTCCTAGGGGGAAACCACAAAATCTTTTCTGTAGAAACATATTGTTCGTTCTCGTACATACTGAGCCTTCAGTACTGAGTCTGACTGTTCCACCCAGTGACTAACCTGTGCGTGTTCCGCAGACGGTCATGACATGGTTTGCCTTTCTTCTGCATCCTAAATGGTGGAGTGCAAGTGACCTTTCACAGTAGGGTGCATTTAAAAGGTAGAGAAGAACGTGAATGGCTTGTCCCCATTCTGTGGGAAGTCTAACGTGGCTTTTGTTTTTCCCTTGCTCTGCCATAGCTAGGGCGTGCCTTGTTCTGACTGTCCTACTGGTAGGGGCTTCCCCACTGATTTACTGGGTTGATGGGCTTAGCTCTTAAAACATTTATGCTCAGATGCCATTTGGGCTGACTGCCAGGATTTCTGCAAGAAAGTGACAGAAAGGAAATGATGATTATTTAACAGTTTATAATGCAGTTAAGACTGAATGAAATTTGATGGGCCAAAGTAAAAATCATGTCCTTAGCCTCAGGGATTTTTCCCTGCTGACTTTCAAATGCCTGTTGCAAAACCTGGAGACGTTGGCTTTTCTCAGAGAACCAGCCTAAAGACTCTTGTAATGGAAAGTGTCAGAGAACCTAATTACAGCCTTACTACTACCTCTCCCTGTAATAGAGGTAACTATACAGTGCACACACATTTAAATACGCATATGAAGCCATCCAGCTAATTCCAGACTGTAAGAAGTCATTTCATGTGTGGACTAATACGTGCCACAAAAGACCTTTTGCAAGCTGCTGGGAGCCTTAACTTCATCTTATGTCTCCAAGACTGCCTCTGTGTGCCTGTTCTTCTACTTCGAGGCTGCAGAAACGAAATAGCACAATGTCTGCTTTGTGTTGACATGTTTAGGCACAAAATGACAGACAAGTCTTTGAAAAATAGGTGCTCCTGTTGTCCATCTGTGCTCAGAGAATGGCAGGATTTTATCTCCCTAAGGCCATGCTCCCATGAAAGCAGTCCTTGGCTTAACCCTTCTGTGCTAGCTGGGGCTGGCAAATAGATCGCTCCTTCTCTCCTTCCCAAAATGATGATTTCAAGGTTACCTTTCTCTCTAACCATACTGAAGTCTGATTGTACTCCTTTTGCACAGAGATGGCTTCAAGTCCAGATGGCCTCAGCTGGGCCCTTGGCAGCTCTGCCTGAACTCCAAACCCAGATCAGCTTAGGATCATTGCTGCTGGGGGTACCTGTGCGTGCGTGTGTCTGCACCTGTCTATGGGATGGGAAAAGAGTGAAATCTTCTGGTGGAGCAGCTCCCCGCTGCTCACAGTGCTCCCTGGCTCCAGCCAGCGTGGCAGCAATGCACACGTGTGTGCTGAACCAGCTGTCCTGCTGGTGGACTCTGTCCAAGGGTCAGGTCTTGTCTGCAGGGTGCAGGTAGAGCTGGCAGGTCTTGTCTACCGTTGTGGGCAGAGTGCCATGGTTTTCTTGTCCCCAGCGAGAGAAGAGCTGAATGTGCTGTGTCTCTCTGCAGAGGGTGTGTGTGCGGCTGTGCCTGCCTGAGGTCTCTGTCACACAGAGGGCAGGGGCTCTGCCTGGTGGTGCTGCAGCCCCCTGCAAGTTCAAGGATCTCTCTAATATTCCTGGAGATGTTTTTCAAAGCCGTGCTTTCCATCTTGCTTGCACAGCCCAGGAAACAGAGAGGTTTAGGCAACCCATCCTCTCTGTGTTGCCAGCTCTCCTGCCCCTGTGGGGGGCTGCTTTGACACGAACCTTTTCTCAGCACAAGGAGATGTCTTTGGCTTTCCTTTGGATATGCATTTTTAAGCATGCCCTCAGCCTCAGTTCTCAGGAGATGATGGGAGATACATTCATGCTGTGCAAGGAGTAGCTGTCACTGGACAGAGGAGCACACATCAGGGGTTTGCGCACCGCTGTACAGGACTCACTTATCAGCCAAAGCTCTAAACCATCCCCCAGACTGCGGTGTGAATTGGCAAATCCATCCCTCCCTCTGTGTAGCATGTTTTAAGAGAAGAAAAAAGCCTAAGCGAAAGAAATGAAAGCTCAGCAAAATGCAAACCCAAGCCCAGCACTCAACAAGGAAAGCCAAGGGGAAAAATCATTAGATAGGGCATTACATGCATGGACACGTACTGGATGCAGACACACACCTGCACAATGCAGATGCCCCGCTAGAGACCACAAAATGCTTTCAGAAAGCATTTAGATGCCTATATGTGCACATAAAAATACACTTCTTTTTAACCCTGTGTCAGTCCTGAACTGCCTGTCACACAAAACATGCAGACTTACTGGTATCGCTGCTACATTTTCCCTCAGCCTATGCTTCTGCAGAGGATGGCAGTAGGGATGCTCAAGGTGAAACCTTCTGTCACCCTAGAAAAGCAAGGATAGGGGCAATATAAGCTCCCTGGCTTTCCCAAGACCAGAATCAGAATAGCCTGGTGTTGCTGGTGTTTAGGACATGGCAATAAACTCCCATCTCCTCACCCAGAATCATTTCAGAAGGGCACGGTATCTCTAAAGGGTGCAACATTACTGAAGAGCCTAGATCAGGGGCTGTCGCTACCTGTTAACTGGAGCTGAGTTGTGTGGGATGGTACAGTCACTCTGTAGTGCTTATTATATATACTTTTTTCTCTAATTCTATATACTTTTTTCTGTAATTCTTGCAAAATCTTAACACCTGGTTTTCCCCTCTAGAAGCTGTGGCTTTGCTGAGTTACATCCTTCAGCCTACTCAGGTCACAGGCCGCACTACCATGACCAGCTTCCTCTAACGTCTCCCTTCATGTCTCCCCGTTACGCCTGTGTCCTAGTTTCTAACAGAAGTTACGCTTCTCGTAGTGTCCAGTATGAATTTATCTTGTACCTCCGAGATACTGATAACATCCTGGCAGTGTTGAGCGGAGCCGAGGACATAACTCACTTCCGCATTCCTCTGCCAGTGAAATAGTTAAGGGGGGCATAAGGAGCTGGGAACTGGGAGGGGACAGGACCAGGGCAGCTGACCCAAACTGACCAAGGAGCTATTCCATCCCATATAACATCATGCGATTGGTTTGTGGCATTTCCGGGTTCCGTTGGTTACGGAAGGGGCTAGCCGGGAGGAAGGGTCACCGGTGGCTGTGAGCCCTTGCTCTGCGTATCCTCTTTGTGTATATATATATATATATGTACTGTTATTTCTTTTGTTCTCTTTACTATTTTTAGTAAATAGCATTTATCTCAACCCACGCGTTTTACTGCATATCTCTCTACTTCTCTCCCCCGTCCCATTTGGGGAGGGGGGAGGGTGAGTGAATAACTGTGTGGAACTCAGCTATCTGCTGAGCCAAACCATTACAGCCTGTGCTGATCACAGCCTGCACTTCCATAAATCTTAGTCACCTGTACATCATGAAGTACTGAGGACCTTGAGCTGATATGTACCTCTGGAAACCATACAACTCCTCTATGAGTCAGCCTTGTCTGGATGAACCACTTTCCAGACTACCAAGTTAATGCTACCACCAGAAACAACGCCATCACCTAGAGGAAGCTATCCTTTCAGGCTGGTTTTATGCCTGTAGTGCTCTCTTGATACCTTCTAGTTAGGAGAAGTGATTTACCAAGGCAAACATCTTGGCTTTCTTGCAGTCCTGACCTTTCTGTGACACCAGTGGAGCTCCATAGTTCATTGACTTTGCAGAAGACAAAAGCACTTAAAGTATATCTCATTAACCTTCTCATACTAATCATGGCAGGGGACAGGACCTCAACAGTTGCAAAAAGCATATAAATGCACCAAGAAAGAAATGTTTCAGCAGAAATAGCAAAAGCTGTGTAAATGCCAGACCTTAGCAAACTGGAGAACTGTGTTTCTGCACAGTGCTTTTATTCCCACAACTGCAGAAATGAATTGTAAAGCCAGAACTGATACTCCACCCTGTGTGCATTACGCACTAAGCCTCTTTTTGGTATATGCCGTGTGCTGGATAAACATAGAGGGAAGAAAATTCCACCGTCCCTTGTAAACTACGTGCTTAATTGAAGGGCTGTTAGAAACAATTCCTGCTTCTGCAGGTGCAGTGGAAAATGCAGCCTTCCCCAGGTGGCAGTGGAAGGTGAACTTGAGGTTCAGGAAGGAGTGTTGTTTTTGTGTTAATTAATTTTGCATGTGGAGCATTCACAACCATTTCTTGTCTGCTTTGGTTGATGTGGCTAATTAATCACCCTAAGTGTCTGTAAACAGGAGATTTTTTGTTCTCGGTGGCATCTCTTTTCCACCTGCCTGTGTGAGGCTAGAGACCTGTAGCATGACGGGGAAATAGCTGTGAAGTCAGCAGTGTAAGCATGACAGTCACAACTTAGCCAGCCTGGGTGAAGGCTAAGAGGGATGTTCTATTCTCAGGGCCCTAGAGAAGATTTTGCTGCTGAATGAGGGAAGTATGAGCTCAGGAGGTGGAGAAATTAATAAGAGCCTTTGTGTTCACGTGGGTTAGCAGGATGACAGAGATACAATGATTAAGTTTTGACATCTGCACATTGAAAGGGAGAGAAAAGGCTTTCCACAGAGGAATTACTGCTCTTGTTTCTGCTTAGTTAAGGCCACTGGACTGGAAAGGCTCATCTGGTCCCATCTCCGCTGCTCTAGGCAGCAATATCATATAGCCCTTTACAAACCAGTTGTGCTTCTTTTCAACCCCCTTTTAGTTGTTTTTGCCGCTTCTTTTGGTTGTCTGTTCCAGAACCTTCCTCTTCTGATGGTTAGAAGTCATCTTATTTTCAAGGTAAATTTTCTCATAAGCAGTTGTTCTTGTGCGAATGTTGTTTTTCTGCTTAAAGAAACAACTTTTCTTCCTCCCTTGAGTACCTGTCCTCGCTTTATGTATACAGAGCAATCATATCCTCTCCTGGCTTTCATTTATCTAGGTTAAACAAGCCTTTTAATCTCCTCCTTTAAGGCAGGCTCTCTGTTCCCTCAATCAAGCCAAGGTTATATTTGATAACTAGTTTTTTGTAAGGTTCTTTGCTGCTTGCCCAAACCAAGTGTAAAACAGCATGACCTATTGTCTCTTGAGTAATTTTGAGGTGAAGAAAAGTGTCACCTACCAGATCACAAAAACAAGACATCTGGGTGCTGCTGTTAAAATTTGCATTTGTTCCCTGCCTTATCTAGTGAAGCTGAAGGTTTTTATAATGACTTAGTTCCTGATATAATTTCTCTTTAATAGTGCTCAGGACATCTCTATCCACACTGAAAGCTAAGTCTGTGGATCTGCAGTAGATCTCTGTATTACAACCCCACTGAAATATCTTTCACTAGCCTTCCAAAAGCTGTTTTAATCCCAAATGATTTTATTTTATTTATGCATGATTTATTTCATTACAGTCTACTGCAGCATGAAGGTTCCATCCCCTCAGGTTTGCCATTACTTTTACGTACTCTGAGCAGCGCATACCTTCCATTGGCAGTGTCCCAGTTATAATTGTTATTTCTATGGTATTTCTGTTATTCCTCCTTTGTCCTTTCCAGGTCCTGCCCAGTTGTTCTGGTTTTTGTATGTCCTCATTCAGGAGCTGTACAAACTGTACTGACAGGGTTCTTATTTCTCCCTAGACTCTCGTTCCTTCCTAGAGGGGTTAGGTATGCTTTTCCGTCAGCTGTATTGCCAATAACACCACAATTTTCTGCTAGCTGCCCAATATTCTACCTTTACGTTTTCTATATTTGATTTTCTCTTGTATTAAACTCATGTGTAAAAGTTACATAATCTCTTTCCAGTTAACTGTCAGAAAGATAAAAGGCAGGAAGCTTTCCATACTCACTGTAAGAGTTCCGTCATCTACCTGTGTGTGTCTCCTAATTTCCGTAGTATTTCTGAACCTCATGACTTTTTCTGTGTTTATTCACCCAGTGCACCCCAGAAGTGAGAACATACCGTTATCTCCATTTTATACAACGTGGAGCAGAGGCACGGGGCTGTGTTTGCAGATCAGGTCCCAGAGGTCCCTGGCAAAACAGAGTATTGCTGCCTTCCAGTTCCTGCCCTGTGTTGTGCCTTTGTGCTTCCACACTGGAATGAACAAGCCCCTGGAAAACAAAATGTAATAAAAGGGAGGAAAAGCAGAAAACATTCGAGTCCTAAGTGAGCTTGGAATGGTCCTTTGTTCTTTAGAGGAAACCAAATAGCCTTTTCTTCCTTTTCTTTCATCTCTTCTATACCAGGAGTGTCAGGAAGCAAGAGAAGATTTTAACAGAGTAGTGCAAGGCATGGTGCAAATGGGAGCCTGAATGAAATAGATGAAATGAAATGAAATCAAAAGACTTTACCCAGACATAGTTTTCCTGGTGTCTCTTGAAAATCAGGAATGTAAACCCCAAATCAGAACACATTGCCTCTGAGTATCTTGCACACGCAATATGTCTGAACCTCTCTTTTTTTTTTTTTTAAACCCAGAATCTTACTCTGCAGCCCAGTCCTTGAAAGACACATTTCTGTGCTGTCTTCTTTCTCCATCTGTTGAATTAGCCAGAAGTTTCTCCAGATGCTTTTGTGTTTTGTGGTCCTTCATTGCCATACTGTGAGCAGCTCTGAGGTTGGCTTCAGCTGTGCACTTGTCTTGGAGGTTCATGGGAATAGCTCGTACTTGTCAGTACTACACAGCTGAGTGAGGGCTCTGTAAATGCTTAGGCAAAGTGCTGGTCATTTGAGCAGGCAGTTTCTTCAGCCAATGCAACATATAAGATATCTACTGAGTGACACTACCAGCCCTTGTGTTATAAATATCTTACTGACCTGATAACACTGAAAGAGCACATGCAGAAGAATAAGGAAATATACTCTCCTGGTATAGATTGCAGCAAGAAGATTTAGGTTAGACATCAGGAAAAAAAAAAAACACACAAAAAAGCACTTTTTTAATGGGAAGGATAGTTAGACTGCCCATGGAGACCATAGGTTCTCTGTCAGGGAAAGGACAGGTTGGACAAACATCTGTCACAAATGGCTGTTACAAGCCTCAGGCTCCCTTGGGAGGGGAGCAAAGTCTCTGTTAAGAATTAGTTTGAGGGAGCAAATATGCTACACCTTTCATTAAAGAAGTGCATTAACATACTGCAGAACACTTTTGTTCTGGCTGCGTTATACCGCGGTTAAGGCAATTTGCCAGCCTGCTGGAAGGCTTTTGGAAGGCTCTGACTTATTATAGGCAATCTTACCTTTTGTCTGCCCATGATAGCTTATACTCTTAGGCAAACCAATAACTTCTATGATTGACTTTTTGTTCTACGGTAGCTCTCGGTTTCTTGTTTTGCAAATGTGTTGAAATTCTCCTCCCAACATCTTGTAAATCTGGAGTAGGATCCTATATTTTAAGGTGAAAATGGGCTGCTCCCCTCCCTCAGTGCCTTCCAATTAATCCCTAATGAAAGTGACCTCCTTTTCTTGGTAAGATCTGATGTACAGACAGAGAATGGGGAATTTAAGGTGAATTTTTGACTCTTTGAAACCCTGCCTCAGCATATAGGATCATACTCAGATTTTGGACAATATGATTCTAAGGGTTTTTTAATGGTCCTTGGCTTCCTTATTTTTGCTGATTCTGTGACCCTCCAGTACTCCTGGCGGGAGTTTGGACAACTGGGCTCTGAGCAGAGATCACCAAGTGGGTCTTGAAACTGCAGGGTGACAAATACTTAGGATGCCTGGGATGGTTTTGCTGAGGCAAGCATTGAGTAAAACCTAAGTAATGACAGTTTACAAGCTGTTAATACCAAATATCCAGAGAGTTCAGAAGTGCCTTATTCTGCTCTGCACAGCTTGGCAGGTTATATTCTTTAAGAGCAGGCATCATTACCTGGACAAATCTGTGACATTTAATTCTGTAGTGGCTAACCTCTGTCCCCAGAGTGAATTGCTCATTCCCTCTCATGGCAGATTATCTAGCATACAATGCACATTTATATTTTCTTTCTCTTGCATTGTCTCCATCCTCTGCACAAGGTGTTTTTTATTATCTTTACTGTCCTTGTCTACATGTTGCTTAAGGCCTCTCTTTAACTACATGTGTACACATTTGATCCTTACGTGCATGAGCATGTAAAGAAGTCTGCCCTCCCTTAATTCACAAATCTTTTCTGACTTTGCTTGTTTGTGTCACTGGTTCATACCAATACATGTCTGTAGGTGTGTGAGTAATTCTATGGTGTGCTTGATTGTTCAGGTTAGCAATGAAGTGCAGTATCTGCATCTACACCCGAGGCAGTCCATAGCTAGTTTAAAAATGTAGTCCAGCACATTTCCTTACACCGTGTTTTTCCTCCTTCTTGGACAATTTATGAGGACTTTATTGGGATAACAATGAAGGGACACATACAGCTGTATTTGCAGGTTAGATGCTCCAGTGCACAGGAGGCCATGGTAGGACTGTCGTTGTTGTCCTAATTCCATAATGTTGGCCCATGTAGTACAGCGCTGTGAAACATGCCTGGCACGCAGCCTTATGAAGTCCTCTTTCTGTCCCAGAGAACTTCTGGGTAATTATGAGTTGGGTTTGCCTATCTGATCCAATTTATCACTTAGGGGTTTGTATCATGCCTATTACTGTGATGTCTAAGTGCTGCTGAGATACTGCAAGATGTCTCTTTCATCAACCGCTTATTTCTATGATAAGTTAATGTTATTGAGCTGAAGTCTGTGCAGTTCTGTGCAGCATCTTAATCACTAGTCTCTCCCGAGCCCTGTGTGTGTGCTCTGCTTGTCTGGTGGCTTCACTGAACTGTTTTTGGGGATTTGAGCTCTGTTACTTGAAGGCTAAAGTTGCACTGCAGAAATCTCTGGCTCTGATGGTGATAAATTGACCTGCTTGGTCAATGAGTGGGAAGTCTGGGGATGAGCAAACTCTGAGTGAGCACATGACTATATGCTCTCTGGTGCTTTGGAAATCCACTTTCAACATCCAGGCTTAGGTAGGAGTGTGAGTACAGCTGCCTGTGCTAGCCAACACTACCTGTCTTTTGTGGACGAAAGGGGCCACCATGGGCTCCCACTCTGCCAAATTCCATGTGTTGATCAAAGTGTATTTAAAAATTGAAACGACATCCCCTTACCCACTCAAGTGGAAAAAAAAAAACAAAAAAAAGAAAAGAAAAACAGCCTTGTACCCGGCTTGCTGGTCCAAGTAGTGTGATTCCAGGGGTGGGGGCAGCGTTAAAGGCAAGCTGTCCTCAAAATTTTTTGCCAGCTGCTGATTGTAAGGGCTATGGGGCACGGTCAAACCTGCTGCCTGGCTGCTTCACCTGCTTCTTGCCAAAACCACAACCCTGCTCCCTCTGGGGTGCCGTGTTCGCACTGCAGGGGTGGATGGGGAGGCTGCTGTCTGTGGGTGATTTCTTCTGCCTTTCTTTTCCCTCCACCAGCCCTCAGAGTGGGTTTTTCTTTCATGGCCAGATGAAGCGGTTGTTTGTTTGTTTTGAAGGTGACAAGTGTTTTATGTGAATTCTGGCTGCTCTCAAATGCCAAAACCCAGCTGGGCTTTGAGTTTCACAGAATAACCGCTGACACCTAATGAGCCTCTAATAAGTGCTTCTCCCTCCCTTTCTGTCACTTAAATAAATAAATGACTGAAATTTGGGGGTGGTGGGAGGTAGTGTTGGATTGCAGTGGAATGAAGCTTTTCTGTTTACCCACCGAGCAGGTACACCACCATAAGCAGTCACACAAGCTTCCCACATGCACACTCACACACACACACACACACAGCCTCCCCCCTTCATGGCCTGGAGGGCTTTCTTTGAGGATGGAGCAGGAAAGTTCCTTCTCAAGCCCAGTTTCTTGCCCGCTCAGCTCGAGCTGTGAGCCGAGGTGCTAATTAGTGTCAACTGTGATGGGGGGAAATGAGAACAAAGGCGAGGCTTTGATAGTTCAAAGTGTAGTTGATGTTCAGGTGTTTTCTGTTCCTGGAATCTTTGCAAGAAGCAGTCTACCATTGGCAGTGGGTGTGCTACACATCTTCTCTTAAGGGAACGGATTGGCTTCAAAACAGCTCTTATTTGTGGCAGTAGGTGTAAAGCAAAGGAGTCCTCACCCCCGCTTTTCTTCTCTCTGAAGGTGTTTAAGAAATAGAGAACGAAAGATGTAAAATTGCAATATATGTTTATGGAAAAACAGCAAGAATAAATTCATAGATGCTTCATGATTTTCTTGTGTCAGAAACAACAATTCCTTGTTTCCAGCTAAGATATGTAACCAAGTCATTGCGAAAAGACAAGTAGGTATTTTAGTGAGCCCGTAGCAGGGGATAGCGAGGACTACTGTTAAACATGCATCTCTGTCTGTGCTTATCTCCCGTGAAGACAGTTCTGAAACTGCAGAACATCTCCCTCTTCAGTTGCCTCCCCTCTGTCACTTGGAATAACTCAGTCCTGACTAGGAAAAGGCAATCTGTTTCCAGAAGGAGTTATTTCTGGACAAAGCTAACTTGTTAATTAATTGGATCAATGTCACTAAAAACAAATGAAGACAAAATTTTGAAAAAGAAAATAAGATTTATTTTGACTTTTTCAAGTGAGATATTTCAATTTGTCTGTTTCAAAATCACGTTTTGTTTCTTTTCTTTTCTTTTTTTTTTTTTGGATGTATTTCTCCTCTATTTTAACAGGAAAATAATAATTTCATTGTGGTTAGCAGGCTGAACTTTTCAGGAGACAACAAGATATGTGGTTGTTGCTTGGCTGAGAAAGCTGAAAGACATCATCTCTGTGTGACCAAGTTGATGGTACCCCCTGGTCATCCATTCACTCACCTGGAGAGTGAGAGCATCAGACAGATGAGACACCCTCAGACATCTTTCTTTGCTGTCCTTCTCTGCCTTGGTTTGAACTCATTTTCTCAGAGCCTTCTTCCCAGAAGTGTCTGTCCCACAGGTTGGGGCACTCCATAGTGGTTCTCCTGCCTGGGCCTGGGGGGGATGTGGTCGATGCAGAGAGATGGGGTAGCTAGAAGTCTGTTTTGTGTTGTGTATGTCTTCACAGGTGGGGAAATGGAAGGAAAAAAAGTTGCAGATGAAGTACTATGTTTGGCCCCGCTTTGAGCTTTATCCTGACTCTGAGGAACGCGAGGATGATCACCTGAGTATAGTGACCCTGGAAGAGGCACCGTTCGTCATTGTGGAGAATGTGGACCCCCTAAGTGGCACCTGCATGAGGAACACAGTCCCTTGCCAAAAACGCATTGTGACCGAGTATGTACCCCTGAGCTTGCCTCTTCCTATTATGCTCTCCCTTCTCAGCAAAAAGTAGAGTCTGTTGGGCAAATACTGGCACATCCTCATAATACTTTTTAGAGAAGTCACCTCAGTTTGCGCAGCCTGGCCCAAGCCCATTGAACTGGCCCCACTGAAAAAGTCATTGCAGTGTGACCCTTCATTGTCCTGCATGTGTATCACAAGTGAAGTGTACTGTGGGAGGGGGAGTGCATTTTGACAGTAGAGGGGAAAAGGGAAATTTCTCCAGTTTTTTAACCCATTTTTGTTGTGATGGTTCAGGAACAAAACTGATGAGGAGCCGGATTACATGAAGAAATGTTGCAAGGGGTTCTGCATTGACATCCTCAAGAAAATTTCAAAGTCTGTCAAGTTCACCTATGACCTCTACTTGGTGACTAATGGCAAGCATGGGAAAAAGATCAATGGGACCTGGAATGGAATGATTGGAGAGGTCAGCAGCAAAGGGAGGGCATGGTGGCCTTCATTGCTGGGCTGGGTGCTATGGGTCAGGTCTGATCTCCAATCATTATTGTGTCCTCTTTCAGAGAAGGGACAGAAGTGACTCTATAGAAATGATTGCTCCTTTCTGGGCACTGTATGAATTTATCTGCTCTGACATTCTGACCATGACCACCTTTTCTACTTGAAGATTAATTGTTATTCCCTATAGTGTCACAAATTTGGCCTTTACAGTCAAAGAAAGAGTGTGATATCCATGCACCAAAGAGGATGCAACCTAGATTAAGCTTAGATCATATATAAGATGTATAAAGAATGAAATAAGACTTTGCAGTGTTAGAAGGAGGAGAAAGCAAGGACAGAAAAATGAGATAAGACGTCTTCTCAGTGGATGATGTGTTTATCCTAAGACCTCTGCGGATTTATTTTTTATACACATACCAGCTTTGAGGGGAAGATAAATGTCTATAGATTCTCTGAAAGAAGAAGGTGTCCTGATGAAAGATTAGAAAGGAGAAATGACAGAAACAATATAGGGGATGGGATTACAGGAGTAAAAGGACTGCATGGAGAGGCAGAGTGGTGAGAAGGGGCTTGCTTGGGCTGTTTGAGAGGGGCTAGCCTTGGGTCTGTGCGTGTGAACTCTTCCTTTCTGTTCTCTAGGTTGTCACCAAACGGGCCTATATGGCTGTGGGATCCCTCACGATTAATGAGGAACGTTCAGAAGTGGTGGATTTCTCTGTGCCCTTCATTGAGACGGGAATCAGCGTCATGGTGTCACGTAGCAATGGAACTGTCTCACCTTCTGCCTTCTTAGGTATCATTTTAATCTAAAATTGAAATTTAGCCCAGTGTTCATAAAAAATTAGGTGAAGGTTACTTGTGATTCTTAGCCTGAAAGTTCCTTTTTGGGAGTACCTGTGGGGCAGGTGTATAAAAATAAACTGTGGTGTTTTAGTTCTAAATCCCAAGCAAGCAAAATCCAGGCAAATGCAAACAGGCGCTGCCTACAAGTTCCAAGGTGTTTCTCAGTAATCCTAGCAAAGAATGGGCTCACTCAGGGTTGCCATCTACCCTACAGCATGTGGTTTCCCAGTGACTCAACTAATGGCATGTTCAGGGAGTGTAGGCCAGAGAAAAATTGATTCCAACAGTATAGTTAGTATGCCACTGTACTTCTTAGTGATAACAATTAGCAACAAATTGCTGTACTTTCAGCAATTTGTAAAGAAGGTATTAACTTGATCCTCATTTGATAAAGCACTTGGAGGAAGTCAGAGATAAAACAGAACTCGGAGGGTTGAGCCATCAGTTCTTTGAAGACACGCAGTGTCAGTAAAATGGTTTCTGTTTTCTTCAGTGTTGGAGGGTGTTTGGAGAATGCAGAAATGATACTGCATTTCCCCATGCCTTCCTAGTATCTACTATTTTGCCTTACAAAATACTTTATGATGCAGCAAACACAGTATATGAGTTACATAATTACTATCTGCTCTCTGCCAGAAACCTGAGAACACTTAGAAACAGAAATAATTTGATACGGGTAAATTTTTTTTTCCAAACTTCTTAAAGAAGGAGTTTCATTACTACTCACTCTTCAGCAGTTTTTGCCTTTAGCCAATGCAAATTGGCTTCCAATATTCCACCAATATTACTCGGGGTGAGTTAAAACAACAATAAAATAAACTGAACATTTTAAAATTGCAATTTAACTGAAGTTGCAGTATTGACTATAGCGTGGACCAAAGTTCTAGGTTTCTTTGGTCCGGTACAGTCCCATCTTTGTCTGTTCAGGCTTGGAGATGGAGAAAACCTGGCAAAGATCAAACACTAACATTTCTAGAATGAGCCAGTGTTCCAATTGCTACAGGAATGGAATAGCTGAAAAACTAGTATCATTATGGCTGAATCTCAGAAATTTGGAGATGCTCTTTGGCTGAATAGCATCTTGAAAGTTGGATGCTTGTCTGAAACTCTGCCAGTTCTGTTTCATTTTCCCCACTCTCTCCAGATGGTGCTGGAGGACTTCCTGGGAACAATCTTTTATCAATGCATTTTATTTTATCAATGCATGTCACAGTGGCTGCGCATGGTTCCAGATGGAGCCATGTGTCACAAATGTAGCTGTAAGAATGAATGCAGTCATTATAGAAAAAGAAACGATTCCTCTACCAATTCAAGACATTTTTCAGAGTAGGGTTGAAGTCTTCCCCGTATGTTCTGCCTCTCTCAAACCCAGTTTGCCATGCACTGTCTCTGGGGTGCTCTGGAGGTCAAAGAAAGGGAAAGTCGGAGGTGGCTGTGGTGTGTCAGGCCTTACAGCATGGTTTTCTCTTCTTCTCCAGAGCCATTCAGTGCTGACGTATGGGTGATGATGTTTGTGATGCTGCTTATCATCTCTGCAGTGGCTGTCTTCGTCTTTGAGTACTTCAGCCCTGTGGGCTATAATCGGTGCCTTGCTGATGGCAGAGGTAAGGGATGCCACTCTTTGCCCCCTTGCCCCCCTTGGTAAGAGGAACCTCTCTTGCTTCCAATCCTGGCTCCTTCATTAGTGGCATTTCCTTTGCTTAAATGTGATACAGATCTAGCCCACTCTGAGTGGTGTGTTCAAAGTGAAGAGGGCAGGGAGGGAGGTGGAAAACATCTCTAAAGCAAACAGATGTGGATAATGGATAATTTGCTTGGCTCGGGAGGCTGAGCTGTGGTGCTTTCATCTCTAAAGCATGCACTAACTCCAATTCAGTTCTCATGAAGGGAAAAGGAATTCTGGTAGCTGGTGCTGGCAGTGCTTGCGGTGCTGTTCTCTCCGAGGCAATTAGAGGGCTCTCCATTGTCAATCTGCCCGTCAGTGCTATGTCTCCCAGGAAAGAAAGCAACACTGCTGGCCTCCCAGCATAATGCTGTACTCCAGAGCCTGCATCTGTCAGCTGGGCATCACCCTCTCCAGCTTGGCTCTTTGGTTTGACAACGCCAACTGAGGAAGTGAGAAACCCATTTTTCAAAGAGTGGGCAAGGAATTATCTAGTAAAGGCAAGAGGAAAGATGGGAACCAGTGACCTAACTCTGCGGTTCTGATCTTCAGCAGACAGCCTGATGAGTTAACGAGAGGATGGACAGACAATGAGACAGCATTTTTTCACTTATTGATATGAAGACAATTAACAAGTTGAGCCTGTTGTCACCTCCTTGTCTTCACAGTCTGACAAATCAGCACTTCAAACCTTTCTGAGACTTATTCATCAGTCCAGAACGATCAGAGAGGGACTTATTAGAAAATGCATTTATTTGCTCCCTAATTTAGTACTTTGAGTGAATTTAAGAGACCTTAAAAATCATCCAGTTCCAGCCCCCTGCCATGGGCAGGGACACCTTCCACTAGATCAGGCTGAAAAAACCCAAAGTGTTAATAGAAATGCAGACAGAACCACATGTATGGGGAAGTGGAGAACTTCTTTCTTAAGGTGTAACTGTGAGGGGCCTTCATGGCCACTGCTCTTAACCACACAGGTTTTTGGATACAAGTAAATACCGTTAAACCTGTGAGTCTCCCGAGAGATATTAATACAGGTGTGGAACTGGAAGCTGTTCTTGACACAGGTGTGCAGTTGTGCAGTTATTAAGTCAGCTGAACTGCAGCTGCAGTATCAGTATTTCTGAGTAATTATGAACAGCGCTGCACGATCAGAAAGATATTATCCCTGACATATGTAATGTGAAGATGTGGAAAGCTGCTGCAGAGACTGTGATGAGTGTTTGGTATTGCTCTTGCTAATGTTACTTTGGCTGCATTCAAACTAGTCTACAGTAGTATAATCCTGTCCCCCACACCTGGATTTTCTCTTTAAGGACACCCAAGATTTTCTCTCCAAGGCAGATGGGCACGCCCTCCCAGTTACATTGGTTTGTTGTTGTTGGGTCACTCAAAGTTTGAGAGCTGGTCCCTGGTATGAATTGGAGACTCCCATTGCTGTCTTGATTTGTGGCTGATGAAAGTAAATGGGGCGACTGGTGGAGAGAAGAAAGCTTTAGGAAGGAACTTCTCGAGATTTCCTTAAACCTTACAGTTCCCACTGATGTTTTACAGGGCTTGCACTCATGTCTTAGTGCGAGTCCATACCTATACCTTGCAGTACTGTACCTTTCAGAGACACATGGCTCAGATGTCTCATTCATTAAGTAAAGAGAAATTTGAAGTTACTACTCCAGCATGTAAAAAGGCAAGGAGTGTCAAACCATATTTCTTATACCAGCTTTGTCTCCTTGGCATCTGAGGCTCCAGTTTTACCAGATGATGATTCTGCTCAGAACTTAGTGTGCAATTCCCAGAATACAAAATAAGCCCCTTGCACTTTTCAGCTGCATTTAGAGTGCACACAGTTAGTGCCTTCGGATGATCCATACTGTTCTCTGCTCAGCACTTTGGAGAAGAGTCATCAATAGACTTTTTTCCCTTCTGTTTTGCTGCTGGAGCCAACCTTAACCTCAGGCAGCAGCGCCAGGCTCCAGCCTTTCCAAGGGAGGAGGTAAAACGTGGGATGCTAAACCAAAGGGTTGGAAAGCCAGGGTAGCACCATCAGAAAAGTGACAGGCACTTACTTAAATTTTGCCGGAAAATCTTCTCAGTGCCTGAAGCAGGATCCTTTGAGTAATTCCATCTGCAGTCTCCATGACAGCTCCTCTTGTGCTCAAGTTGAGCAAATGTTTTGGTTCCCACTAATGGGACCAGCATATGCCAGGGATCTGAGACTGCTGAGAGCCAGACAGGTTTTCACAAGGTTTCAAGCATGGTGTTTCATGAGCAAATGTGGCTTTTGGGGTATGTGTGAGCTCCTACTCTGAAAAGTGAATAAGGGGAAAATATCAGCTTTGTAAATATTGGGTCTGCTCCTGGAGCTCCTGATTTTCCTCAGAGAGACCAAAGTATATGCCAGATGTTCTGTAGCTTAGAGGCAGTACATGGAGAGTGGGAGCTGGGTCCTTCTCTGGCTTGTGTAACATGAACAGATTTGGTAATGAAACGCTCTTGCAGATGTATTTGCAGAGCCTTGTTATTTAAAATGGTGCTATTTCTTGCACCTGTACAAGTACAGTGAAGGCCATATAATGCACGAGTATATTCTGGGAGTTCAGGAACAGCATCACTGTTAAACAGCTAGAAATGAGGTTAGAGTTCTTCTGTGCAAACTATTTCTGGTGGCTACTGTTGAAATGAAATGGAATGTTTTAACTTCTACATTTTCTAATCAGTCACAAAAAAGCTCTTGTATAAGGCTTTGTTGGAAGTTTTTGAGACAGAATAAATACAGAAGCCTGAGGACGTTTTTTAAAAAAAATCACTTTTCAGGATCACACTTTGCTTAGATGCGGTGTCATGAGCACATGGGAGTACAACTGTGGACATTCATCTCGTGGGAATAGATACTGCCCTTAACTCTGAGGTCAAGACATGTATGTAAGGAGAAATGCAGACTATTTGCTCTGAGGTGCTCACTGTGGGATCTTGTTTCTCAATCACTCTAGAGCCAGGAGGTCCCTCTTTCACCATTGGCAAAGCTATCTGGTTGCTGTGGGGGCTGGTGTTCAACAACTCTGTGCCAGTGCAGAATCCCAAAGGTACCACTAGCAAGATCATGGTGTCAGTGTGGGCCTTCTTTGCTGTCATCTTCCTGGCCAGCTACACTGCCAACCTGGCTGCCTTCATGATCCAAGAGGAATATGTGGACCAGGTGTCCGGCTTAAGCGACAAAAAGGTAATGGATCCCCCTCAAAGCAGCCTTCTTCACAGAAGAGGTTGTGTTACCCTCTCCTCTGCTCTCACTGGGAAAATGTTCAGGTTTTTTCAGTTGCAACGTTGCTGTAGTCCCTGATTTAAATAACACAACTGCTCTTTGCTGGTATTCAATTCAATTTTTACACATTTTAAGCACTTTGGGAGTGAATTATGGAAACAGAACTGAACTGTGCTTGCTTGCATGATCCCAAACTGCACCTTGATTGGCAGCATGAAATGAATTAATTCTGCTTTGAAGGTGACGTGTATAATGGCTGTAACCTGTTTTTTCAGGATGAAATAATTTGTCTGTGTGGGGACTGTGACCATTATGCTAGCAAATACGATCTGTTAGTTTATTCTGGGGACAAGTTCTGCCCATGGGGGTAAATCAGCTTGGCTTTGATGATTTACTATTGCTTGCATTTTAAGTTAGACTGTCATTTTTTCAAGGCCTTTGGAGGCTTAGCACAAAAAATCATTCCCCGTTCAGAGTGTGTTTCACTGTCTTGTTTACATGCACTGCATTTTGTTCTCACAGAGCATTTGCTTTTGCTGGGCTTTGCGCACTGAGGATTTTGAGGAGGTTGCTCATGCATGCAGGGTAGCACTTCCTGGCTCATGAGGGTCTGAAGCTGCACACACTGCTTTATTTTTGTTTTGTTGCGAGGTTACTCACAAGGAATTGAGTTCTGTGAGGCCCTGTTGCCCATGCTGAATTTGTTAGTCGGTCATTGGGGCTGCTTAAGGGGTCGTGTCATTGTAGGGCAACCAAATAGCAACAGGCCACATGCACTGCTATTGGGGATAACAGCAAGAAGAGGAATGCGCCTGTCGATTTACTGCTGCTGGTCTGGTTATAGTTATTGCCTCTTTAGTCCCCCATGACAGTCTAGAAATAAATTGTGGCCGCATCCCCTGTGTATACAGTGTCCTGTGTAGCAGGCTGGAAATTCTGTGGTGGGTTCATTTTTAAGAGTTTTTTTTTTTTTCCCCTGGAATGAAATGTAACACAGAATAATACAATCCACGCAAAGGTGCTCCTGTTATCCGTTTTCATTCCAACCTCAATTTGTACCACAAGGCCTCCACATTTGCAGTGTTCTGTGTTGAGGAAGGGGTGAGGAGGATGCTCTTCTGCCCAGGCTCCTGAGGAGCTGTGGACTCCCTCAGACTGAAAGGCACTGTTCAAAACCAGCCAGCCCTACCACAGTTAACATTAGTTTGTCATCATTAGGTTTTCAGCTGTCTGAGCTAAATGGGGTAGTTCATACCTCTGATCTATTGTTTCAGGCTGTGCATAGGCTCGTGGAGAGAGCTGTGCTTTCATCCTCATGTTTTTCAAAGCACTCTCCATACCTGCAGAGAGATGTGTGTGAAATATCAATTGAAAGTGGTAGCTCCTGGAGCTTCACAGAGCCTTTAGATATAGGTCTCTAGTCCTATTTTGGTTGATATCACTGTAGGATTGCTGGTGTGTATTGGATTAAGGTCATTTTCTTCTACTTTTCTTTGCCAACACACCTGTGTTTGCTTTTGCTATCCTAAAGCATGTGCTGTGTTTCTTGGGGAAGAGAAGGGCCACAGTACATGCTGAGATGGTTGTGATATGCCTCAAACACAGCTGCTAGTGCAAGTGCCACATATGGGTAAAATTATGATCTACCAGAGCATCTGGAACCAGATGAAAATTGGCTGGTAAAAATGAAGGCCAACTGCTGCCTCTTGAGAACAGACAGGTGGGAAAAACTCCATCCAAAAGGGTAAGTGAGAGCTTGATCTGCTGGGCTCATGGATTTCCACGCTCTGTATGTTCAGAGTGCCCTGTGGAATTTGAGAGCAGCCATCCAAGTATCCATTTCTCTGCTTCAGGATGCCCTGGTTTGGGGGGAATTCACCCTTCTGAATCTCCTCTTTTTTCCCTCTTCTGAAGACTGCACGCTGCTTACAACCCTCTCAGTGCCCATCGCTGGAATGGAGGTGTGCTGCGCTCTTCCTCCCTTCTCCTGCTGGCTTAAATTAGCCAGTTTAGATTTATGAAAGAGACTGTTGCTGACCAGTGCTGGTTGGCCAAAAGGGATGACTTAAGTTTTTAGACTCTTTTTATGTCCATTGTGATTGCTGATACCCACAGCAGAACTGAGACAGACCAGCTCCTGGCCTCCTACATCAGATGTCAAGGGCAGCTGTGTCCAGCACAAGGAGTCAGCAGAGAATGGAATCCAAGCTGATGGACAAAGGGCTGGGTTACTTTAAAGGATATTGTTATTACTTGTCTAGAACCAAATCTGCTAGTAAATGCTTTTGTAGCATGGCAGTACCTGAGGAAGGCAAAACTGTAGAGTGGCCAAAATGCCAGATGCACTCACAAAATCCATTATGATGCCTGGTGGGGGAATGCTCGTCAAGGTCAGGTTGGCTGCCTTCCTGCAACACCCACCCAGGGGCCTCGGTGCACACTGTGGTCCTTGCCCAGGAAGAGCTGCTCTGAGAGGTGCCTATGGCTGTTGACCTGCTGCTTCCCCAGAAGTGCAGGCTGAAGTGCTCCAGCTGTCCAAGGACTTGGAAGGTGTCTTGGCTGTGCCCCAGCATTTCCTTTCAAGTGACATGCAAGGTGGGGACTAATGTCATGTCCCCACTGTGCTGCGGGGATGCTTGAGCAGACCTGCCTGAGCAGGAACCTCTGTGCCAGGGTGGTAGGTAGGATGGAGGGTGGCTGGAGACCCGCTGTGCTGAGCTTCATGATCTCTGCTGCTCTCTTCCCTGGCCCTGAGGGTGTGCTCTGGTGATGCTCACTCTGTTCAGTGCCACCTGTGTGTCCTCACCTGGCCTAAAACTGACACCAGTGCTGACCTAGGAACCCACATTCTCGCATGTTAACCCTCAGATTTTGACCTCCTTAAACCAGTGCAGCCAAGGGAAATTTCAGGGAGGAAAAGCTTGCTCCTCCTGAAGAACAGCACTGACCCTGCACGTCCTGCAGGCCAAGAGCTGATCTGACAGCATCTCCCTCCCAGCTCTGCACTCCTGGCCCACCCTCACCCTGCACTGGGGCCAAACCAGGGCACCTGGTGCAGTGGTATAGCTGGATTTGGGCCTTGCTGCCTCTGTTAGGGGCCACGGTGGTCACGAGCCCCCTGTGAGGGCCTGGCCGGCAAGATGGCCTGTCACAGGGTGCCGCAGCCAGCTCGCGGGCCTGGGTTTTGTCAGACTGTAATCAGGAGATATAACCCAATTTCCTATAACGGGAGAGCTTCAGACACATTAGAGAAACAAGTGCCTGCGGTACTTCAGTCTAACAAAGGCAATAAATACAGGAAAGATTATATAAATGAGCTAATGTGTGGAATAATCTAATAGCAGTACATAATTTCCATTCATATACAGTAGTAATAGAATAAAAGCAAATGCGGACAGCCAGCAGGGCATTTAAATAAAATAATTTAGAATGCAGTAGGTTAATAATAATAATAAAAAGTAGTATCTGTGCCTATAAATTAGTTGAAAATGCCAAAGAAACTAATAAAGTATCAAAATGGTAATTTTGTAATTGACGGAGACAGGAGAGAAATGGATTTCTGCACGCCTGCAAATTAATATAGATTGCTGGAATTTCACATGTATTTAACTTATTTGCTTTTTAAGATATTAGTGAAATGTTGAGACAAAAGGCTTGTTTCTATGAAGCACAGGTCAGCTGTTTTTTTTTTTTTTCAATGGATATCCATTATTTCCAGAAAAATAAAATTGGGAGTTAAAACTGGCCAAAATTTATTACTGTCAAAAATCTGGGAAGGGTGCACAAAGGCAGAGGGAAATTCTGATATTTGCCAAAGTAGATCATTTTAGCGTACTTGAAAGAAAATATTCTGTTTGATATCCCTGATATGTATTTTTGGCTTACTTATTTTCTAAAGGCACTAATCATAAAATTGACTAACATTTATGAAAAAGGAAAAAAAAAAGATTTTTCTGTAATGAAGGAAGGGGGTGGAAAGAGATAATTGAAAGACAAAGCAACGCATTATTCTGAGGTGAATGAAACATTTCAGATTGATACAAAACAAAAATCTCACTGAAGAAAACCCTGCAAAAATGAATCTGCTTTATTTCTGCAGTAATAGATGCTTGGCCATGAAACTGAAAAATGAATTATTTTCCACACTGTACTCTGCGGCACATTAAATGTAAATTATACAAGGATCCCAATGTGCAGAACACTTAAGCATGTGCTTAACTTTGCGCTCATGAGTGGCGACATTAAAGTCAATGGGCTATTATTCACATGATTGAAGCTAAGTGCCTTTCTGAGCTTGCAGCATTTTTACAACAAATACCTGCTCTGGAGAAGGCTAGGAGAAGTGTGGAGCAGCTACATTTGTCAGAATTTTTCCAAGGAGACCCTAAGTGGGGCTCAGTCTTGCACCCAGAAAGGTGTGTCAGAGGGGAGGTTGCCTAACTGGTTGGCTTGGAGGCAGCACAAATCTTCCATGGGGTTATGCATTTACTGTCAGTGAACATTTGTGGTACATTCGCAGATTTCTGCGTGACACAAAGGAAGTTTTATGTGGCGATCTCCAAAAAGAGAACATACGTAATCCTCTCACCAGCAGTGTGACTTTTAGTGTCAGGACACCTCTGTGGATGTTACAAATAAGCTAGACACAAGCAGAACCATGCCACTTCCAGCCCAGTCCTCTTGTGATAATTCAGAACCTTTCTTCAATATGCATAGAGTCCCAGCCTGGAACACACCTTACTTGGCCAAAAAATAAAGAAATAGTGTTCCCCTAAAGTTGAATTTCTTTCCACAATGCTTCTCTGGTGGGGACATCTTCCTGTAAATAAGTTGAACCGTGTTCAGTTTTTTGTTTCAATACGACCTTTATCTATAACAGCGGCAGTACTGACCAGTGCTCGATGTAACAAGCATTGGTTCATAGTGAAGTGCAGAAAATTCAGACCTCTGAAAGTCTTGGGTTTTATGCCCTTAAAGTCTGATGATTTCTCTGCACCTGTTTCTAAATCATGTTTCTAAATCATGAAACTGATGTTTCTAAATCATCAGTTCCTATGATATGATCTATATAGAAATAATACATAGTGCAGTATATATCTGTGTAATTATGTATTATTCTAATATCTTCATACTAATAAATAGGAACAGCTTATCTTGTCGGTAACATCTTTCTAACCATTTATTTACATTTATTGTGTACATAAATATGAACTGAGCCTTTTTTTTTTACAGTCGTAGATGGGTCCATTTATTATAGATTTAATCATCCTGCCTTCTTCAGCTTGGCATGATCTTTATGCTTTGTGAGATCCTTTCAACAGTCCTCCGTGCCCGTGCGCTAAAAAGTGATTCAGGAGTTTTACGACTATAAATGTTTAAAGTCAGTGGGTTTTCAAGTGTGTTATTTTCTCCCCCCTGCTTCAGTCCTACTTTCATTGTCATTCTCCCTCTTTTTTAAGCTCAGCACTGCGTAGTGCTGAGCAGCGAGAAGGCTGCGATATGCTTTAGCCTTGGCTCAGCCTCTCAGGGTTCTCTCTTTTCTGTCGATCTGGAGGGATTTAGCAGCAGTAAAACTTGTAATGGGACTCTTCAGGATTAGCAGCACTTAAAAGGCTGTTTAGTAGGGAACTTGAGCAGGTACAATGCAGGGGGAGCGGATACACAAAGCAAGACTGTAGGCTGAATCCGTCCTTGCTGGGAAGGGAGGGATGCAATGCAAGCCTGTTGGCTTTGCCCACATTGCAGGCAGGAGCTGCTGGAAGAGGGAGGGAGGTCAGCTACAGAGCTGCCGCTCATTACTGAGCCTCCAGCTTTTGCATTCCTCCTGGCATTTCCAGGGTCTCAGCCACAACCAACTCTTCCTTCTCATCTTCCTCGGAACCGCTCCCGCAGCTCACCCTTTGGAGGCGCTGGGCAAACTTGGTCGCTTCTGTGCTAATTGCTTGGCAGCCTGGAAAATGCCGTCTTCGGAGAATTGCATAACAGGGGGAGGGAGGAGGGAAGCAAAGGATTGTCCTGCTTCTCGCGTCGGTGTAAGTCAGCAGAGAGAGAAGCGATGAATATTTTTATTTATTATTTATACAGTGCCATAAACGTACTTGGCCCTCTGCAGTCAAATAAAACACAGTGGCCCTGCCGCCAGGATTTGGCAGCCTGAGAGGGGAGAGCTGGCCTCCTTCATCTGAACGATCAGGGATGAAATGCTGGTGGGAAAAGAACGGGAGGATGAAATCTACAGGATTAAAAATACACAACAGCCCCCCTCGCTCCCTGCAAATTTCGTTGCTTTAGCCTAGCGACTGAGTCATTTGAAGTTACATGTACATGTCTACTTAATAAATATTTGGCAGGCTGTATCTTGCCAGATGTTGTACTTCACCTGGTGGAAAGGATCCTTGCATCTCCCATGGCCTTTGGCTATTCAAGGTCAGATTTCCCTGAGTCTCGGTGGCCCAGCAAGCTTGCTTGCCTCAGGTGCACCAGCTCTGGGAGCACAGGGCTCACAGGGGCATGATGTGGCTTTCGTTCCTCTGCAGGTGGGAGGCAGCTTTCTGTAGCAGGCTAAAGGGAAGCATTATCTCCCACCTCTGGGTTGGTGCTAGGCTGCCTTGACTGCCCTGCCTCAAGTGCCATGCTTTTTGCTTTGCCTCCCTGGCTATAAAGGTTCTTAAGAAATCACACTAATGTCATCAGTAGGCTTTTCTAATTACTTTGCCCCAGTGAGGTCTTTGAGAAAGGTTCCACCGTCCTGCCCAGTGGTTGGTACCCATATTCAAGATGCTGAAACCAGTTGGCTGCTGTTTGTGCTTGCAAGATAGGAGGCTCTGACCTGCCTTTCTTAGCGAAAATGGCTGGAAAGTGGAATTCCTCCCCCACCAAACTACAGCCTCTGAATTTCTCAGAGAGCTTCATAATCTGTTAACCAGCTGTCTCATGTGCAAACAAAGCAGATTTCTAACTCTTCTGTACTTAGCTGCCACCTCTGCTCTCAAGGTCTTTTTTATCAGTCAATTTTCTCCCTCTGCATGAACATTTACACTTCCAATGGTATTAACATGAGCGTGCTAACCGGCATCTTTCTGCCTCACTGATTTCTGTTTTGTGCTTGCCTGGGATTATTCAGAATATGCCTTTTGCCCCATTGTATTTGACTTCTAAGGAAGCTGGCTTCCAAGGATGGAATACGTAACATGATTTGATGCTGGGATAAATAAACTGTCTCCAGTCTCTGTGTACATGCAAGCAAAACTCCACTGTGGCTGGTATCACATAGCCCACTTAATTGCAACAGCCATGACTGTGCTCATATGATACCACAGCTACTAGTGTTACGGCTGTGCAAGGAGCTGTCTGGCAGTGATTCCACTGCAGGTGTAGTTCTCTGGTCAAGCCTTAGAGGCACCTAACAGTGTGACTGACGTGAAGCCTTTAGCCTTCCAAATGCATCCTGAGGACATTTTAAAGCCTGGGTGTTATCTTTTGTGTGGAAAGGCTGCAGAGGTTCTGCATAATGCTCCCACACCTGGCACCTGGGTGGAACAGCCCCAGGAGATGCCTGGTTTTCTGGCAGAGGACGGACTCTGTCCATGTGTGGTGGTCTGATCCTAGAGTGGCCCCCAAGACCTGCAGTGTCTGTGAGGCCTGGGTCAGCAGAAGGGCCGTGTGGTCCCAGCATGCGCACGTAGGTCTGGCTGGGGAAGAGGTGAGGCCCCTGAAACACCATCTGTTAGTGGTGAGGCTGCACTGCCTGAGGTCTGCAGTCTCCTGCTCTGTGCAGGAGCAGCAATCCAGCTTGCAAAGAGGCTGCAAAATCCTACTGTGTGCATTGCTCTGGCAATAACTGCATGTGATGGCGGCTTCTTCCACCAATTGGGTCTCTGCTTTCATCTCAATTATTTTACAAGGACAACTATTTTTAAAGTTGCTATATTTGTACTCCTTTCTTTCGCTTTCACCTACCCCCACCCCTCGCACCTCTGCATTGTCCCTAGGTTGCTCTGTTTCCTTCCATGACCCACACACGTTACTGTTTCACCACCAGACATTTTTTCTTCTTTTTGTGGATCTGACCCACCCTACATCTTCCTTTAAAAGTGGCTTTAATTTAATTCTTTTCCAACTTCGCTGCCGTCAGCTGCAGTAACTGATAACTCCTTTCTCAGAGTTATCTAGAGGAATTCATGGGTGAAAGTGCTATGCAAAACAAGACCAGAGAATTTGAAGCATCATGGGGTATTTAACAATGAGATAAACCGCAAAATGAAGGACTGAGGAAGCACAAGGATTTTTTGTGCCCTTCCAAAACCGAGTTACTGAGTTGAATTGGATTTGGTGCTGTTCGTTCCTTTTTTTGTTGTTGTTCATAAATCAGGATGTGCTGTTTGGCTGGTGAGGACAAGAAACGGGGGTGTTGCCACTGCAGTCTTAGGGCTGATTTCTGCCACAGGGCCTGACAGTCAGGAACTGCTGATGAGGCCGTGGGATTCTGAGCTGTAAGGAGTCTCAGCCACTGCTGAGGAGGTGGAGGGTCATATCGTGAGGGGATGCAGAAGAAGAGAAGAAATGGGAGCTGGAAGAAAAGGAAGGTCTGAAAAGTTGTAGTCACTTGGAAGTGGCTGTGAGTTCCACCTTGGGACTAAAAGAAATGTCAGTAATGTCAAGACTATGTGACTGTGCAGGGGAGAGAAGGATGCTTTAGGAGTGAAGCTAGAGAAGCATCGGTACAAGAGATTCATGAGTAATAAAAAAAAGAGCAGCACAGTATATTTAATCTGCCGTCCTCACAGATTATTGTACCAGTGCTATGATTTAGGTTTGAAGTATGATTTTTTTGCCTCTGCTGTTGTGTTGGTACACTCCTAGCTGGGAAGCTGTTGTAGCAGTGTAAAAGTGCCCTGCACCTATGTACCAATAGAGAAGCCACCACACTTGGGAGTCTGTACCAGGATAGGTGATGGGGCACAATTATGTGGAAGTGCCTATGTGCACAGTCAAACTGGATAAAGAAAAGAATACAGGAAAAGCCCTGAAGATGGTGCTGGCAGTGCTGATTGATATTCTAGAAACAAACTGGTCACTGCCTGAATGCAGATCAGGACACGGTTACAGCTTTGAAGACCTTGCAAGCTGCAAATGACGAGTAGAGGACAGGGGAGAAAGTTATAATATAGAGAGGCGCTGAAGGGAGTAATAATGAGCGTTACCTCTCATTAGAAATGTCTTTATTTCCTTGGCTTTGCGTTTCTGTGAGCTTTTTAAATTTAATGTCCTCTCAACGTTTTGGGGTCCTGATCAGATTGTTCTTGGTTCAGTGGAGGCTGGAGGCATGTCCACCAACCAAAGGCAAGTCAAGGAAAGACCTACTGGATGCAACAAAAAGACAGCATCAAGAACAGTTGGAGGTGTAGGTAACACTGTTAGCAGGGAAAGATTGAAAGAACTGGGCCTCTTTATCCTCAATGTGGGGGAGAAACAGCTCAACAGTCTTCAAAAATATAAAAGTCACCTTCAGAGAGGAAAAAACTATTCTGATTTCTCCACCCATGGTGAAGATAACAGAAAATAGCATGCTTGTCTTGCAGCAGGAAGGCTTTAGTTTAAACACGTGGAAGAACTTCCCAGTAGCAAAGCCCTGGAGCAGGTTGCCCAGGGAATGAGGAGTCTCCAGTGGTGGCCATCTTCCACAGCAGGCTGGATGAAGAGCTGTCAGGAATGGTGATGGCTAGGAGAGCCCCACCAGAGAAAAAAGGATCAGAGTACGCATCTTCTCAAGGCCGGATCCAGCCCTGCCATTTTGTGTATGTACACCATGTGTTCATGGTGTAGTTTGCAGGACAACATTTATGTATTTGGGGAATATGAAAAGGACAAGGCTCCTCTCTTTGAGGGTCATCGTTTAGCTGTGAAGGTTCACTTCTTGGCTGAAAGAGAAGATGAAGAAACATGGTAGGTAGGGCAAGACATGTTGCTGCCCATCAGTGGTCTGTCAAGATTTAAGCGCAGGCACAGAGCTGCGTTGGAGTTTTAGACTTGAAAATCACTGGCCCAGCCTTTAATTTTTAATAAGTTCTGACTGAAACTCTTCTGCAAACATCCTGGCTGGGCTCTGAGGCAATGAAAAAAGTTGGAAGCTGGCTGCAGTGACATGCAGCTGAACCAGAGCAAAAGGGGACAGTCAAGGATGTTTGGGCAATGCAGAGAGGTTGTGCTAAAATTATTCACTTGAGCATGGACTATGCTTTTCTAGCCTTATGTCACTAAATCTTATGTTACAGTTCACTAATAAATGCCATTTTTTTTTAGAGATATTTGGCCTGTGTCACAACAGATATCTGCTGTTTTTAAGGCTGCCAAAAGAGCAAGCAGATTGCTGCTTAGAGGTGCCTGTGCAAAAGGTTCTGACTGATGCCCTGATGGGCAAGTTCAGGAGAATAGTGGGCACTTTGGGCCTTCTGCTACCCACACCTTCTGGTGAACTGTGCTTTTGGTGGAATAAGCTGTCCTGGGGGCCAAATGGTTCATTGGCTGATTCAGTTGCACAAATGTAGATGTTTAGAGCCAATATAGGCGCACTGGAGTATCCAAAATACCCTCATGTGGCTGGCAGATCTGACATAAGGGCTATGAGGGACCTGCTTGCAGGGTGGCATTCCCTGGGGCATTTCAAATGGCCCTTAAACACTTGGGCAGTTGAACTGAACTTTAGTATCTAACACAGGCTCAAGCTCTTTTGGATTTGCAGCTAACAGAGAAACTGAACCTGTGGACCTTATTTTGGAGGGTCAGAGCTATGGAGCTTCATGCAGTACAAAACCGAGGGTTTGGGCCTTACAAAATAAAAGAAACCCTCAGAGAAGCTGTGTACGTGTAAGACACTACACGTAAACACACACAAAGTTTTAGCAGCTTGTTATGTTATGCAGCAAGGAATTATTTTTGCAAAGTATAAAAGTAGATGAACTGATAAAAAAGAGCCTTTTTGCTGTAAGACCTGCTGAGTTTGGGAATCTGCATTCAGTGCTATTGGCAAACTCTTTACAGTGTAAACAGAGCCTACATTAGGCAGATAAATAAGTGCAGATGTGCTTTTCTGTAGGAACCATTTGGTGACAGACAATATCTTTAAAAAAAATTCTCATCAAATTAATTGTGGCCAATTAGACATAACCCTTTCCCCTCATTCCTGAATCCCCTCCAATCCCGGCTGCCTGAATGGGAAGAGCTCCTATCACCTGTTTCATTATGCAGATTGATATTCGAACATCTGAGAACAATGCTGCTTTCTGCACGGCACGGCTCCAAATTGCTAATGAAACAGCTCTGCCAGACAAGTCACTTAAACCCACTCTCACTGCTGCTGCTGACAGCTCTCATGGCGAGATGCGGGGGGAGCAGGAAAGGGGCTCTCCACTCGGGATGTGCTAATAGCCCCCAGCCTGTGTGTTTATCGCTCTCCAGAGCAGTAAAATCTCTGCTTTCTGCCTCTCAGAGGTTACTTTTGCAACGCCATCATCCGATTTGGACTTAATCCCGCTTGATTTCAATTTGTTGAGTGAGGGGTTGAAGAGGTGGGCAGCCTCAAGGCTCTGAACACTGGCATCGCCTGTCCCAAGCTGCCTTCATACTTGCCCTTCAGGCATGCTTGAGTCTGCTTCCTGGTCAGACAGGGAAAGGACCCATCTGCGGCATCCACCTCCCTGCTAAATTTGATGTGAAGCCAGCTGTCTCAGGGATCTTCTTTCATGGATGAGAGGCTGTCATATCACCTTGTGTATGAGGGGAGCACCTCGTGACTGAGGTCCCATGGTGAGGGAGTGGGAGGCTGCAGCTGGGGTGCACCTCCAGCCAGGGTTCCTAGGGTGCAGGGCTGCAGCCGAGTCCTGCAGGCTCTCTACCAGGCAGCATCCCCTTGAGGTAGGAAGGGCTGGGTAACAGGGTCCTGCTGCAGGCAGGAGTGAGGGGGTCTACATGTGCAGACCCTGTTTACCACTCCCTGTGACTCTCTGCTGCTGGGTTCACTCATCAACCGCTGTGGTTGCTTATCTTCCCTTCCCCTGTTATCATCTCATTTTTTTTTTTTTTGCCAGAGGCTCACGTGGCTCCTGTTTGCAGATGCCCGGGGCAAATTAGCTGTGACTTACAGCCCTGGCAGGGGTAATGATTACATGAAATGATGTGAGAGCTCTCTCATTAATCTAAATTCCATCAATTTCTGACAATATCTCGAGTTAATTCCTTTATCAATATTTACTGAAGCCTTGAGATTACCTCTGCGCAGGCTGTCTCTGTGTAATAGCCCCTGCATTGTGCCTCAGCTCCTGTCTCACATCTCTCAGACTCCATCTGCCAAAGTGCCCTGCTTCCTGGGGCTGACACCCTTGGTCCAGACCCATTCTCCCAGCTCTTGGGAGAAGCGTACGAGTGTCTTTCATTACCAAACTCTTTGACTGTAGTGCCAGTTAGCTTTCTTCCTTATTGGTCTTCTAAGTTCTTCCACAGAAGTTTGTCTGCTGTGTTGCCAGGAGAAAACGTACTCCTTCCCCGTCTATCCCATATGTTTTCCCATATGTGGGAATGCTTACGTGCCTTCTTGCTCCTTTACTATGAGTTATGTGGGGCACAAGTGAGCTCAGAAAGATGCAGCAGTTTCTGGCTCTGGAGATCTCTTTGGAGATCCCTCCATCCCTGGTGTGAGCTGTGCCCACATACTGTCAAGCAGCAAATACTAGGAATTTTCAGCTGCCATTTCCTGACAGAAAATTTGCGCAGATACCAGTGTTAGTCCTTAAGTGTGGAGAAATATCTGCTTGTCTCTGGCTTCGTGAATGACTGTGGAGTCATTTGGACATCAATTGCATTCAGCTTTGCAAACACAAACCCAGGATGCTGGAGATGAGTACTTGTGTCCCTCTTAGACATTCAAGCTAAAGATCTCTGTTGCACATCCCAAGTGGATCCTTCCAAACTGCTTCCTGTCTTGTTACTCTGTGTTTGAAGTGTGTGCATATGGGTGTGTGGAGAAGAGTTTGCCTTTGCAGATCTGTTCTGACTGAGGAATGAAGAGGGACTGAGGGTTGATAAGTGAACGTGCAGTACATGGCTTTGCAGAAGCCATCAGCCTGCCTTTGTTCTCTGGAAACATGCTTTTCCAGTTGACAGAAACAGTCATTTCCCTCAAGAGGAATGTTTTCATTTTAAATGTTTTTAACCCAGAAGGTTAAAAATGAAACAGAGCGTTTTACCCCTGGCTGGCTGATGCTAAGGTGGGCCCTGGAACACAGAGCAATGAAGGAATGTTCAGAGGAGGGGTTGTTTTCCCTATCACAGCTGTGCCTGACCCTATAATACTTTTTGCTCCAGTTCATAGGCAAGTGTTGTAAGCAGACAAAACTAGAGATTGCATCACTGGGGATGGAGGGAGGAGGCATAAAACGGATGTTGGATGGAGCTTCTTTTTCCCTTAACACTTTCTGAGCCCAGAGGGAGGCTCTCATAGCTGCTGCCCTTCCAAAGGGCACTCTGATGCTGAAGACAGCAATGTTTGTCAGGCTTGCCTGCTGCTTGCCCTGCTGGCTTTCCTCTCTTGGAGGGCTCTGTGGGGATGGAGTTTTCCTCATCTGCCCACAAGTTTGGATTCTGCAGCTGCTGGGGAAGGAAGCTGCCCATTTTGGAAACTCCAGTTTTATCATGCCAGGAGAGAGACTGTATTCCTTTGGCCTGGTATGGCTTGTGATGGGTCGCCTAAGCTGCTGCTGTACTCAGCTTGGTAAGAAGAAATAATTTTCTTTATGCTGCAGTGATTTTTCTCCCATCAACATTTGCTTTCAGTACAGGTTTTGATAGCTATGAATTTGTCTTCATCCTTTGAGTGTGTGAGAAGGTTCTAAGAGGCACCTTACTGCCTGTTTTATGCTATGTGAAACCTCTTTTTTTTTTTGGTGATGTGTCAATCCGTGTTTCGAAAAACAGATCTGATGTTTTCTACTGGCTTAAAGCAATAGAACATGTACTGTCTCACACAGATGTATGCAGCTTTGAACTAGCCCATCTCTCCATTCAAATATGAGGAATGATTCCCTGCACAGCCAGATGAGTTGATTTACAGAAGTAGGTGCAATTCCTTTCAGTGATGTGAACTGTACCTTCATCTACCCACAGACAAAAGTCCTTGTTGGCCTCATTCCTGAAATGCTGTGAATGAGTTAGACTGCTTTAGTAGCTTTGGACTCTTTGGCTGGGTTGAGCAGGTTTCAAGCTAGCTTTGAGCAGAACTCAAGAACCAGACCTGACTGCATGCTTTTGAAGCTCTAGGTGTAGACAGTAGCCATGTTTCCACCACAGAAGACAGCAGTGCATGATGTGCTCCTATAGATGTACCAGGAGAACTGTTGCCATTAAATGGGTTTGGCTTGGTTGGTAGCATGTTCTTAGCATGCTTATTGAGATTATCCAAATATACAGTCACAGGTGAGAGCCAAAAACTAGCACTGTTTGATGCATTTTTGGATGAGGGGGCCTTCCTTCCATCTGACCTACCTTTGCAGCTTTTCCTTCACTGCTTATTCAGTTCCTGGCTTACAGTTCTGTGCCCCTTCCTGTCTGCTGGTTTTAGGGGTTTTGAGCAGTCTTGACAATTGACAGTCTAAATTTTACTGCTCATAAAACCCCAGAGAGCATTGATTATGACTTGAGTTAAGCAAGTGACGTATAAAATCTCACAGCCTTGCAGCCGTAGGGGAATGTTATGATGAATGTATTTCTTGAGAGCTGCAAAAGGTTTTGAGCATTCTGCCAGCTTTGTTCTGGGCATCAAATGTTACTTGTGACTTGCGACCACTAATAGAATTTCATTTGGGATGTTTGCCCAGAAGTTTGAAGGCTGATCCTTTATTTGGTGAAGTGGGCGGGAGCTGTTCAGAGAGGCATCTCTCCTCATTAATTACTTTTTCACTTGAGTCAGAATCAGGAAACGCAAAGGTGTCAATAAAGCTGAAAAAGATACTTCTTAGAAACTAAATGACACCATGTGGGTAAAATTCACATAGATTTTGTTGAAAATCTTTCTTTGACTGTGTTGCAAAGCCATTGTTACCTTTTTTTTTTTTTTTCCTTTTCCTTTTATCTGACCTCCTTTTAACCTTTGATTGTTGGCTGTTTTATGTTCTTTATCCAGAGTGGACAAAAGACCAGATTGCTCAGTTTCACTTCTTGATTCTCGGACACCAATAGGAGATGTTTGTTTTTGAAAGCAGTGAAATATAATATCTTTTTTTTAATGCTTTCCACCTTATAGTAAAATAAAACCAGAACTATCTCCTGTGTTGCAATGGACTCTCTGAGGAGAGGAGAATGTGTTCTCCCATGCAGATGACAGCTTCTTGCTGAATGATTGTAAGAAATGTTCTTTTTCTGTTTCTCCAGTTCCAGAAACCCAATGACTTCTCGCCCCCTTTCCGCTTTGGGACAGTTCCCAATGGCAGCACAGAAAGGAACATTCGCAACAACTACCCTGAAATGCACAGCTACATGGTGAAGTTCAATCAGAGGGGAGTGGATGATGCGCTATTCTCATTGAAGACTGGGTGAGGCTTTCTTCTTCCAAGCTAACTAGCAACCAAAACCTGACTTCTTTGCTTGATTGTCTGGGAAATTTTGTGGGGTTTGGAAAATGAGCATCCATTATCATTCCATGATTACAAGTGTAGCTAGACCACACATAACACAGGAGAATGTTTTTGTGAGTCTTTCAAACTTTTTAGTTATTACTATTCACATCTGTGTAAGTGTTTCTGGTTTGGCAATACTTGTAAGGCTATTTGGAAAAAAAAAAGAGGATCATCTGTACCTTTGTGTTTGTTGGTTTTATGTGTATTAGCCCCAAAGACCTTGCTTCAGCAAGGTGTTTCATGCTTATGGATCGTTATGTATACACAGGAAAAGCTCACAGACCTTTATGGGCAAAGTTTTTTTTTCAGAACACTTGCATTGTCATCTGGAAATTCCTTTATTTTCTCTTCTTCTGTGTGTAAAAGATTATGTTAATCAGGAAGCTGAAACAATCCTTGTCAGACTAATCCCACTCCAGTGTATCACTAGCTAATATAGTGTAATGGAAGGTGTGCTTGAAGCAAATAGTTTGCAAGTAGCCCTTCTCTCTGGAATATTTTAGTATCAAGAGCTGACAAAGGTGCTGTTTGAATGATAAGGAAGTATATTAAATAGGAGTATTTCCTCGGGTAATCTGGGAAATGTGGGAAAAATCATTAGCAAAAAGTATCTTTGAACATCTTACCCTATTTTAATAACAGTCAATCTGTAGAGGAGCTAACTTAAAACCCCAATTAGTCTTTGTAAACCTTTGTCCCTTACAATTAAAGGCCTCCTCCCAGAGCTGCCCATTTTGGTTGTCAGAACCCAGCCCTAGTGAAAAAAACCAACACATTCTCACTTACGACAATGTCATACTATTATGAGAAAGTTCATTCCAAATCACGAATGAAGATGTTCAGCCAATTTAATTACTAGATTGACTGACTATTCCTAAACCTGTTTGCCAGGTTCAGAGGCACATAGCCCATTATAAATTATTGTACCATTGTTGGATGCCATCCTGGGGAGGTACATTTGCCAGTAGAGTCATCATCCAGGAAATAAATATGCTCTGTCCTGGAAATATATAGATGAAATAGAGCTCATCACTTGTGGTAGATGTCACCCTGGCTTCATATCCACCCTTGGACAGACTTCCCCATGGATGTGCACTTAAACCGAGATGGTCACCATACTGGAAGTATATTTTCAGAAGGTACATTGAAAAGATAGTGTGGGTGTGAGAATTTGTAAGGTAGAAAGTTTTCAGTCTCTTATTGGAAAGAGCTTGATTTCAGATCTAGTGGGAGGATTTACTCATTGGCTTCTCTGGTTATATAGAAGATGCAGCATCCCCCTGAGACTACCCCCAGCCCCCAAATCAATTTGTTGTGATGAGAGGAAGTCTGTTGTGCTGTCTGCCCATCCCAGCCCATACTGGGCATTTTTCTGTGTTGAAACAGACCCTTACTTGTGGTTTTCAGTTAAATAGTCTTTACCAAAGAGCTACTTAGCATAGTAAGCCATAAAGCTGTTATCATGGCCACTTGGCCTTGGTAAAGATCTGGTAGTGCAGTAACTGAGAAGTTACAGTGTACTGGCTACATTTAATTTGAAAAAAAAGTATATTTTGCTCAGCTAAGTCATGCCAGAACTTTGGAGAAAATCTTTTCTTTATTGCAAGTCCTACTTTGCTATCTAATATTGATACATTTTATAACGTATTTTAGGTTCTTTTCAGATGAAAGGCAGTACAGAAATATAAGCTATTCATAGGATTGTAGATCCCCTGGACTTTTTCTTCATTCATCTTTATCTTGCATTGTTTGTCTTCCAAATTTCCTGTCAGATCAGAAACGACAATTATCAAAGACTCAGAGAGAAATAGACAGTCCTCATTTATAATCTAGCTTCATTTGTAAACAGATTCTAGGCTCAGATTTTAGTTAACTCTGAAGAGGGTGAAGATGCAACCTATCATACTCTATCTGGAAGAGGTTAATTTCTGCCTTAATTAGCAGAGAACACCTTTGCACTTGTACAGATTCTATCTTCTTTGTGCTATACACCTCTTGTTTCTTGCACCTGCACAGGAAGTTGGATGCTTTCATTTATGATGCAGCAGTGCTGAACTACATGGCTGGCAGAGATGAAGGCTGCAAGCTGGTGACAATCGGGAGTGGGAAAGTGTTTGCCTCCACTGGCTATGGCATTGCCATCCAAAAGGACTCAGGCTGGAAGCGCCAGGTTGATCTTGCCATTCTACAGCTTTTTGGAGATGGTAAGTGACAAGAAAAAGAGGAGCTGGAGTTTTCTTAAGAAATAACAGATTTTGCACGTATGGAATGAAGTTCCATCTCCCAGGCTCTGATGTTTCAGATCTGAGTTGAGAACAGGAGATCATTAAAAAGCATTTATTAGAGATATTGCTCCGGAAATGTGCAAGATGTCACCTATTCTATATTGTTGATGTAGGGTATCATCAAAGCAAGTTCAAAAGCATTAGGGGCTTCATATAATCAGCTCGGATGTGTGTTTGAACAACACATTGTGAGAAGAGAGTCTTGTGAAAACAAATTTTCTTTTGTGAACTTTTCACTACCTTTGGGGTTTTGCCATGACCAAACCCACAAACAATACTGGACTTTCCGTGGTTGCCCCATACTTCATAGTTCTAGACAGGATCAAGCCATGCAGAGTTTAGAGAAATAACGGCTAAATTTTTTCTGGATGAGAAAGTTAATTGAGATTTCCCCAAATCTCCAAAACCAACCAAACAAGGAATGAAGGGCTTGAAACTCAGAAGTATGTTTAGGACTGTTTTTACTCAGAACATTATAGTTACCTCATTCATTTCACCGTTAACAGAGAAAGCACTGCTATTAAAAAAGATATTAATGGAGCACGGAATTCCTTTTTAGAAAACATTTCTCTGGCTGTTCCTTTCTACTTATATTACACCTTTCTGGGTCCTTTAAAAGATAAGTGAATAAATTTCACGAGTTGTTTTATTTATAAATACTTTTTTATTTTTTCCCCTGAAATCTGAAAATAACATTCAGTATAGTAAATATGGAAAGAACAAAGCTCTGATATACTTCAGCAGAATTTCGGCCACCTGACAGATTGGGTGTTCTGTCCCCTAAATAGGGTTGTTTCAGAAAAAGACATAAGATCTCCATAAAGCTTTTAACAGTGTGCTATGATGCCATGTAAATATATGTTTTTTTTTCCCTGTCACTGAACTGGAATTTGAAAACGTGAAATACTAACTTCCCTAGAAACATGAAAAGAATTGCCAGCCTGTACAAGTAGTTTGTTTCTGAATGTCTCAGTATGAGTGTGAGTATGTGTGTGTTTTTCCCTCTCTCTCTTCTCATGAAAATACGATAATGAGAGTAAGTGGGGTATGAAATTAGACTACAGAACATTTGTTCCTAGCTGATGAAAATTAGTAATATTTTTGGTTGGTCAGAGGGCTCATAAGTGTCACATTTGGACAAAATTGAAGGGAAGAAAAGCAGGTAAAAATGCAAAAATGTTTTTGGGAACATTGCACTTCATTTTAATGAGCTAAGGATATGATGGAAACAAATTCAAAAGTCAGACATTTTGATGTAAAAAATCAATGTTTTCGATTTTAAGCTGACAATGTTTTCGTTTAGGCGTGACTCATTTCTGTCTACCAGTATCAGTCACTGGTTTTCCCTTCATTGACCTATTATGAAACGGGAAGTTTGTGAAGTGAGGTCTTCAGTCGTGTGGTGGACAACTTGTTCAGGATTTCACAGTAGACGGCTGTAGATAGTTGCGTTGTGACGTACAATTTTTTGTACCTAATATCGGGCTGTGGAAAAATCCTACTGCCTTTCCTGTGACTAATTGCATCTACACCTATCAGAGGAGCAGTCTGGATATTTCATGCATATAACAAATGTGGAAACAGAGCATGGCCACTGGAAATTACCTTAAATCAGCTTCTTGTTTTCAGTTTGCCTCAGCCTGAGCTCCTCAGGCATTGCATGGCTGGCTAACCTGTTTCTTTCGTTTTCTGTGTCTTTATAGGGGAGATGGAGGAGCTGGAAGCACTGTGGCTCACTGGCATTTGTCACAATGAGAAGAATGAGGTTATGAGCAGCCAGCTGGATATAGATAACATGGCAGGTGTCTTCTACATGCTGGGAGCAGCTATGGCCCTCAGTCTCATCACCTTCATCTGTGAACATCTCTTCTACTGGCAGTTCCGCCACTGCTTCATGGGTGTCTGCTCTGGCAAGCCTGGCGTGGTCTTCTCCATCAGCAGGGTAAGTGTCGTTAGCTAGCAGAGAGGAAAAGGGTCAGTCAGGATTTATTCAGACAGTCCTAAGTACTGTAGATGGGGAAATCCACCCAGACTGCCAAACACGCAGAGTGATGGTCTGCAGTGTAAAAGCTGGTGTCTTCCCTGCATTAATGTAACAAGAACATTTACTGTTTTTCTGTCATCTCTGGTCTCTGCCTCATTCCGGTCACGGAAATGGAAATTTCATGTGGAAATGGAAATGCAATATAAAGAGAAGTTAACTGTAATTGTCTGCTCCTCCAAAGTGAGTTGTAAGCAGGCCGAATTTGGGGACAATAAATCAAGCAATGGTGGATAACATGATTAGAAATTCAGGAGTTTTTCATTGTCCTCTATGTTACTGCTGTTCACCTGAACTTTTGTTAACTAGAATTGTGCTATCATGGACGTTCAGAAGTCCCTAACCACAAACCCTGCGCTAAACCATGCAGAAATCCTTTCAGAGACGATGACCACATGAACTTAGCAATTTCTCTATGCAAATCTGCCTTAGGGGATACTATTTACATTTAAAGTAGATTCTAGTAATTTCTGAGTCATCTTCCTGCTATTATTGTAGATAGCAGTGTCCCATTTGGAGCTTCTTTTTCTTCTTTCTGTTGCTGGTCTGTTCTCTTGCTCTCTTCTGAAGTGAGGTCAAATCTTGGCATTTTTGACCTCAGTATCTGTTGGAACAGAATTAACTTTGGTTGTACAAGGACTGTATGATTGCTGCATAACATATTGTTGAGGAGAAACGACAAAGCCTTTGAATGCAGGGACACAATCTCTCTTCTGTATCATTAGTTTTTAACCTGTTTTAGTCTGGTGATGAGATGGGGAATTCTGTTTGGTGATCCATAGCTGAATACAGATCCTTTCAGTGTGAGGTTATCTGTTAGACCTGGCCCAGGTTGGTGGAAAGTCTGAAAAGCATTAATTATCTGTTAGCTGCTGAGAAACCATGCTGACATGATGTGGTGGTGTCCATTTCATGGTTGACATTTATCAGCAAGCTTCATTTGGTAGGCCAGGGAATAAATGAGCCCCTTTTCTTCTGCTCCTTGGGGTAGCCCTTGTGAACAGTCTATCATGGATGAAATGAGCTAGTGGAGAATGTGAAGGAATCAGGCACTTCTGCTGTCTGATTTGAGGTTGGATAGAGGACTTTCACTTTCAGGGATGTCAATTTGGAGCTTGTTATCACTGCTAAATTTAATAGAATGCAATTAAAAATTCTATTGTACCACATTCAACCAGATTCAAAGGAACTAAATACCTGTTCAGCAGTCCTGCTCTCTCTGTTTCCTATTCTAATCTGTACTGGTGATTAATGTGGCTAAGTTTATGACAAATTAAGCTGTTCCCTTTTTATGATAGCTTCTGTCCTGTTGATTCACTGATGTCCAAATGAATTTCAAGGGGCATAGCAGACCTTTTTCCTCTCATCCACACAGAATCCTTTGTCTCGATGTTTTCATTCCCGAGGATATTATTTTCCCCATTTGCAATTCTATGTTACACCTACTAAATTTGAGTAATTCTTACAGATACTAGCAGTTATTCCTGCATCCCTCAGATATGACACAAAGAAAAGGAGAATAAATAGAGGGGAAAGAAAAAATCTGAAGGGCAAGAAAGAGGGTCAGAAGAGCTGGGGTTGGTGGAGTATGTCTCGCTTCATTTCACTGGATTGTGCACCATGATGAAAGGCTAACAGGCCTTGCTGCCCTACAGGAATGTGCTTTTGCTGCATAGGGTGCTTCCCAGCCCACATGCCCTTTTGTGTTTTCTTTGCAGGACCACTCAACTTCATGCTTTCTCTCATTTCAGGGTATCTACAGCTGCATCCATGGTGTGGCCATTGAGGAACGCCAGTCAGCAATGAACTCCCCCACGGCAACTATGAACAACACCCATTCCAACATCCTCCGCCTGCTTCGGACAGCCAAGAACATGGCCAACCTGTCAGGGGTCAACGGCTCACCGCAGAGTGCCCTGGACTTTATCCGCCGTGAATCATCAGTTTATGACATCTCTGAGCACCGCCGTAGCTTCACCCACTCAGACTGCAAGTCCTACAACAACCCCCCCTGTGAGGAGAATCTATTTAGTGACTATATTAGTGAGGTGGAGAGGACCTTTGGCAACCTTCAGTTGAAGGACAGCAATGTATATCAGGACCACTACCACCACCACCACCGTCCCCACAGCATTGGCAGCACCAGCTCCATCGATGGGCTCTATGACTGTGACAACCCACCCTTCAACGCCCAGTCACGGTCCATCGGCAAGAAGCCCTTGGACCTGGGGTTGCCCCCTGCCAAGCATAGCCAGCTGGGTGACCTCTATGGCAAGTTCTCCTTCAAGAGTGACCGCTATGGGGGCAGTGGGGCCCACGATGACCTGATCCGCTCAGACGTCTCTGACATTTCCACTCACACAGTCACCTATGGTAACATTGAAGGCAATGCAGCTAAGCGGCGGAAGCAACAGTACAAGGACAGCCTGAAGAAGCGTCCAGCCTCTGCCAAGTCCCGGCGGGAGTTCGATGAGATAGAGTTGGCCTACCGCCGACGCCCACCCCGCTCACCCGACCACAAGCGCTACTTCAGGGACAAGGAAGGGCTACGGGACTTCTACCTGGACCAGTTTCGAGCCAAGGAAAACTCACCACACTGGGAACATGTGGATCTGACTGATATCTACAAAGAGCGTGGAGATGACTTTAAGCGTGACACAGGAGGAGGAGGGAGTGGATCCTGCACAAACAGGGCCCACCATAAGCATGGTTCGGGCGAGTTTGGCGGAAGCAATGAGCACAAGCATGGTGTTGTGAGTGGGGTCCCGGCACCCTGGGAGAAGAATCTGACCAACCTAGACTGGGAGGACCGGTCTGGGGCCAATTTCTGCCGCAGTTGCCCTTCTAAGGTGCACAACTACACACCATCAGTGGTGGGGCAGAACTCCACCCGCCAGGCCTGCATCCGGTGCGAGGCCTGCAAGAAAGCAGGCAACCTGTATGACATCAGTGAGGACAACTCGCTCCAAGAGCTGGACCAGCCACCTGCCCCTGTGCCCGTGGCCACCAGTGCCACCTCCTCCTCCAAATATCCTCAGAGCCCTTCCAATTCTGCCTCCAAGGTGCAGAAGAAGAACCGCAACAAGCTCCGCCGGCAGCACTCCTATGACACCTTTGTGGACCTGCAAAAGGATGACTCGGCCCTGGCCCCTCGCAGCGTCAGCCTCAAGGACAAGGGCCGCTTTTTGGAGGGGAGCCCCTACGCCCACATGTTTGAGATGCCAGCCAGTGAGACGACGTTTGCCAACAACAAGTCCTCAGTGCCCGCCACCAGCTACCACCACCACAACAACCCCGGCAGCAGCGGGGGATACATGCTCAGCAAGTCGCTCTACCCTGACAGGGTCACCCAAAACCCTTTCATCCCCACTTTTGGGGATGACCAATGCTTGCTCCACGGCAGCAAATCTTATTTCTTCAGGCAGCCTGTGGTGGCAGGAGGGCCCAAAGCCAGGCCAGACTTCCGAGCCATCGTCACCACCAACAAGCCGGTGGTCTCAGCCCTTCATGGGGCTGTGCCAGCCCGTTTCCAGAAGGACATCTGTATAGGGAACCAGTCCAACCCCTGTGTGCCTAACAACAAAAACCCCAGGGCTTTCAATGGCTCCAGCAACGGGCATGTTTATGAGAAACTCTCCAGTATTGAGTCTGACGTTTGAGTGAGAGGGAAAGAGCGTGGGGAGGGACTGGGGGTGGATGTGGAGCATGGGAGGGTGGGGTGGGATCAATCCCATCGGCTACTCTCCCTGGTCATCCTTAGTTTGTGAGATACTGGAGTTCTGAGTAGTACAGCGCTGGTGACAAGTGCCACCTCTTTGGTTTCCCCTCTTCCTCCTCCTCTTTCCCACCCCTCCCCTTTTATCTCTTTTTCCATGTTCTCTCTCCTCCCATTCTCCTCCATTCCTGGCCATTGCACTTTACAGTGACGTTGGAGTTGGATTTCCTCGCTCGTGATTTCAGGAGGGGGAGAAAAAAGCAGGGAAGGGGTGGGGTGAGAGAAAGCAACAGTGATTCTAGCATTTCACTCTTGCTGGCTCTGGGCAGAGAAAGTCATGTGCATGTACACATGTGGCAGGAGGAGACAGCAGAAGCAGTGTAGTGGACATGCAGGAAAATATGCTTGTTCAGGCAACTCTTCCTAAAACTGCCTAGAAAAGAGTGGTGTTTGAAGACGTGGAGAAAGTGAAGGAGGAATAACATGACTAACTTGATGATGCACTTATATGTTAGGTATACTGAGGTTCTCGTTACATTATTTTGTGAAGACTATGGGGGTTTAGGGCTGAAATATATATATATATATTTGCGTATATGCTGAGAATTTTACGCTAACATTTTGAATTGTTTGCCGGGGGATGTGGGGGGAGGGAGAGAAGGCTTGTTTGCAGGTCTGACAAGTGGTTTCACTCTGGCTATTACAGCTGTTGAATCTGTGACAGACCAGTGGGAGAGTTGGAAAGGAAGTGGGTTATGAGTCTGAGAGAGCAACCCTGGAGTCAGGAAGGCTTCTGGGAGCTCTGACAGTGGATGCCGTTTTGCACTGAAATGAAAGGATTTTGGGGAAAGGGAAGCAGGGTTGGGTTTGTAGCTGTGAATTGCTCACTAATTGTGGTTTACTTCAAGGGTGGGAGCAGTATATAGTATGGGTTAGCCTATACGCGAGTATATACAATGACTTTATACTTGAAATGTCTGTGGAGAAAGCATAATAAACTCACAATCCTATAAGGTGTCTGGATAACACACAGTGGAACAGAGCTAAAGAGTAGGAAAGAGTGCGGAGTTTTGTCACTGTCACTTCAGGGGACACCAAGCCTATTTTGGCATGTCCTTTTAGCATGGAGAACAGGACAAGAAATGTTTTTATTCTTCTGCCCTCCCTACCCTTGGCCAGCAGGATGGAACAAAAGGAATAGGGTGCCCTCTGCCAATGCTGGCATGGTGCTGGAGAGAGAAAAAAAAAAAAAAAAAACATGGAAGGGTGCATGTGGTGGCAGTGGTGCTGGTGGACTGTTTTGATGCCTCCTTGGACATGTGGAAATGGGAAGAGGGTGTTTGCACCCATGGGAAATACATATGTATATTTACTATTGAATGTACAAGGGAAGTACACAGCTTGTCTTCCTGGCAATGGGTGTGCTTGAATAAATGCCAGAGAGCACAGAAGCTTGTGCTGAGGGCTGAAGACAAGACGTGCAAGGCTGAGATGTGTGTGTACATGTACGTGTGCCTCAGTGTGTGAGAGAGATACTAGCACAGGTGCAAAGCTGGAATAGCCTAGGGTTTCCCATCCCTTCAGTTGTAGTGACAGCTTTCCTGGTGCACCTAGTATCGATAGGAGTGTTTTTTCTTTCCATTGTATCATTTTAGATGCAAGTTAAACTAAAGGAAAGGGATCAATGGTAGGAGTGAGAAGTTGAACTCCCCCTTCGTATGTCTTCATTTTCCTGAGGTGGGGCATGGGCCAACCTCTCTCGTCCCAAGAGATGTGACAGAGTCCCTCCTGTTTCTCTTGGGTCTGTCCCAATGTCCCAGTTACCATGGCTCACCAGGGGGAGGGTCGAGAGAACCCTGTGCTAAGGGCATGGGAACACTCCTGGGGACTGACTCTGAATGGAGATGGCAGCCTCGTTATGAGCCACATCTCTTGGAGCTGAAAGCCACCTCTCTCGCATTCCTTGCCGCACCCTGGTTGATTTATCTTTCTCTTTTTTAAGCCAGCAGAAGGCCTTTTATTTATTTACCTATTTATTTTATTTATTTTTTAGAGCTGGGGTGGGGGGAGGGTGAGATTTGCCTGTAAAGTCAAAGAGTGTGAGGAGAGGATGGGCAAGGTTGGCAAGGGGAACGTTTTCTTAGATTTCACTGAGGAAATTAAGGAGGGAAGAGGGAGAGAGTCTTTGTAATGCCACCCCTTAGTCTTTGGGGTAAAGGAACTTCATATTCTTTCCCTCTCCTCTCATTACAAGGAAAAAAAGCAAAAAAAAAAAAAAAAAGAAAAGAAAAAAAGAAACCAAACAAATTAACAGAGCGATTTGCAATCCAGAATACACGGCAGCTTGTCAGACGCCTCTGACAGCGGCCAACGAGAAGGCGTTCCATTCATTTGTAAATATTTCTTTTTTATTGCGTTTTTGTATAAATTGGTGTTTCTCTTCTCGTGAATATTCAGGTTGTGGGGTGGGAGGGAGGGGAGTTTGTTTCTGTTCTGTTTGTTTTCTACGACTTTTCAGGCTGCGTTTTTGGAAGCGGTTTACGCGGGTCGAGGCCGTATGAATGAGGAAGAGAGAGAGAGCGAGAGAGAGAGAGAGAGGAAAAAACCCATGTGTGCTGTGTTCCCCCTAGGCCCCCCGTATCGCCCTGTCACCTTATCTTCATGAATGGAAGACGCCGGAACGTCACTTCAAGCCTTGCCAGCAGGGTTTCATGTTTTGATGGGAACACCCCCCAATTCCTTTTTGCATATAAACTCTCTGTACCAGCATCTCTCTGTGGAGTTTGGGCCTCAAGGCACTACGCTGTCTTGGTAGTGGTGGGGTGAACCATCAAGTTGGCCGCTCAGGTTGGACCATCACTTGACATTAAGAGACTTCTCCAATGCTACTTTGGTTTAGAAATCTTGGACCTGGGAAAGCTCGTGAGAATTTCCGGTTATTTCCTAAGGGCTTGGGGGGGAGCTTGACAGCTGGCAAGGGCAGCTAATCTCATTGGTGGTTATTTCAGTACTTTACGTCCCTCCCCACCTGGAACGAGGAAACCTGGAGGGTGGCTCTGCAGGGAAATTAAGCCGAAAACAAACCAAAAAGAAGTTAATGGAACTTTTTTCAAATATCTTCTTAAAGGTTCTGATTTTTGTGTTCCAGGGTGAAAGTTGGTTCGTATTTTCTCCGATCTGCTCTGTCCCTTGTTCCACTGATTGGCAAATGATAGTTTGCCAAATATCTAGTGTTGATACTGTGTAGCACTGTTAACACTGGGAGTGCTCTGCAAATATTAACTGTGCCACAAACCACTCAAATGAATGCTCTAGGGCAACCAGAAAAGAAGAACTGGAAATTCTGGACTGAACCACTGGTCTAACTACAGGAGTCTGGTATTTTGCCTTCTCCCATAATAAATTAGGCCACGTGTCCATCAGGTTAATCCTTTCTCTATAAGTGATCTTTTCTGGTTGCTTTGTTTATTTTAGTTCTGTCAGGTCAACAAGTTTTGGAACAGAGGTGAGGGGGAGGGGTTGGGAGGGGGGAGGGTGTAATTCATAATCCAAAAAATAAACCAATGATGTTATTAAACTCTGATTATATATTTAGGATTTTAGATTTGGTGTATTTTCATTCTAAGTATTCAAGTGAATCCATCAGGTAATATTAGCAGCAGGTGTTGTCTGTACTAGAATACCACCCATGTGCTGTTTATTACCTGTCTTGAAAAGAACGGGATTTCATACCAGAGCCTGACAAAATTCCACATCTCCTCCTTTGCCATTTCTCTCTCTTTCCCGTAGAAACACCAGAATTTTCTGGGGCAGTGGCTGGGAACATTTCCCCATTCTGAAAGTTTCTGCACACAAGAATAATGATCAAAAACCATTGCGTCCTGTACAGTTTGGTGACCTCTCCCGTATATTTGCAGCCAGCCTCCTGGGAAAGATTAGGAGCCTTTGGCAATGGTTCTGACATTTGCCTCCTCAGTCTAGCCCCAGGCATGGCTCTCTGAGAGGCATTTCATGAGCCATGTTCTTCTGAAGTGGTACTGGAGTGTGGTTACTCAGCTGAAGGAGGATGTGTATGAAGGAGATGGAGGAAATATTCAAAAAATATCAGAAATGTGCCGTGCGCAGTGGAAAGCATCTGGCAGGGAGAACTTGCAGCCATGGATCTCCACATCATAAACCTTCTTGGAGTATTCACACCAGCTTTTTACTGTAGCGCAACAAAACACATGCTGGTGTAGCAGTCCTCTGTCTCCCATCATGCCTTCCGATGAGGGCACTATCAGAACTTGCCACGTCAAGTAGGAAAGAAAAGCTGCAGTCAGGACTTCTTGTCGGTCGAGATAATGAAGCACACCGGCCCCACCTCCTTGGCAAAAATCCATACTGTTCTCTCTGAAATCCATCATACACCATCAGAACTCTCCAGGTGAAAACCCCAGTAGTTTCATAGTACTCAGCAAAATGCAAGCGTGAACTTTACCCATAGGGAATTGCTATTTCAATTTCCAGCACATGGGGGAGGAAGGTTCCTTTGTGTTGTCCTGAACGATTTGGTGGAGGAGTTAAGAATTGCCAAGATGGCCCTCTTTGCTTCTGACTTCTTCAGGAATGCATGTTGATGCTGAGCTGCTCACTCCAAGAAGACACTAGCATCCGTCTTGAATAAAGCCCCTTTATACCTTCAAATCAGGATTGTTTCTCACAGCAACACTGTCAGCAAGAGAGGGGGAGACATAGGATATATATGATGGTGGTGACAGGTTAAAGTGATCAGAGATACCTCAGGGATCTTTATAGGCAAGTCTTTGCTTTAGAGCTTTCTATCAAATGTGGCACATCCTCCCGCCTCCATTGCTTATCAACAGATGGAAGCAAGCCTGGGAACACAGCCAATGATCAGACTTAGGCCTTTCACACATCCTCCACTCCAGTCAAGCAACCTTTGATGAGCCCTTCCTATGGAGAAGGGTGGGAGGTTGCACTTCCCCACGTATTTTTGGTTGCCAAAAAGGAAAGAAAAAGGGGAGGAGATAAAGATGATGAGTGCTGATGAAGGGACTTCGCGCTGACTCTTTGTGCTACTGCTCTAAGGAATTACACTTCACCCTTCCTGCTCAATTCAAACTGGCAGAGGCTAGAGTCCAATTATGCTGCCTCTCCATGGCATACACCTGGCTCACAACAGAAGCCTCTGGGATCCGTGTGTGAGAAAGGAGCTGGATTGCTGGCAACAAATGGGGACAGACTCCAACCCACAATCCCTGTCTGCACCCACTCTTTCCCATAAGTGCTTCCCTGCTGCTGAACACACCTGGCGTGTCCACCTGGAACACACCTACCATGCTGCTGGATGCTGCAGGGCACACTGAGATAGTAACTAGTGGGACTTGATTGTCGTCCCCACAAGGGCTTATTTTCAATTTGCAGCCAAATAGATTTCCAAGCCATAGACCCTTGCTGCATTCACCCACCTGTATTCCCTGTATCTCCCTCCCTCCTCCCCCCTCAAAGGCAAGCTGGGGCGCTGACTGTCTCACTGGCAATATGAACGCTATTGCTTCATTCTCATCACGGGCTCTCTGGACCTCCCTGGTGCTGACTGCAGACAGACCTGGGTGTCTGCCATTAGAACGGCAACAACAAAACAACAGAACGCACTTTGCAATTGGCTTTGAGTTCTTTCTTCATTTCTTCAGCATTCCCAAATTCCTCTCCTAGCCATGCCATTTGAGTGAATTCTGGCACCCTTCTGTCGTTGCTGGCAACAAAACTGACACAGCACGAATCTGCCCGTGTATAAAAAAGGCAGTGAAGCTGTGTATCAGAGAGCAGGACTCAGGTCTACTGATGCCAAGGGTACAGTCTCCTGGGTGCTGAGGTAAAGGAAGGTCTCTGCAATGTATTAGTAGCTACAGATCTCTTAATCTGGTGGCCTCCTGCCATTCAAGGCTAACAGCAATCACTGGTATGCACTCCAACAGGTCAGACAAATTCCGTACTGTGGGGCAGGGGTTCCTCTGGGCACATGCACACCTACGAGACATGTTGAGGAAGTGAAACGCATGTGAACAAGCCTGACGCAGCAGGAAGCTGTGAGTGAGGCTTGTGTGCTTGTACGCACATACACACACATCCACGGTACATTGCGGTGCGCTTAATTACTCTGTCCCACAAATGCATTTTTGCCAAGTAGAAACAACGTGACCTTTCCTAAAGTTCTGCTGGTAGTTATTTAATTTATGTATTCTCTTTGTGACTTCTACATCATCTGCTTTCTTGACTGCAGCATTATTGTGTAAATATGTGTGTATATATGTACAGAAACTAACTCAAGCAATTATATTCAGGTTGGGAAAAGGGTGGTTTTTATATCTGTACAGTATTTCCTTATTAAATAATGGCATGGGGGGGGGGTGTGGGAAAGTTAACTTCTAAATTGTGGTTTTATTGGTCTGTGGTGTTTGAAGTTGTTTCAGTGGTTGCTTTTGCTGGTTCGGAAAGTTTATCTGGATGTTATATGTGTGTGCCAAGAAAGGGTCCCCGAACAGGGGAGGTTTGGGATTGGTGAGGGGTGGTGGGTAGCAGAGGGTGTTAATAATTTCCTGTAATAAAAGCAGTGTTGATTGCTAGGGACTGTTTGTGTGAGGCACAGGGCTGTTTCCTTCTCTATGTGCTTTGCTCTTTGATTACTTTCTCTTCCCTAGTCCCTGTTGTCTTCTCTCTTGGATGTCAGCAGACTACATTTGTTACTACAGGGATCTCTCTCTAGGCCTTCATTTCCTCCCAACCAACTCTTCCATCTCTTTCTTTTTATGGCCTTCTTAGTACCAGTGGGAGGGGAGGTGGTGCCATCTTGGACCTTCTGTGCCATTCTTACCCACTGTTTCTCTTCTGCTTTAGACATTCTCTGTCTTTCCTCTGAGCAGAACCTCATTTTCAGGTGTTCTCATCTCTCCAGCAGTTTACTGCCTCATCTCCCTGGCCTCTCATCTACTTATTTCCCATCTTACTCATGCTGATTCTTCAATTTCGTCTCAGTGCCTCTCTCTGCGAATGACTTACGCTGGCTGTTTGCCCACTCTGCTCCTCTTATTGCTGTCTTGTTGCTTTGTTGTCTTCATTGGACTGTGCAGTGTGGTACAGAAGAGTGAAGGGCAGGCCCCTACTTCTCTCCTGGAAAATTCTAGCCCTGACCAGATTGTTAGGTTGTGGTATTTGGTAGCTATTTTTGACTTCTGTCACTTTCACTGAGGTAGAGTTCTACTCTTATCCACTCAAGAAATAAGAAATGATCGATCTAGCAAATTAATCTATTCAAGGAAGCAGCAAAATTGTTTTTTCTGAGAAAGCCAAGAGAGAGAATGTTCCTTCCTTCCTTGGTAGCTGTCTGGAGAGTTTAGAAGAGGGGCAGATATGGTTTTTATCCAGTCCAGTTTGACCTGTATCATGCTCAGTGGAGTCTTCTCCTTTTTCTCTAGGTCAGTCAAGCAAGGCTGGAAAAAAGCATGCTATCTTTTAGAAGAACAAGGTTCCCTTCCTTTAGTGACTAGTGAGCACTGGATTCTGAACACCTCCATGATGTTGTTACAAACCTGGGAGTGAATGCCTAGTAGTATTTTGTCCCTTTGTGTCTGATAAGTCAATATGAACTTGTGCTTGACGCTAGATAACTAGGATTTGTGGTCTAGCACCATGCCAGTAAGGGAACAGTGTAACAGTGTGACGTGGTAAATATGCAGTCAGAGACAGTGTGAAATTGGTAGGGACTCTGGGCTGATACCAAGACACCTCCTTCCTTTCCTTATGGACAACTTGCACTGGTCCTTATTGAACCTCCATCAATCCACCATCCTCCACAGGCTGCCATCCATGGCACCGGCTGCTCATCGCTGAAAACATCTGGGTCTGCTGGCCGTGGTCTGAGAAAGGGTCAGTCAGTCTCTCTGTGTATGTGTGTGTATTGCCATGTGCCATAGTCTCTGAGGGTTCGAGCTGTGCTGTACTGTACAACGGCATATGGGCAGTAGAAAGGGTCAGCATTCTCAGAGGTTATCAAGAGCAGCAGTCTTCCCCCAGATGCTTCTGCCAGCTGTTGGGCACACCACATCTCTGATTTCTGGGTGGGAAAAGCCACTACAATCACATGGGAATAATGCTCTGCTCAGAGGAGTGAGCAGGGTGGATGTCCCTCTCATGTACCCATGTGACCTTGGCATGGCTGTCCCAGCATGGTCCACAGCAGCCTGTATACTTGTGAGTACATGACTGCAAATGCTCATCAGTTTGGGAGGAGGTGTATATTTGGGAGTTTGCATTTGAGTGACTCCTGGCAGAAATCTAAACACAGGTGAAGTCAGAAACTGTTGGCCCATCCGATGCTACCCCAAGGATGTGTGTCTGTATGGCAACCATCTCCTTGGGAGCACATCTCATAAATTAGCTTCTGGCCAAAACACTGAGTTACCTTTGTCAGTGTCACCAGACTCCTTTCTGCATTACCACTGCTTGTTCAATGTGCCATAAACATGATATACATGCAGCATCTGCAGGGCGTCCAGAGAGAATGCATCTATTACATGGGACTTCTGTCTAGGTCCATGGGCAGTGGCTGGTAAGTCCTGTGTCACCTGGAGAAAGATTATATCTGCCTCTGAACAGACAAAGCTTAACTAAGGAGATAAGATGTAAGCATTGTGCTTTCTCCTGCTGCTTTCCTTCCAGGCCCTGGAACCAGATACATTAACACAGGCAGCTAAACTGCCCTGAAAATCAGGGAGCTTTTGGGGAGCTACCTGGGGGTTTAGATGCCGACAATTCCCTCCGTTGATTATCTTGCTTGTGTGGGCCTCTTCCTGCAATGCATTTTGCCAGGACTCATCTCCCAGGAACTCACCATGCTTGAATATAGCTTTGAGGGGTTCCCTCTGCTTGGGATCACCATATGTATGTTGCATGCCTGTTGCTACTTGTCTGTATTTCTTGCATGTGTCTAATTGTGGGGGGCAGGGGTGGGTTCATAGTGGTATGTGTATTTATGCAGCCTGCGCACAGTTGTATGTGTGGTGCCACAGCCTGTGTGTGTGCTTAGGTGTTTGTACACGTGTTTGAGCTGAGCAAAAAGTGTTTGAAGCCGTATGCTGCTAAAGCCAGGTGACGGCTAACCACAGGTACCTTGGCAGCCCTGTTGTTGCTCTTGCTTACCTGGTAGACCCTGGCTTGGCTGCTTTGCAAGGACTCTGGAGGACCAGTCTGAATCTGTGACAAGGCTGGGACACAGACTGCTCCAGGAGATGGTTTGAATACAGCATCAGAAACTTACTCCATGCTTTCACTCACTTCTGTGCTGAATACTCCGTGCCACATTTTCAAACCATTGTGCCACACTCATTACCTACTTAGGCCTTAACTGGTAGATGGAGCAGGAAGACAAACCTGCATTGACTGGTAAAGTCTTTCAAGAGAGATCTGGTCAATCCTGCCCTGTGACTAAAACAAGAGGCTACCTTTCCTTTCCTTTTGCTGCTTTCCAGGGCAATGCAAACATTGTAATTCCACCTGCAAACAAGCACCAGCCTGTTCTTTCTTGCTTTTGGATTAGACATAGGTAGAATCTGAGTTGTATTTGATTGATATCCCACACCCATTGTCTGGAAGAACCTCACAATTGCTTCTTGGAGATGTGTAGGAATCTTGCAAATCCCAAGTTCTAAGGCAGTTCACTTTCTTCAGATGGGACAGTGAGTAGGAAGGATTGGAGGGAGTGAACCTTTGCAGCCATCCACCATCCCGTTCATTTCCCAGTGAGATCTCTACACTGATAGCACCAGAGAGAATAACCTGTTGGGAGGGCCCTACAGTGCCAATCAGAACAGCACTTTAACTGGCCAAACTGCTGACAAGACACTGCTGCCCTCTGTCAGCAGTCAGAAAGGACAATCAGGACCTGATGAAGAGATTCCATGATTAATCAGATGAGGAAGGAGCAACATCTGGGGGCTAGTGTCCCATCTTAAGTCTGCTTAACCAGACCATTAGCGTTGGTGTCATTGGGCCTCTTGATGATTTTTTTTTTTTTAAATTTATATATATATAAAATGTAACATAATAATCCACGGCCTCCAGTGACTCCTTCAATTAGACTGCATCCATTCATCTCCTTTGCTTTATTCCATGTTCAGCTGCTCTTTCCTCTCCCATCACATTGTATCCTGTGCTCTGCCAGGCTTATGTATTATGGAAGAGAAGTTATATGTGTGTGTGTGTGTGTGTGCGTGTATATGTATGTGTGTATTTTATGTATTATTACTATTATCAACATGCTATACACCTAAAAGCTCCTAGCAAGCTGGAGCCTTCAAGAGGTGCTGTAGGAAATGACTTCCCCACTAGACAGCAGTTAGTGTGGATGTTATCAAAGAAAGCTGCTAGCTTTGGAGGCCTCTTTGCCTGTCTGGTTTCTTTGCTTATCTTTGGAGCAGGCTCTCTCTCACGTGGTCAGAAATGCAGCAAATGCAGCTCTTTTTAGCTTTGCATTTTTCAGAATTTCTAATGTGGAATTAATATGTTTGTTGATTAGCTGTTGATTTCTTTCTTTCTCTTTTTTTTCTTTTTCTTTTTGGTTTGTTTGTTTTATGCAGTCTTTTAGTGGGAGCAGGGAGGTGTTTTCAGCAATACAACTTTCCGAGACCTCAGTTCTGTGCAGGTGTTTGTATGGTTCAGCTGTGTTTGGGGTCTTTCCTTTGTACATGTTTTTCCTGAATGGCAGGACTATCTTGAAACGCCTCTTTGCCAGTGACCAAAGCTCCATCTGTATTTGGAGGCAAGGACTGGTCTATAGAGAAGGCAGCAGCCTTTCAGGAAGTAGCTTTTCATCGACTTCCCTGTGGAGTCACAGAAGGCAAACTATTAAACCAATGCACAGGTGGGTTTTGGTTTGGAGTTATGGGTTTTTTTGGTATTCCTTCTCTTTTCCTTCCTTTTTAAATTTTCTCTATTTTTCTCTTACAAATGAGTGTTACTTCAGTGAGCTTTGGCCGTTGCCCTGATGGCTGCTGTGAGGTGGGGAGAGGGCAGAGAGGGAGTCTGACCCCTGGGTCCCTCATGCCTGAGGGCGTTTGGAATGGCCACTGTGAGAGGGAGAGAAGCCCTTTTTGGTGGTTTCTGTGGTGATTATCAGGGCAAGGGCCTCATGGCTGCTGAGGGGCCTGACCTTAAGGCCATGGATGCCCAAGAGAGACCATCCTCTGGCTTGCACGTATCTTATGTCAGGCCAGAGGGTAGGCTGAGGAGAAACCTCTCACCCATTCACACATGGGTAGGAGGTGGGAAAAAGAAGACAAACAGGCAGAAAGTGGCCTGAGCCATTCCCTCAGCTCCCTGTTTTGCCTCCTCCCCACACAGGCCTCCCCATGCCAGAGCAGGAGTGAGGCCATGGAGGCAGGCAGATGACCCTGTCTGGGCCAGAGCTGTCCACCATTGCCTCCAGTGGATAGGGCTGAACCTCAGCTTGGACAACGCCATTTAGGGCCTAGCAGAATGTCACAAGCCATGAAGAAGGGGTTAAAGGCGGAGCATGCATATTTGGCCAGGTATCAATGCCGTGCCATCTAAGAGAAATCCTGGCACCTTCCCTTTGGCACTTGGAAGTGGCTGAGAGCAGTAGTGGAGGACTGCTGTGTCTACTAGGGTTGGGGCAGATGGTGTCTTTAAAGCTGACACAAGTCAGCTCTGGCTGTATTTGATTTCTAACTAATGTACATTTACTTTTGAGAGCACATTTGATTAGCTCAGTCTATCAACCAAAAGGAAAAGAAATACTCACCTCTAGTGTAAGTCTTCTACTGCCCAACACTGCTACCTCCTGTTCTCTTGAGCTGTTGGTATCTTGTGATGAACCTGGCCACCCATCAGGCTGTTGTGCACAGCAGATATTTCCCTGTCCACTTCTGAGACCATCTTTGCCTAAATTTTGCCTCCTCCTCATCCCCTTTACACACCCATATGCGCACGCACACACATGCCCACTTCCAGCCACTCTACTGGTGAAAATCAGAGCCACAGAGACATGAGTGCCAAATGACATTTTGTTTCTCAAGTAAATGATAAAAAAGAAGGTTTTGTTCTTTTTCTTTCTTTTTTTTTTTTTTTTTTACATATGCAAATGTAAAAGGGAACTGACAGCGAATTGGTGGTGGCGAGAGGAAATGGGATGTTTTGTAACCCTAGCTGCAGTAAAAAAAAAAAAAAAAAGAAATGAAAATACATTAAAAATATTTAAAAAACACAAAAACGAAAAAAAAACTTGAACTATTTTGGAAATATTGTGAATAATTTTTTGATATAAAAACTAATTTTTATGTAGCATGAAAACCACCAAAATAAAATGATCAAGAACAAAAGCTGTGCAGAGGTTGTTTTTGTTTAGTTTTTGAGGGAAAAAAAGGAGAGAGAAGCAGTGGTGTATGAGAGAGGGATGCTACTGCTATTGCTTTTATGGCAAGAGTTTATGGCAAGATATGTGATGTTTTTCTTCAATCTTGGTTACTGGAGTTTTGTGATTATGTTAAAAGAAAAAAATAGAAGAAAAATCACAACTCACATTTTATATGAAAATTTTTTTTCATCTCTGATTGCTGTGGAGAGGATCTTGAAAATAAGAAGGGAATGAATCCCAAAGGCTCAAAAAACAAAAGGCAAATTAAAATAACTACAAATTGCTTTTGAGTGTTAACAGTGTTCATGAATATTTTTCTGCTTGATTTGTCCTTTTTTGAGAAGTTGAGGTTGCGGTATTGAGTAGGCAAGTGTGAAGGAGGTGAGACATTAAGGAAGGGTTAACAAAGTTCTGGGGTTTGTTTTGTGAGGCACAGGAGTTTAGCTGGGATCTCTTGCTCCTCCTGAGTAAGGAAACAAGGCACTGTCCTTTTGCAGGAAATATTGGATGAATGTTGTTCATTCCTTTGAAAAAAAAATAAATACAGATGTCTTAAAGGAAGCAGTCTGCCTTTCCCAATTCCAAACAAAACAGTTTGTTCTCTCAGCGCTCCAGTCCTTTTCAGAAATTATGGAGACTGTCTGCTCCTCTGAAGTAAGTGAGTTGCTGGTGTTCTTTGCCTCCTGGGGAGCTCTGGTGCAAGGTACTGGAGCACTCGATGGGTAGCAGCCATCCCACGCTGCCAAGGAGCAAGGAACTAGTCCTTTGAATTGTCAGAGGACAGGAGATGCTGATTTCTGGACCCTCCCATGGAAGCTGGTGGGCTTCTCTGTCCATTTTTTCTTAAAATACCCTTATGCCTGAGTGAATATGGATTTCATCTTCCTTCCCTCATGCTCTCATCTTTCACTCAGTCATTAAAACACTTTCCCATCAGCTACCAGGGGACCTTATCTGTTACCTCCATCCTCTCTGTCTGAGAGTCTTCTGTGGGATGGAGAAGACAAGGCAGATAGCATACCGTGTAGCTTAAACTAGGGGTTCCACACTGAGCAAGAAGAATGAAAGTCAGTAAAGACTCAAGATGAGACTAGACTATTCCTCTGACAGTATGGAGAAAAAGAACCATATGTCAAAATCCTGTCTTCTGCTCAAGTCGAGATACTTGGGTGGAGTGGGCAGAGAGGAGCTGGAGGCAGTGGTAGTGCATACCGGCTCTGCTGGTGGATTCTTAAATTCTTGAGCTGCAGAGATTGTCTGCACCCCTTGAAAGAAGATCCATGGAGACATTGCCTCTTGGTGGAGAATAGAGAGAGAGAGTCCTTTTAGCATAAAAAAACCACCCTCAAATCTTGAAGCAGCTTCTTATCTAGGTCCAAGTTAGCCTTTCTCTGCCTATTACTAGTCCCTATCCAAGGCATTTTTCTGCTTTTGCTTTTTTACTCCTACAGGGAAGAAACTAACTCTGCCCTGTCAAGCTTTGCCATCATATGTTTATTTGTAAATCTAGGTAGTTCTTCCAGTGAATATCTAACTATTTACTCTTCCCTCCATTTGTCCTCTCCTGTAGCCCTGTCCATTTTTCACCAAATCTTGCCAGCAAATTTGTCTTGTGAGGAACAATATTCTTCTCTGGCCTCCTGCTCTTGCATCTCAAGGAAAGGGAGGAAGCTAACACCGTTCCTTGTCCTATGAACCAAGAGGGTTGAGAAGTCATTACACACAGTTTAGGGCATATTGCTCACCTTAATTTCCTCCACAGCTTGCATTTTGCCCACCCTTTCCCTGCACCTCAGTGCTCAGATCTCCCAGGTCATTCAAGGTAGGCATGCAGCAAGGCCAGAGGGAGAGCAGATATCCTTCCAGTACACACACACGTCAAGGGCAGAATTCTGGACTTTTCTGAGTACCCCAGCCCTAGCTGATCTCCTTGTCCTGTTATTGTGAGTGCTGCAAAGTTTTTTTGCCCTCACAGGTGATTTGCATGGTCCATCAGGAAGCCAAGATTCTGTCAGTAGAGAAGAGCTTTTCCATGCGTCTTTTCTGCATTTGGACAAGTGGCCTAGAAATGTAGGTAAAGAAAAGGATGTAAGTCCCATACCTGTGGGATATTTGCTGATGTATTTCACTTACTGGAACAAACAAGTTCAGGGCTCCTCTTTGGCCTTCCACGTGTAGGGACTTTTCCAAGTTGCACTTCCACTGGCTCTGGTTCCTCATTTTTTTGTGTGTGCAGATATTTCTCTTGAAGCTATGGCAGCTGAAACTTGCTGTGTTAGGATACAGGTAGAAGCACACCATTTGGGACCAAAGAGAGCTAGCTGTAACGAACCAGCCACTTTTGCTAGCTTTGCAGCTTCATATTGCTTAGGCACTAACAGTTTGGATGTTCTCCTTCCTTCACACAGGGCTTTCTGTGTGCCGCAGTGGCAGCCTGCTTTGCTGTCCCTGCTGACCTTCCCCTTCTTTATATGCAGAGAGTAAGGGCTTCATGGCCACTCTCTTATCTGAGGCATTTGATTAAAATTGGAGAAGCATGACGTTTTGGACCTGTCTCTGTGGCTCTCTGATTAGTTATCCTCGCTGAGAAGGCAAGAGACCAAGGCCTGCCAGCTGCAAGGTTAAGCTTTGGGTAAGTGATCGTCCTTCGGCTGTGGGTTGCTTATGCTATTAGCAGAGGGCACATGCACTAGAATGCTAACACGCTTGCCACTCGTTCAAGATTTATGTGTAAACTTAAGCCTAAGCAGAAGAGAGGAGGCGAGTTAACTCCTTGTCGATTTCCCTTGCCCCCAGCAGAAAATTTCCTAAAAAAGAGGAAAGGGAAGGTTTCTTCTCTCATTTGAAACTCAGACTACTGCCTCTCTGTGTAAACTAGAATGTTGTTTTGCAGTGTTAGAATAAGGCAGATCTTTGGCTGGTGCCTATGCACAGGCACTGAGTGTGTTTCTGCAGCCTCTCACTGAGGGAATAGTCTAGCTCCTGCTACAAAGGGCAGGGCCACTTTCTCTACCACCTTGATTTTGAGGGATGAGCTACGAGTCCGGAATCCCAAACACTTTGTGCTTGTGTGGCTTGCATGGCGTGTTTAGTACACCCCCTGGATGGCTGGGGGTTGCCTGGGGGCCAGCGGCACTGAGCATGGGAAAAAAATCTTTAATTAATACTTGTGCAATTTTCAGCAAGGGGGATTTTTAGAAGTACTTGAGATACTTATTAAAACAAACCCCATCTCACTGAAAGCCAATAGCACTTAGCTGCTCAGGTGCTCATTGAAATTTCTGCTACAAAATCTAAGAGTGTTTATTCTTTTTGAAAATCCCTTTATGAAGAAGTTGAAGTGTTTAACAGTCAGGTAGACTAATTTAGCTCTTCTACACCTACAAAACTGTAATAATAATCTCAATGAGCAGCAAATCTTGGAGGAGATCTGGAAAGCCCTGGGTTGACCTGAGCACGTGAAGCTGCCCTCAGAGAATGCGGGAGCTCTCCCTCCTTGGCAGCGGGCACTGGGTAGAACACTGGCTGGGATTTCTTCAGAAAGGTGCATTCGGGGATGCACATTGCAAGCAAGCACTGGTGGCTTCAGAGCTGATTTTGTGTCGCTCAGAATGACACCATCTCTAACCACAAGACTGTTACTGCAGAGATGGACAGTGTCGGTATCAGTCTTTAATCTGGCAAGTACCACGTGAAGTGAGATGCTTTACCAGCAAGGTGAAACCCTGACATAAAATTTATCAAAAACATTTAGGTATTTTCAAATAAGATTTGTCTCTTCAGTGCTTTGCACAGCCATAGTCCTTACTTCAAAGAGTTTGCAGTTTTGATGCTGCATATACATTGATATTAGCATTTACAAGTAAATTGACAGATGCCATAGCTTACATATATTATGCAAATGTCCTGAAATCTTGCATGTATTTGCATCTGATTTTCTTGAGATTAAATGAAACGTACACATTGTAGGGGAAATAACTGAGGCACTCAGCGATCCGATAAGGTGACTTGATCTGGTCTGCTGTATGGACTATGGTAAAGCCAAGGGGTAGGGGGAAAAGACATCTAACATTTTTGTATATTATATTCCTGGTTGCTGTTTGGAAAAAAACGGTGCTTTGGGATGTGGTTAGAAGCAGCGCAAGAAACCTGTGCTGGCAGACATGATTTGAGATACTGGGACCTTAACCTGAAGGGACATTCAAGGGCTCAGCCTGTTTGTTTTTTTGCTTTTTGTTTGTTTGCTTTTTCACTTTTTGTTTTAGTTTTGTGGTGTTTTGTTTTTGTTTCTGTTTGTTGTTGGTGGTGGTGTTTTTTTGTTTGAGATCTGGACTACCATTATATGGGAACAAGAATTTCCTACCCAGGAAGGAGAACAGAGAGGAGGTGAGTGTGTGATCCATGCAGGAACAGCAGGCCACAGTAGGCTTAGCAGCAGACCCCAGACTTGCCTGTTATCACTTCACTACCTGCCAGGATGTCATCTTTTTCTTACCCCTCTTGAGGTCATGAAAGGATGACAGTGCTATTTGCAAAGCCACACCCCAGGTGATCAGCTTCTGCAGGTGAGTTTTCTGAGAAATCTTATCTCACTGTTCTGGCAGTGCTCTGGTTTTCTATCTTCACTTCTTCCATTGAGCAGAGCCTTGAGGATGCTCTACCTCATCCCATCCTTGCCCAAAGAGAGGTTTTACTGGCTGTGGTAGGTTTTTTTTTCTTTTGATTAGTTCTGCTCTTACAGGTAGGATGTTTAAAGGTATGTATGGTCCGGATTCAGGGAGGTGCTGTGTGGTACAGACTCTCTAGGATGTGTGCAGTGCACGGGGCTCAGCCTCTTCTGCTACTTTTAAGTGACTTCTCTGAGCTGATCATGGAGGCTTTACTAGGACTCAAAATACAGCTCGTTTCCCTTCCTTGAAAGCTCACGTAGCAAGGTCTTTGTGTACTCTTCACAAGTAGTCTTGAACATCCCTCTACTGCTTTTGTCAAACTTTCAGCTTTTACGGGAAGGCTGTCAAAACACTGCATAGAAAATAATTTCCTTTTTCAGTTCCACCAGTGTGCAGTAACACCTCAGGCTGTCGTACTGGAGAGGCTTCAAGAACCTCTTTGCACCATGCACAGTGTTCATCCAACTTGGTATCTCTCAGTGGAGCTCATCCAGGACAGCTTAGTCTGTCTGAAAAGCAACTGAATTTCCCAACCAACTTCTTCTCCAGCTTTGCTCTCAAACTCTGCAGGATGCTTTGAAGTGCAGACAAATATGCAACTGGACAGAGGCTGACCTAACTTCCCTCTCTCTTCAAAAGGCTAGGTTGATAGAAGCAGCTTTCCTAAGGTTACAATTCAGCTTAATGCAAGGTCTAGCCTCATAATTACACCAAAATTTTAGGTCTGTCTTGCCAGTGGTCCTTTAAATTATGCATACTCTTGCTTACAGATTCACTGCCACTCTTCAAATATTCAAGGGTTCCTTACATTTAATTTCGGATGGTTTACTCTCTCCAGGGAGGAGGCAGTGTTTTAAAAAGAAATTGCTGACAGGAAAAGTACAGCTTACATGACTTGCAGCAAGCAGCAATTTGAGCTCTTAAGAACATGCATGTCTCGGACATGTAAATTTTACTCATTTGCACTTCAAGGGCACATGTGACACACAACACCGCTTTCTCATCCGGTAACATTATCTAAGCTTAATGGTTAATGTCAAGTTTTTATTAACATTTACAACTGCATTGGGAGATTAATTTGTTTACTTGTATTATGCAAAACTGATTTAAGATCGTGGTTTGCATTTACACACATTTACATAGTGTTTCCTGATTAATACATTACAATACACTCAAGTCATGTGTAAATTGCAGGCTCCCATCTGCAACACAAGCTTCATTCTGTGCAATGTCATATTTGACTTGTCTGGCAAAACTTTCCCATCGTATTGCAGTTGGAATTGGGATATGGTGGGGAGGGAGAAAAGGACAGGAATCAGAGGTGGCTTTTCAGTGGAGAAGTCTTTCCTTAGCACCTGTTACTTGCTGATACTCTGCAGCCATGAAACAGAAGAGAAGGATGATGAGGCTAGCTGGCAGCGGGATGAGTTTCATGTAAAGCCATGGCCCTGGGGCCGTGCTGCTGTGAACAAGCAGCTCAGGTGACTTGAGGCTTGGGGTGACATGGGTCAGCAGTGACAGTAGCCAGCGGGAGGGAAAGGGCCAAGGAACGTTGCTGCCCATCACAGCCTTGTTACCTTGGCCTTGCTCCTCCTGGAAGGTCTCAGCTGGGTGCAGCGGAGAGTGCCAGGCACACTGCTCTGCTCCCAAGTATCTCCGGCTGGGGATGCGCAGGACCAGCCAGCATGGAGAGGACCAATGGAGGGTGCAGAGAAAAGGACAGCGGCGACCACCATGCATCTGGTGTGGGGCTGAGATGGGGACCCAGAAAGGCAGCACCCTTGCACTGAACACGGCGGCAAGGGGACACTGTGGATACTTTCCCAGTGTGGTGTCTTCCTAAGGGAAAGCGTGGTCGAACTCAGGCTTGCCTCATCTCTCCGAGGCCCTAATCCTACAATCCTTCCCCCACCAGTCACCACCTCATCCTTCTCTTCCCTACACCCTCACCCCCCTCCGGTTCTTCTTTCTGTAAATAACTCTTTCTGATTTTGGACAAGCAGGGATCAACAGATTCTGGAGGGGGGCAGAGAAGACACTTGTTTTGTTTTGTTTTCCTTTCTCTCTTGACTTTTGGTGTTTGAACTTGAAAATAAAATAATATATATAAATGTATAAATATATATATTTAGGAAATGGATTTCATGGAAAACTATGAAAGGAGTTGATTTTCCCCCCTTTGATTTCTCTTGTTTCTCATTGGGGTTTGTTTTTTGGGGAAGAGGGTTTTTGTGAACTGTTGAGATTTCCAGTTCAGCATTGTTTAAAGGATGTGGAAGAAAAAAAAAAGAAAAAAAAAAAAGAAGAAAAATCAACAAAAAAAAAACATGAAAACCTTTGTGATGTACAAAAACTGTAAATAGTCAAAGATGCTTTCTCTTTTCTAACAACAAATTATTTCTGTCACTTTATATTCAAAAATAAAGAAACCTACCACAGAATATCAGGGTTAAAAAAAATCTGAACCCATACTCAGAACATTTTCTTGGTTGTCTTTGTTCATTTTACACTTATCCTGGAGAATGCCTGGGAGTTTTACACTGTATCTGTGATGTTTAGAAACTCTGAAATGGGAATGAGTTGAAATTAGGATATAACATCACCTGAGAGAAGCCCTTCCCCTGGCTTTCACTAGTAGCTGTAGATTGAACCTGCTGTCTTGGGGTTACCTGGTGAGAGTGGATGAGGGAATAACATCTAGTATTTTTCCAGTCAAGAAGCACAAACGTGCTGAGGAAGAGGCACTCATGGGAGACTCCATCCATGGATTATGCTTCACACTGCCAGGAAACTGGGTGGGGGCTGCATGTTGAAGGCTAGCATGAGGCTCTTAATAAAACTGGTGAAAAACTGTTGAATCTTGGAGATGTCTTGAACCCCTCCTGTCAGGCCAGCAAGTGACAAGGCATTAGCACGTCTTCACAAAACAAAGCCCAGGCTGGAGTTACAGAGGAGGACAGGGTGACAAAGATGGTAGGAAAGTCTCTAGTGATGTCAGTTTATCTTGGCACAGGCCACGTGAATCACGGCCCCTAAGACTGCAGGGAAGCTGGGGGAAAAGGTAAAACCAGACATTTGCAGAGGTTGCCCTGGTCCAACCAACAGAAAAGGCCGAAGAAGATATTCATAAAGAACTGCTAAGAAATAGCAGGTTTTGGAAACACAGAGCAGTGGGTCACCTCTAACGGTGAGATGGTAGTCAGCCTTTAGTTATTTTTAGGGGAACTAAAAATAAATAAAATAGACCGACTGAGCTAGTCAGAGGGTGTTAGACAACCTGTGGAGTGCACTTAAAAGAGTGGAACACAGCAGAAACACTCAGACGTGGCAAGCCAGACTCAGAATAAGAAAGAGTGTTCAGCTGGGGAAGTTTGTAACAGCTGATAGAAATTAAACATTAGTAAAAGCAAATAATTGATAAGGAGAAGGAGATATCAACCAAGGGAAGAAAATCTATGGCTAGCAGATGTAAAGGTAAGGAGACTTATGTTTATATAAGCACATCAGATACCAAAAAGGAAAAAAAAAAGTCAATGCTGTTATCTATCTATTTTCAATCTCAACCCATATGCGCTAGCTATTAAGGCAGAGGTGCTCGCCCTCGTATTTCTGAGTTCAGAACATCCCTATTTTGTTGGGGAACCAAATTTATTTTCTTCTGATGGTGGCTTAGATAGTGCAAAAATGAAATGTGATTGTTTGGGGTCAATTCAGACAGAACCTGATATTTCTGTTAAGAAAAATGTCTTCCTCCAGGTTGGGGTCGGAGCTATGGTAATGCAGGACAGTGCCAGTAAAACTGGGTAATCTCCAACACATCACTGTAATAGAGTGTAACTCATTCAAACTTGAGCTCTTGCCCTAGTTCCTCAGCCAAAGGATGGGGAGTATTTCACCAGATGTCGTGTGCAATCCAGACCTAACACCTGGCTGGAGGCACAGGGAAAATGCGAACAGTCTGAAAATTCTGAACACTTTCATTCTTCTATCTTTCCAAAATAGACCAATTTTCTACCTGGAAAGAGGTGTCTTTATTTATTTGTTTTACTTAAATTAATAATCGACTAGTTACGTTTTGAAGGAAGAAAATAAGAAATGCCTGGCAATTTACAGTTTCAGGTCTGAAACTTTTCACATTTTTGCCATGCTGCACACTTAAAAGCTGCTAATAGAATAAAAGCAATCCAAAAGGAAACTCAATTGCGTGCGTAAGTGACAAGCAAAGATAGTCGTCAAAAGGAATTGAAAAAATATTCAAACAGTAGAAAAATACTTTCTCATTAGGTTCCATTTGTGTAAGTATCACTGAAATGAAATCCAGGCAGAATTTCTCACACAGCTCAACTGACAGCTCTTTAGCTGAAGCAAATAATTTTTCAGAACTCTGGTGATGCTATCAGTGAATGAGATAGTGACCAAAAAATTCAGGTTCTCTCTAAATCTCCTAGATGTAACAGGCTGGAACTGGGAAAAGATTGATTAGTTTTCCTTCTTTTTTTGGCTTTCACCTCTGCCAGAACCTGGTAGCTCAGGAGTAGCTGTTCAAAAAAAAAAAAAAAAAAAAAAAAAAAAAAAAGAAAAAAAAAAAGGAAATATATAGAGGGAAAAATCACCTTATCACTAGCTTTATGATACTCAGGTTTCTTAAGTATAGGTTTGTTCTGATGTAATCAGCCCACACTGTCACCTTTGGTTCTTCAAAGAGCCAAGGTTCACAGAATAGCTTTTAAACACAGCACAGTATGACAAAGCTAGAAAACAGCTATTCACTGCTACAGCCAGTGCCTGCTGCCCCTGCTGCAGAGGCAGGCATGAACCTCCCGAACATGAAGTGTCCCGCAGGGGATGTCTCCAAGCCCCTTTCCATGGTCAGAACAGAGCAGGAGGCATTTCTAGAACAGGAGCTCTGCTTAGCCTAAAGCCCCTATGTGGTTTCAGCTGTTCCCAGATGAGCCTTTCTCTTGATAATTGCCAAGGTAATTGAGACTGGTGTGTGCGCCTCTGTGTGTGTGTATGTGGAGGGTCTCACCCAAGCTTTGAGTTGTCTGACCAGTACCTGTCACATGATGGGGACACATTCAGCAACTCCTGACCGAGGATTTGGGTGTGTGTGTTGATGAGAAACTCAACATGAGCCGGCAGTGTGCGCTTGCAGCCCAGAAGGCCAACTGGATCCTGGGCTGCATCAAGAGAAGCGTGGCCAGCAGGGCGAGGGAGGGGATTCTGCCCCTCTACCCTGCTCTCGTGAGACCTCACCTGGAGTATTGTGTCCAGTTCTGGGGCCCCCATCACAAGAAGGATGTGGAGCTGTTGGAGCGGGTCCAGAGGAGGGCCACGAGGATGATCAGAGGGCTGGAGCACCTCCCCTACGAGGACAGGCTGAGAGAGTTAGGACTCTTCAGCCTGGAGAAGAGAAGGCTGCGGGGGGACCTGATAGCAGCCTTCCAGTACCTGAAGGGGGCATACTGGAAAGCTGGGGAGGGGCTTTTTACAAGGATAGATAATGACAGGACAAGGGGTAATGGTTATAGACTGAAAGAGGGTAGATTTAGATTAGATATAAGGAAGAAATTCTTCACTGTGAGGGTGGTGAGACACTGGAACAGGCTGCCCAGAGAAGTCGTGGATGCCCCCTCCCTGGAAGTATTCAAAGCCAGGCTGGATGGGGCTTTGGGCAACCTGGTCTAGTGGGAGGTGTCCTTGCCCATGGCAGGGGGGTTGGAACAAGATGATCTCTAAGGTCCCTTCCAACCTGAACCATTCTATGATTCCCAGGCCACCAGCGGGTCAGCATGAGGTAGAGGGCATCCAGGTTCCTCCGGGCTGAGTCTGTGCTGGCCTTCTTCACGTCTTCATAGATGTATCATTATGCTTAAGTTTTCAGTGAACCCAACTGGCATCCAGTCAATGAATTCTTTTGGCTCAGGCAAATCTCCTACAAAACTCATTGCTTGAGCAGGTCTTTGCTGAGAGCCTGGACCCATGGACACCTTCACTGGAAGACAGCTAAAGGTAGGTCAACCAAAGCCCACTTCTGCTGTTAAGGTGGCAGGGGTGATAGGGGCACAAGTTGTATTGAGTGCCAGGCCCTGAGCGCAGAGGGGTTGGGATTTCTTTCTGGGACAAATTTACTGTTGTGGAGAATGTCAGGCACACAGGAGGGGAAGTAAAAAGGGAGTGGGAGGAAGTGTAATGAGCTCTACTGTCTGATGCATCTCTTGGCAGCCTGCACTCAGTGACAGATCAATAGGCTGTAAAAGGAGTCAGAAAAGAAGGTGTGTGTTTGGGGAAAAAGTGTAGAATCAAAGGCACATATCAGTGCAGGGGCTGGCATTGTCTCAAATACACCAAGGAGCTCCTTTCACATCTGTCCCAAAATATGGCTACTCTGAGGTCCTTCAGGAGCTACTCCTGACACTCCCTGCAGTGCTGTCAGTGCAGCTGGAGCTGGGAAGGAGCTTTGCACCTGTGCCTCTCTTGGGAACCAGCGCTCCTCTTCTGGGTGCAGCATTTCCTGGGGGTGTCCCTCAGTCAAATGCTGGCAAAAGGACTTCACCCACCAGGAGTGGGGCAGGTCTCCTGACTCCTCGCCTTGCCACGGCTGGGTCATCCATTTCTGTAAGCACCACCTACTGAGATCTTTTCAGCCTTCATCCCAAGGCATGCAGAAATGTGGGCATTCCCTTAAAGGTCTTGTGCCAGATGTCATGTTCTCCTGTGCGAGGTGCAGGGAATTAATCACTCCACTATGTGTCATCAGTAAAATTCACAGAGCGAGAGGACCCCTTTCAATCCCAGGAGGACAAGTGAGAGTTTAGCAAGCAATTAAAATGTATTAGTGTCCTTCCCAACCTCTACTATCCTGGGCTGCCCTCTTCCTTGACTGGCCTGCGGGATGTGAACCCTTCAGCATTCATTATCCTCAAATTAGGAAGGCTTATTAGAGGACCCTACAGCAAAAGTCATTGCTGCGCTGCTTTGCATGGGATAAAGCTGTAATGGGAGAGGGAAACTAGGATTCTGCAGGAAGATCAGTTGGTGTAAGATGTACTTGATGCTTTGAGCCAGGACTGAAAGAGCCGAATGAGGTCTGACAGACAGCTGTGATGCTGTGATTCCTTTCCCTTTCACCCATTTTCTGCCACATGAGATGTAAATAAAGCACTGTACAAGCAGAGGGATTGCAGGTCCCCATGCATTGTTGTGCAGCGTCAGCTGCACAGGGGTATTTTCCACATCTTAACCCCCCTGAGCCATCTTCTCAGCTGCTGTAAGGTTAACACAAATGTCTGCAAGAGCATGAAGGATGGCAGTGCCTGGTGCCTGAAAATGGTTTTGTCAGAGACTGGATCTTGACTGATTTACTGGTCAGCAGGGCCCTACAAAAATTGCATTCAAATGCGTGGTGTCCCATGACAATTGGACCAGAGTGACCCAGAGGGACTGTGCTGGCTTGCTTCTGCTCTCAAAGGAAAGTTGTGCTCAGCGTTGTGTCCTGTCTCAATTAGACACAAGCATGTTCAAACATGATAACGTTGTGTAGTTTTGAAAAGGACAGTGTCCTGGCCCAGTTCCAGCTTGTATAATTAATTTCTTCTTATCTAAAAATTCTACCTGTAATTTTGAATGGATATAGCCAGATTTCTTAATCTTTTTCTGTGTTCCACCCCCCCTTTTTTTTTTCTTTTTTCTTCTTCTGACTCCTTAAAGATCTTGTGGCTTCTTTACATACACGTGTACATGCATATTTATATTCCTCTTTTTATCTTTTGCATTGCTCCAGCAACGAAAGCTGTAACGCACTTTTCTTATGTTGTCAGATTGTGCTATGTAGAGCTATATGCAGTAATGCCCTTCTAAGAAAATATAAAAGAAAGAATGCTCATCCATATTTTGAAAACACCCAGAACGATGCAAACCTCCCATAGACTGCTTATTACCGCATTGTGCTCCTTGCACCAACTATCCCAATGCTGCGCTTTACTCAGCAATCAGCCACATACGCAGTGCTGCATATGCATTTGGAGACGTCTGAGCTCAGGAGATGCAATCACCAAAAGATTATTCTCTGAGGCCATACCTATTCTTTGCAGATGCATTCTCCAATTAACAATGTGGAGGAAAATGTCTGTCCCAAAAGTGCCAAGAACTTACTGCACAGTCCTTGTTTTAGGGCCTGACTGTAGGGCTGCTGTGCAGATTTTGTTAGTTAAGCCCTGCTCAGGGAATCTGTCCACATCTGGTAATTGTGGACAAACACCAACATAGAAAAGCTCCCCTGCCCAGCTCGGTGCAGCAGTGTCCTGTGTGGTTTATCCCCTGCCCAGCTTGGTGCAGTGGTGTTCTGTACAGTTTATTTAGTGAAAACTGAAACTGTTCACATTAGCACGGCTGCTCTGTGAACGATAGCGTTAAACATTTTCCAGAGAAGGGAGCAGTGTCTGACTGCAGGATGACACGTGCCCAGAGCAGTGACTGATTGAGCTGTGAGGCTGCTCTCCCAGAGCAATTAGATGCGTCCTCTGCACAACTTTTTTCCACCTCTGCTACCAGGCTGTGATCCTCAGTACCTGAGTGCCACTAACTGCAGGAGGTGCGTTCCAGCAGTGAGTGAAATGGTCTCTACATGTATGTCCTGTCATGCGGGATGTGAGCCTGAGCCTGCAGAGTTGCTGCTGACCCTTTTGCAAGCTCAGTCAGTGCTTAGGCTTGCAGCTCAGCCAACAGAGGGTATTCTCAGTGGCACAGCAGCTCCCAGCACCAGGCAGCAGTGGGTGGGAGGGCTGCTCAGAACAACTGTGGGGTGCAGAGATAGCATCCATGCCCAGCTCCCTTAGCACGCGGACAGCAATGAGATCAGAGCTCCGTGGTGATGTCACTGCTGGTACTGGAAAAAAATGGTTTAAGCATCTCTTCCAAGCCCTGTATCCTCCTCTGTGTGGAGGGAGGAGGCTGTAGCTCTTCTCTCCACCTCCCCAGTGTTTCTGCTGCTCTGCTCTCACCCACGCAGATGGGAGGTACAACTGCTTGTGGCCAGGCGGGTCTCCCCTCTCCCTCGGCCCAGTAATACGGTAATCTGAATGTGTGCCGCTGTGGGTGACTGGGTGTCTGAGCCAATTCCTCAGTCAGCAGCACCTGTGTAACTAACGTGGCATTTTGACGGCTATCCAGCCCTTACCAGCTAAGCTGTTTCAACACCCTGTCATCATGTGTTGCCAGGTGGTTGTAAAACAAGCAGAGGTGTGCCGATACAAACAGAAGGATAAACACGAGGAGGGAAAACGGGAGTGGTGTAATTAATGAGGAGTGCAGCAGTCACAGAGGTCCAATGAAGGGCGATTCAAATGATCCGAAGCAAGAGGGGCTGGAGGGCTGTCAAGGGGAGCAAGGATCCAGTACATGGACAGAGTAGGGGTGCTGGAGGCTGAACTGAAGGCTATAAACAGGTAGATGATGAATGATCAAGAACAGGCCAGCAGACACTCTAAGTTAGCCTGGTACAAGAGAGGAAGTCTTAAAGGCAACATGTTTTCTTTTTTTATAGATTAAAAGGACTTACATGTCTCACCCTGCAATTAATCAGTCCCTGAGATTTGCTCTTGTTGCATGCATCAAACACATATAATGCAACAGCTTTTGTGGAAACTCAAGCAGGGCATTCATTCACAGCAAGGCTCCTGGGCAATGCCCTCAGAGAGACTTACAGCTCTTCTCCCCATTGCTCCAGCTGGCTGGAGTTCTTATTGCTCAAAACATTCCTCAGAAAGGAACAAATTAATCAATTCCCACCCGTCCGAAGCAAAACCACTGTCACAGATCAGCACAAGGACTAGTAAATTTAAGGATTCGACATTTATATGGGAGTGCTGTGACCCAACAGGTAGCTTGAACTTGGTCGAAATTTAGCAAGAGCATGATTAAAAGCATAAATTAATCTCTGGCAGGGACAGGAAGACATTAGAGGATTACACAATTATGGATTGCGTAAGGTTCAGGTAGGGGAGAGAAACTGCTGTATCTCCTGTGGATGCATCTAAGGCTATAGCAAAGGCAAGTTGCAGGAGAAGGGTCTCTGCTCTGAGGTTTGCTCAAGCGTGTTGATGTGAGGTGGATGGGCCTGAAGTAGCCACCTGAAGCAGACTGACTGCTGTTTGCTGCACACAGCATGAACCACAGAATCTCTCTCATTGCCTTTTCACCACTAAGTCTGCGTGGAGACAGCCAGTGTCCATAACGAGACTGTGAGGATCCTTGGGTGCTTGGTCAGCTAGCAAGGACTCTTCATGCTTCCTGGTTGTGTCAACCATGAAGAGGGAGGAAAGGTAGCTGGAACAGAGAAATATATACTCCTTCTTACCTCTGTCTCACTGTCAGACTCTCTCTAGGTTCAGACTTCTCCTTACTATGATGATTAAACAGGCCCTTGGTTTGGGGCATGCCATGGCCACAGGTTATCCTGCTGCTGAGTGGTGAGGGAGGTAAAGCAGCGGCCAGGGCACAAGTGCAAGGCTTGGGAAGGGATCTCCACTCTGGGCCCCTAAGATAGCTCTCCTGCCTCTTCCCCAGCTGATGGACTGTGCCTCCCCTGGCAGCCATCCTATGCCAGCAGCTTCTCACCATGGCAGCTGCCTGCTATGCAGACAACATGGAGCAGGGCCTACCTGTCACCTGTGCTTGTGCAGGATTGAGCAGGTCTTCAGTCCCTAGTGAGGCTGTCTCCAACGGTGTATGCCATAGTACAGGCACAATGTAAATAAGCCTCTTGAAAAATGAGAATGTGTTTTTGCCACCTACATCACATTTGTGAGTGCTCAAGCAGGGACCCAGTCCCCAGTGAGGCTTCTTTTTCCAGTGGAAGAAAAGCAGGACTCCAAAGGGTAGGCTAAATGCTTTCAGGAACAAACAGCCACGCAAAGCCACATGGGCACTCTTGAAAATTAATCCCAAATCAAAACTAAACTCACGGAGCGAGTTAGCAACTAGAGGCAGCTCTGCATGGGAATTCCCTGCTCTTGAGAGCAACACAGGATCCATCCTGCTGGCAGGATACAACTGTGATCAGCTGGGGAGCACCAGGGCTGCTTTCCTTCTTTGAATGGAGTTAGGTATTTGGTACTGGAACTCTTGTGCTGTTCTTACACCTAGCATTCATCTGCTTTGCTTTGTTGTCACTGAGGCATTTAATATCAATAAATTATTCCTGAGGGAACTATCACCTTGCAATGCAGCCTACTGCACTGCTTTTCTTGTGACAGACACAGAGGGAACGTGAGCCATTTGCTGGTCTTCTGTGTCCTTGCAGCTGCAGGGATGTGGCAGAGGGTGTGCGCGTCTGCTCAAAGAGAGCTGCAAATGGCCAAGCGCACACAGACTCAGCTTGGTGGCTGGCTTTATCTGCCATATATGTGAGTGATTTACTCGGTGCCTCAGTTTTAAAGGTAAGGAATCTATGGAGGTGCAGGAGGTGGAACTGGTAGGGGGAGAGATCATATCTTTACGTAATCCTGAAGAGAGGGTGCAGAGAGGCCTTGAGACCCACAAGCCCTTCAACTTTATTGCTTTCAAACCCCTAGAAGTACCTGTATGCCTGAAAACGTGTCCATTTTCACCAGAGAAGGCGGCACTGTACTGTGGGGGTACGAGTGAGTGACCTCAGTGCCACATATTCCAATCTCTTTTTGTTAATGTGATATTCTATTCATTTACTACAAGCAAGCATCTTGAGCCTGTAAACAAAACCATGACCAGAAATAACATCTGGATAGCAAACAAAAGCCAGACAGTGGGAAAGGGGTTATTCTAACGACCAAAATATTCTTGGTTCAACAAAAGCATAATTTCTGGCCTCTGGGCCGGTTCTGGTAGCTGGCAAATCCCCTTCAGTTCCCTGAGGAATGAGTGCCTTCTGCAAGCACTGAGCAGGATTAGCAACACTGTGTGTGCCTCCTGGAACAGGAGGTGTAATCTTCTGTTTCTCTTAGGTGGGTACCTCTGAGGGGCATCATGGGCATGTAACCTGTGTGTGGGTGGGCACAAGCATTTTATCGCAGTCAGCCTTCCTACTTACTTTCAAAACCGTTAATTACCGCCCTTGGACTTTCGCTCAAGCTGTGATTTCTCCACTGGCAGGCTGTGTTTTAACTCAGACTCATACTCAGCCTTCTATTTCAAATATTGGTGGCGTTTGCACAAACATGTCACGGTCACTCTTGCCACGTGGTCTCATTTAGTGGGTATGACACATCTAATTCTTTCTCATTTCTCTAGCAAGTAACAGTTTGACCCTCTTTTTTAGAGAGGTCTGCTGTGTGTTCTGGTACATAGTTTTTTGGTGTTTTTTTGTTTGGCACAGTTTTTTGGTTACAAATTAACTGCAGTATTAGTTAACATTGGATCCAGAGCAGCGCTCACTTCATGGTGACAAAAGTACAAACAAATTTTTTCCCATTGCATTCATTCTGAACAGCATTTGGAGCAAGGACAACCAGTAATGTCTAGGACCTTCAAGGATCCTTTCTCAATTTGTTCTTAGACTTTTTCTAGATGCCATAGTTTGTCAGCCTGTCCAACAACCCTTTCTCTGTGATCTCATGCCATGCACTGTTAATCTTGAAAAAGTGGTCTTTGACAACATATTTTTCATCCTCAAAGCTTTTCTGCTTGCCAGCTAAGTTCACACAATCACGGAATGGTTGAGGTTGGCAGGGACCTCTGGAGGTTATCTTCTCCAACCCCCTGCTCAAGCAGGTACACCCAGAACAGGTTGCCAAGGACCATGTCCCAGTGGATGTGAGCATCTTTGAGGAGACTCCACAGCCTCTTTGGTCAAGCTGTGTCAGTGCTCTGTCACCTGCATGGCACGGAAGTGCTTCCTGATGTTCAGAGGAAAACAAACTGTGTTCCAGTTTGTGCCCATTGCCCCTTGTCCTGCTACTGGGAAGGACACCACTGAGAAGAGCCTATCTGCATCCTCTTTGTACTTTTCCATCAGGTATTTATACACATTAATGATATCCCCCCTGGGCTTTCTCTTCTTCAGGATGAACTGTCTCAGCTCTCTCAGTCTCTCCTCGTATGAGGAATTCAGTTCCAGCAACTCGACTGCAAAAAAGCAGAAAGACTCTAAGTGTTACTCTGCCCATTATTTTAAGTCCTGCATTTTTAACATCCTCTTTTCCCATTGGTAAAAACTTTCCTGTATTTTTATCAACTGCCTTCCACAGAGATTCTATTTAACTAATCTTATTCAGTCATTTCTTTATGCTCTACTAAATACTCTTTTCTTGGCATGCAGTGGGGGAAAATTCATAAACTTCTGTTGATTGAAAAAAGGAGGAAAAGCATTGTTTTGAGAAAACAAAGCATCGATCCATTTGCTGGGCGCCAAAGGGAGCTCTGTTTCTTGGGTAATATCTCAGGTCAAGCAGTAATGTCATCATTGGCGCATCATCCTGTAAACTAGGCCCAGGTGAGGTTTTTCACTCCAGGCTCTCCTGGTGTAATTGGTCTTGGTAATGCAAAGATGTCAGGTTTAGTTCTGCTGTATAAGCCCCCTCAGTGGCTGTTTCAGAAAATGATTTTTAACCAAATGAGTCCTTGCTGTGTGTAGCTGCGCTTGGCTCGATCTCTGTCATGTTTCCTTTGCCTTTTTGATTGTTTCCTTCTCTCAGTCACAAACCACTTTGTGGTAAAGGCTGGTTTCAAAACAGTTATTTAAATCATCAGCAGGGCTTTGTCCTTCAGAGACATTTCATTAATTCATTTTACATTTCTTTCTGCTGGGAACAATATTTCTCTCCAATGCTTTCCTAGCATGCACGGTGCAGAGCTCTTGTGTCTGGATGCCTTTCATTGTGTTGAGATTGTCTCCGCTTTACTGCAAGTCAGCCACTGCTGTTTGTCTGCCCTAATATTTGGCCTTTATACCACAGCTTTTTTAATTAGACGTGCATTTGTTCCTGCAGTGTTTGCTTGTGCTTCATTCTGGCAGTAAGTAACTGCTAGCAGTTTTCAGCTAGAACATTATAAACATTTATTTCTCACAAGTGCTGCTGTGATCATTGCTACAAACACATCTCAGCTGAGAGAGGTAGCATTAGAAAACAAGCCTGGCAATCATCTGATCCTGCCCATTGAGGCACGGCTCTCGCTGCCATCCAAGCACTCGTGGTCATTCCAAGGTCAAGTCTACTTCTTGAAATAACTGCTATTTTGGAGCATTAATTATATCACAAATAATCCACTTTTAAAATACTTCAGATCAGATTTGTATAATGTTGGTTTGTTTCCCTGCTACGCTCTCTAATACGATGATCAATGCTGCAGTCTGCCAGCTAGCTTCGGGTAGAAACAGGGCGTCTTTCCCAAACAGCGTTCCTGCCCAGATCAGAAATTCTCAATGATTTATGCCTTGCTGCTTGCAGCTGCTGTTGAACTGTAATCCTACCGGATGCACGCACTTGCACACTTATTTTAGACAAGATCTATACTGCATGCCTGCAATGCCTCTCAGCCTGCCAGATCTCACCTGCGTTCATATAGTTACACACATGCAGTCTCTGTGATACGAGGAGAAATTGGAAATGGGACAGTTTTGCTATCATGTCCAACGGTGCAGGGTTCAAATGTTTGGCTCCAGAACTGTTTTCAGGAGCTGGAGAGCTGCGGTGGGCTGTAGCACGTTGTGACTGCTGCATAGTGGCATATAGACTGGTGACCCCTAACCTTCCCCATCTCTTCCTCTCCTTTCCAGGAAGAGAGATGACCTGCCCTCCACATGGCGAGACAATGACAAGAGCTCCTCTGTGTCACTGCACATGTGCATTTTGAAATAGCCCTTCTCATGTTATGTGAAATGAGAATACAAATGTGTAAATCCCACTTACAAGACTAGGGATCAATATCCTTGGCAGCCTTGCACATCCCTTGCTGAACACCAATTGCTTCCTCTCGTGAGTTACTCATGGCCCAGAGTCTCATGTCACTGATGTCCCTGCTGAGTACCCAAAGCATGGTCCAGTCACTGGAAATAGAATTGCAAATTTTGAAGGCACAGAGGCATTACAAACTTCTGTGTCTGCTTTTCCATGGAAAAATGAATGTGATAGAAGCAGATTTGCCTTTCCCTCTCCCAGATGCTGCCTGGGAACAGGGAATCATTCACCATCCTCTTCCTAGATCAACAGATGATGGGGAAAGCCCTGATGCGTGACTTCTGGAGCACTGTGAATGACCACTTGTGTTAACCTGCCCTTGCACATGCAGTCTCTGCACCTTCTTTCTTCCTTTATCTCCCACATATCTGAAGTTCCCCAGGTGAATACAGGACTTTTCCCTCTTTTACCTCTCTACTTCATGCCCCTACCTACAACCTCACAGACTCAACAGTCCACCCACTCAGAGTGTGAACCATCTAAAAGTTCAATTGTTTCCTGGGCTCATGTATTATATGACCTTCCCAACTTCTCAGCCCTTTAGCGCCCATCTGGGCCTCCATCCTCCTTGGGCTGTGTATCTCTGCTCTCCGAAGCTCCTAAGGGCAGCTTGTCACTGGAGAAGCCCAGCTTGAGGGATGCTGTGCTGGAGGCAGTCTGGTGCTAGGAGGGGATGCACCACTGCATTGTCCAGCCTGGTGTTCCCATGGCCCATGGATGTGTGAGAGACCGGGACAGCACATCACCGCAGGATCCAAAAAGTATGCCTCAGAGCAGGTGAGGCTGTGTGTGGATTTAATTTGGCATACTCACTGTTGTGCCAGTAAAAGCATGTTGTAGCATATGGCTTGCATATGGCAAACATCAGTAAGGTCCTGGCATGAACATGTGCAAGAGCCTTTTTGCAATCTGCCATAGATCCCGTTAGTGATTGATTGTTGAAGCCACTAGCAGTGCCATTGCACAAGAGCTATATCCTGAGCAAAGCAGAAAGGAAAGCTTGAAAGACAGAGAAGAGAGCCCGGGGCTGGGAGGAAAGGGACAGCAGGAGAAAGAAAGCTCCTCACCACAGCCTGGAGCAGGAGCAGGGTTGACCAGTCGCACTTAGCATCCATAGGAAGTCCTCCATACATGCTGTGTCTGACCTGAGAGCTCAGCCTTCCCTGGTGCAGTGGCTCCTGTGGTGCCTCCCTGCTAGCACGGTGCCTTTGCCTTGAGGGCTCTTTCCAGTTGGGTCAGTCAGCATCTCATATACATAGAGATTGCTCTGGAAGAGGGATCTTGGCTCCCATCCAGAGCATGGCTCATTTTTAAGACTAAAAATGCGTATCTAAACGTAAATATAGAACGTTCTCTTCCCTACTCTGCTTATTAGCATAATATGTGCCTTCAGGAGCAGCCAGTTAAAGTCCTTGTAAGACACTGGCAACAGAGTAAGTAGGTTGGCTGTAGAGAAGCAGCCCAGACCCTGTTGTGCCACCTCAAAGCTCCCTCTACATTTATCTTTGTGAGTTACAACTGAGGGCTCTGAAAATGAAGGCACACAGCTGCACCAGAAGACAGAAAAGATGTTTCTTTTTGGAGGAAGAGGAGGGTCCAAGTCATGGGTCTAAAACTCATGGAGATGGTTTCCGCTTCTGAAATTTTGTTTGTATTGTAGCCTCTCCTGAGATGTGCAAGATTTTGGGGCTTGGTAAGGAGTTTTTCTGACAGAATGTGTTTCTGTTAGAAAATGCTGATTCATGAGGCTCTTGCTGTTTGGCAAAGTATACTGACTTGGACCCACAGCTCCCAATCCACAGATGGGACTTGGTCATATTATATATTTGGTGGGACAGGAAAATAGCAGGAAGACAGCTGCTGTACTGCCTCTCACCTGGGCTACCAGGCTCTTGCTCTGGAGTCCAGGAGCTGTAGCAAGGCTGGGAAATTTCTTTTTCTTCGGCTGCCAAAGTGTAGCTATCCCTTAGGCATTTTCAAAATGAAACATTTTGAATGTTTCATGTGGTAGAGCCACAAGGGCTTCAAATAGCAGAACCAGAGGGGTTTCAGAGACCATTGCTGCCTTCAGTGGATGTTGCTACCACTTAGCTGAGTCTCTGCAACTGTCTGTGTGCTGGCTGTTTGCCTCGTGTGGTGCAGGGTGAGCAGGGATCGTTTACACCTCTGCCAGTGGTCCCCACCTGCACGCTTTGCATTCAGGGCTGCACAGGGGGAGGTAGTTAAAACTGATGATGGTTTTCAGATGAGAGAGGCATCAAGGGGGGGAAAAAGGACTCCTTAACCCGACTGAAGGCATGGAAATGCCAATAATTTAGGAATAAGGCTTTGACCACAGTGAGCTGGCTCTGCTTGGCTGAGGATATTCAGCTGGAAGAGGACCCAGGAAGTCCTGGGAGAGGTAGGAAACAAGACCAAGGGCTGCTGCTGGAAACACCTGGGGGTTGCTTGGCTGCAAAACCTGTATGAATCAGACAGTCCCACTGAGCTGATGGGTGGAAAGTGGGAAAGAATTCAGCAGTGGACAGGATGCAGAACGGCTGCAAACAACTGCAGAGATGGCCCTTCTCCTTCAGAGCCTCCAGCTGGCTGCAGGTGCCTCTGCCCATGGGGGTTTGTCACAGGCAGGCCCACCCCAGCTGTGCCCAGTTCTGGCAGGCAGGAGTGGTGCCCTGGCTGTGCACAGGGATGGGCAGCAGCGGCTCTGAGGCGACCTGCAAAACTTCTTAGCTGTTCCCAGCAGTTCTGGGGCACGATCTATAATTGAAGAGCTCCGGGATGTTTCCAGGCTTGTGGTTCTCTACCAATTAGGGCTAAAAGGCTCCACTTATTAACAACTGGCTTGTTTGAATAGCAGCTCCCATCAAGTGTGTCAGCCGTGCATTTGTACGAGCACCAGGGAACTCAAGCCCTGTTTGGGCCACGGTGTGGTGTCTGCAGGTGCCTCTTTCTGTGACCCTGTGCCACCCTGCTGCCCTGCTCCCCTTCGTTGTCCTTCTGAGGGGCATCGAGTCCTGCCCACCTCCTCCTGACCCCACAGATGCCTATGCATGCACAGACCCACAGTGCTTCCCCCTCCTGGTAATGTGTTCACACTCCTGTGCATCAATTAGGCTGCTTTTTGGAGGAAATTGGATTTTACATTTAGTGCTGGCACTAGAGGGACAGTGTTGGATCTTGATAGAGGAGATGATGTGTTGAGTTTTGCTTTCTTTTCTCCCAGTGCTCCTGAGACACACTCATGCAGTGCTTGTACTGCTCCTGCTGAACACATTTTCCCACTCTTGGACTTTGCAATTTTCTTCTTTTTCTTCTTTTTGCTTTGCATATCAGAGCCTCCACTCTGTCAAAAAGGAAAAACAAAACAAAAAAAAACCTGTAACTTCATAACTTTTAGAGTAAAACTTTTACCAGAAGAATGTGCTGAGAATTCGAATGGAAGAATCATTTAAAATTCAGAACTTCAGGTGGTCTGAATGAAGAGAAGTCTCATGTTTGTCTTGTGTCAGGCACAATGGTGTATATTGTTACAGGGCTATCCAGTAGGGAGTTACTATGTATGCTGGGAAAAAGGTCTGCACAACGCTTTCCAAAAGTTTGTCAGCTTTCACTTTAGAGACGGAAGAGTTTTGTAGTCGTGACTGAGCTTGCAGGATGAACAAGTGGCAGAGCTGGGTTGAAAGCCAGAAGGCTTTTTCGCTCTCCCCCAACACTTGGTAGCTGCGGTAGCTTTATTCTACACTGGTGACATCCTCACTGAGCAGAAGTATACACACACTGCTCATTGCCTGCTCAAGAGACAAGCCATAGCACAAGGCTGAAACTGCAAAATGGGCTGGTGTTAGAGCTCGGGAGCCTTGGAGCTGGGGTTCCCATTGCTACAGCATAGCTCTGCAGCCTTGTTCCTGCTTTGCGGGCTCCCATGGCATATCCCAGACCAAGCAGCCAGCTGTACCCTGTACAGGAGATTGCAGGGTGGGTGGAGATGTGGGGTGAAGCTGTGAGGGAAGAAGGAAGCTGCGTCTTTGTCAGGTTTGCTGCAAGAGGAGGCAGATGTGGGAGATTCTGATTGCCAGGCCTTTGCAGGACTTTTCAAAGTGCACTGTGCTCTGTGCCTAGCTGTCATCATAGCCCTAGGGTCCCCCCCACAGGAGGCTCCTCATTTCACTGCATGCACTGTATGGTCCCTCTTCAGTGTTTCAAAAGATGTCTGGTCCTACTAGGGTTGGATGGGGGAACCTCTTTAAATGGGACTCCCAGTGCTCAAGAAACAGCCAGTCTCAATGGCACTGTGGTTTCCTTGCTCTTCTGCTGGACGTAGCCCTCGGGGCCATGCTTTCTACAATGTATTACTGGTATGTCTCCAGTGCTGGAAGCCTTTTGGCATGAGATGAGGTGCTTGAATATGAGGAGCTCTGACTCCCAGGCAATCCTCTGCCAGCTCCTGCTCCTCCAGCTCTCATTGTGCTGCACCCTCAGCTGCGTGTGAGGGGCATTTTGCCTTGTCCTGTACTCTCAGAGCCCGGGGAAGAGAGTGGAAACTGAAGTTTATTGATAGAACTTGTGAAGAATTTCCTTTTTTCTCCTTGAGCTGTGGAGAGGGAGAAGGAGAGAGAGAGAGAGAGAGAAAGGTTAAATTATCCTCTCTGGCTCTACTGATAACATTTCATTCATCTGTGGACAAGATGAATGTACTTAGTATCCTTCAGGCAGTCTGGCGCAAAGTCTTCTGCCAAACGGGACTCACTAATTCCTCTGCTCTGAATACCAGTCCCTGGGACTTAGTGAAGTGATGCTTCTGAGGTTTAGTGTCAGTCATGACATCTTCCACAGTCCCTTTCTGGGATGGAGCTGGTTTGTGAGGCTGGTCTGGTTTGCTTGTGTTGTGCTTGTGCTGTTAGTCCAGGTACTGCAGGTGAGGTGCCTGCAAGGACAGCTTGTGCTCATAGAAGTGATCAGCTGAAAGGTAATGGGACAGAGAAACCACGTGCTGTGGGCAGGATAGATGGTGAACAGCCTCATTTGGTCTGCGTTTATTTGCAGGATGCTTGCTTTTGTAATTTATTTCAGGTAGAAGTTAGAGACTGTAACTGGGACCTTACAGCTAGCAGTAACACCGGAGACTGCTGAAAGCCATTGAAGTAAGCTTCCTTGCCTTGCATAGGATTTTACTGAAGTGCTAAGCTTGGACTCTGGTGATTTCTGGAAACCTCAGGGGGCTTTTGGAAAGTAAGCTTCTAGATCTGGTGTTTGCAAAACAACAACTAAAACTTCCCTAAGCACATCCTAAATGAATGGCCTCAGTTTGCCTCTGGATGGCTGTTGTGATGACAGTGCTAAAACCCCATGCATATAGGACCATGACCTTTTTTCTGAATGCTTCAGGGGGGTGGAAATAGGGGCACCGATAATCTACCCCTAGCACGGGTGTCCCTGCACAAGTGAGGACATGTGAACTGAAAGGGGAGCTGACATGCAGTAGCTCAGGCTGGCTTGTGCAGAGCATGTTGTTTGCAGAGAATCCCCATGGGCACACCTTTATGCAAAGAAACCTGGCTTGGATGTCTGCTCCTGAAAAGCAGTTCCACTCCTCCTCCCTGCCACCCCCAGTTCCATCCCAGCAGCAAAATTTTCCTTCATTCCCAGTGGACCTTCAGGGTGCTCTCCAGGTCCTGTCTGAATTCTCTCACTTGTGGCCACTGCCCAGACTACTGTATCTGCACAAAGGATGAAGAAGAAATTTATGCAAGAGGGAAATTATTATTTTCCAGCTTTGTAAGCTTGTTTTTATGCGGTCAGCACACACGCTTGCACGCATACAGAACTAACAGCTTTCTGCAGCTGGAACTAATTGCATTCTTGTCGTCAGGCTCTGAGGAGATGCCAGAGATGGATCCAGCCAACTTCTTCCCTCATACAGCGATAGTGAGGAACAGGGGGGAGGAAGCTGCTCTGTACCTGTTTGTCTGCAGTACAGGATGTCATTCTCCAACATCAAGATGCTGGAAACCAGCAGGCATCACTCATACGTAGAAGAGGGAGTGGGCTCCCGAGCTGTCACAATACGCTTGCATGTGGTGCCTGTTAAACAGAGCTCTCTCTCCAAGTCCCCCAGAAAAGGAGATGCTTTCCTTAAGAGCATCTTCTCAGCTTCTCTGTGAAGACTTGGACACTGTACAGGGGCACAGCTCCCCTTGCCTGCATCTAGCTGCCAATCAGAAAGAGAAAAGTCAAATGATCACTTTATTTGCCCTTCCTCCACGTTGTGCTGTTATTTTCCTCAGCAATAGGTCCTGCTGCGGCCTTCATTGGCCCCATTCAGTAGACCCCAAGGAGTAGAGAAGTGAGAAAGATGGGGCTGGACAGACAGGAGCAGTAGCTCCTGCTAAACACCAAGGCTGTTTAAGTGATAGGATAAACAAGCTCAGTTTTCTCATGGAGGAAATGACAACTGCCTGTTTTTTTTCCTCTTCCATTCGTGGTGTTTTTTCTTTTTCATGGATGATGGTGGGTTTCTGTCTCTAAGGATAGAAGTCTACCCCAGTGCCAGGCTCCCCTTATAGCTCTGGGAGAGGAAGAGCACGGTTCGGCTCTTCCTTATGTAGCTATCTCAAATAGATCGGAAGAATCACAAACTTTACGTAACTGTCTCTCCTACAGCTGCAAACGAGTCTAGCTCCATTTCCTATGTCATACTTTCATCCTTATTTGGACACCAAAAAATATAGAACGTTATTCCCCCCTCAGTGTCTACCTCCTCCTTTGTATCCATAGGGGAACTGCTAGCCCAGGGCTTGAAGCGGTGATTGAGCACCTGGTGAAGGGCTGTGGCTGCCCTGGCAGTGCAGACAGATTGTTTACACCTGTGCTCCCCTCTGTGATAGGAAGGGGTGGGCCTGGGGCAGAGCCACCCTGGGCTCATATAAGGGGCAGCCACCCAAAGGAGAATGTGTGGAACCTGGGCTGCTTTTTTGTGAAGGTGTGCTGCGTAGCCAGAGAGCCCTCTCACCTATTGGGTGAGTCTGATTTTTCCTTCTGTGTATGGCTATTGGCCTGCCTTTGTGTACTTTACCTGGTGTTGTGAAAAACTGGCCTGAAGCTGTTTTGCTTTTCTGTGCATAGAATTGTGTTAGAATTGAAACTGCTCCCACTGCTATTATCCTTGTTTCTAGATATCAATGTTATCTTTGCCTGCTAAGGGAAAAATCTTTGTAGGTAAAATGTCCTAGGCCTAACTTCTCTATATGTGTTGTTAATGGCTAGCCAACCTCCACAACTGGTATGGTGTCTTGATCCAGTGATAACAAAGAGACATCTAGGGAGAGGAGGGGGAAAAAGAAAGTCAACTTTTCCCTGCCCCAACTGGAAGCTTTTTCTGAGAGCTATGTTAGCCTGTGGGGTGCAGGCTGTAGGAATCGCTGCCTGCCTCTGCTAGAAGCTCCTGGCAAACCATAGTGTAGTTGCCTTTAAGGTTTCATGATAGCACCTGAAATCCCGCACCTTAAGGTCTTTGTGATGTGACTTTCATCTTAAACAAGGCTAAATAATATCTACCTATGTCTGAAAACATTGTGAGGTGTCTAATTGCTTTCATGAGCAGTATCAATATATAAAGAAAGTATAGCGTGTCTGTAATAAGGGGATAAAGAATTGAGAAGGCAGTAATGTGAAGTTGTTTTTCCTCTTTTCTTTTTGGCAAAGTCAATGGGGAGCAGTGATGCTGCCTCTTATAAATTCTCTGGAAGTGTCCTGAACAGCTCTGCCTCTCTCTTCTGAAGGACTTGGCAGTCTCCAGTTCTTGATAATGCTGGCTAAATCTCTCATATATCACATCATGCCTCCCAATAAACTAAGCATCAAAGGCTTTCTTCCTCTTCTTGTAATATCTTTATTCTTCCTTCCTTCCTGGAAATGTTGGTAATGTTTCAGTCACTATCTAGGGCTGGGACTTTACTTGGGAGCTGCATGCCTCACCAGATGAGACCTGCTGTTCCCTGAAGTGCCTATGCCTTCCCAGACAGCTAATCCAGCTTCCTGGGATTCTGCCATTAAATGTCCGGAGGGCTGAGCTTATTAAAAGAAGAGCAGATATTGTCACAGTTACTAAAAGAATAAGTTATTATGCTTAAGCAGGAGCTTTTGCAGGACTGTTTTCTAGAGCTGTGTGCTCACCTTGTTGGCTTACTGCAGGCAAGGATGATGAGAAGCAGCCAGTCTGCCTAACTGTTCTTATCTCAGGTCAAAATCTGCTGCTGAGAGCCACAAAGCCCACCCTGTCTGCCCAGGAGAGGTGATGGGGAAGGGACCACTGTGAATAACACAGACATTTTTTCATTATGACGTTTGCCAGCGCTGCTGGCTACATTGGTACATGAGACTCAGGCACAGGGGAAAGGCTCATACATGGATATGCAAGATGGATGCAGAGGAGCCTTCTCGTTTGTGGTAATCCACAAGGAGACTGGCACGCTTAGCTCTTGCTGAAGGACAAGTGTGGAAGAGTTGTCTCTCTCCCACACTAATTCCTCTTGTTCCCCACAAGGATCTGCTCCTATCTTCTGTATCTTACCTTGAGCTATTTCCTTCTTTGGCTACATTTAATTTCAGTAATGGTACACCTTTCTCCATTCCTTTTTCTCCTCGCTGTTCTGGGTTGAATTCTACATCTGTGTAACCTCTCTATCTGTTCCTTTGCCATCCATTCCTTTGCTGTATATGCTGTAGCCTGTCTTGTTGTTTCCAGGGTTTTTTGTCCTCATGTGGGATATCTTTTTTTTTTTTTTTCCCCACTCAACATGTACAGCGAAGTTGTGTGCTCTCTCTCTCTTTATCCCTGCATGTTTCCTTCTCCCTTCACACTCTCAGGCCTTTGCAATCAGGTTGCTGCTGCCTGGTGGGCACTGAAGAGCGCAGACTCCTAAGGTGAAACATCTGTTGCCAGGATGATCTACCAGGAAGAGGCATAGCTCTGCCCTACTGCTTCTCTCTGACCTGCCTGCCCACTAAGCACTTCCCACTGCTGAGACCATTGGAAGCGTTGGTTCCTGCCTGCATCCCCTCAAGAAGCAGATGTACATGCAGCAAATAAAACATGGCTCTTTCACATTCTTTCTATCAAAAATAAACACATTTCTCTGGCCTTTCTCCCTGCTGCTGTGTGAGCTGGTCTTAGCAGCATCTATTCCTGAACTAGGAGTGTGCAAAGGGAGAAATGGCTTGTATCCTCAGAGGGACCTCCCTGAGCAACGCTCACTGTGCAGAAGGAGCTGGATGTGCGGTGGGGAAGGGATGGGTACTTCCCTCCCATGTTCAAAAAAGTTTTCCCTACTGCCAGACAGACTGGGGCAGAAACTCTGCCTAATTAATCTTCAATGAAAGAAATTTCTGTCTCCAGACAGCATGTTCTGTATTTACCTGACGACAAAATCTTGTACAATTTCTTAGTTACAGGCCTTTTTCAATGGAATTAATTTGCTGGGTATCAGAAGGGGGGCAGAGAAATCCTTGAAGAGCAGGCACAAAATTTAGGCCAAATCACTTCATATTGGGATAATTAGGGTTAGTGCAGATCTGGAAAGACTAGGAAGAGTCTGCTTCTGCTAGCTCCCCTACAAGGGGCACTGGAGAAAAACAAGATTTGAGGCTGGTGACTGTCTACAGCTGTTCCCAAAGACCTCAACACATTTGCAACTGCCATGGCCTTTTCAGTGCCTGGGGAAGAGTGTGATGCCCTGCTTTCCTGGACAGACAGGGAGCCATCAGATGTGCTGCTTAACTGCGCTGTTGACAGCTTGGCCCGAGGCAGGGAAGTGGACAGGGAGGAAGGTGGGGTGGGGACAAGGCCACACTCAGTTGCAGTCTGGCCTTCAGTGTCAGCGTGCTGGGGCTCTGAAATAAGAGGTGAGCAGAGACAGAAGGCTCTGGGTGCTTCAGCTCCATCCTTGACAGTGAGCTGACAGGCTGCAAAGAGGTTAAAGCTCACGGTACACCCCTGCCTTGCTCTGGAGAGCTCTTCTGTGTCTGTCTTGTCTCCTCCATTCGTCCTGTGTAATGGATTTATCCTTTAGAGAATCCCAGCTTTCCTGGTATACTTTGAAATTTTTCATCAAGTTTCAGAGAGGCTTTATCGAGGATTTGTGCTATCTTCAAATATACTCTTCATTTGCTCTGCGATTTTTTTTGGCTGCTTAATGCAGTGGGGGAAAAGCCTCCTCTCTCTTCTGCCTTATCACTTTACTGGCCAAAGAGCAGCAGGACAAGAGTTGGTTATTTCCTTTCCCTGATCTACTCTTTTCCTTCAACTTGTCATACAGTGAGTTTAAACAGCTGGCATGTGAGGAGAAATGAGCACTGACTTGCTTGAGCCAAGGGTAAGCAGTGGTGGGTGCACTTAACCCTGCTGCCATCCATGTCCCAGTGTGCTGCTCTGATGTCAGCATCTGCAGTGCTGCTGTCAGTGCAGGGCATGGTTCAGAGGCAAAGCAGGGAGACAAATTACCTCAGGTAATCCCCAGGTGCTGTAGGAAAAGAGGCGTCCCTGATCCCATCCCCTTTTTCCTAGGAGAGCACAGTGAGATATGTCAACTCTGATGGATGGAGATCCTAACCTCTAAGCTCTCTGTTGCCATGTCCATTCCTACGTTAGCGTCCCAGGAGTCTCCTGCTCATCAGACAAAGGGTTGCTTTGTTCTCAATGGTTGCCTTTGTATTGGCTCACTTGTTCCCAATGGTCTTCCGTTGCTTGTAACAGAAGGACATTTTGCAGGTGTTCGAGCAGTGTAGGGACTGGCAACAATTTGCAGCAGCTGAGGTGAAGGAGGAAAGGTGGAGAGAGAGGGATGATACTTGGGCATTATCTAATTCCTCCTGTTGGATTTAGATGAGAAAGCCAGATTAGATGCTCCATGTGATGTGCCCGTAACACCCTCTGGATCATAGAGTGCTCCTCTTTCTGTCAGAAAATAAAACCTTAAAAGACACAGGAGGGGAAATGTTTATGGCTACACAAGGCGAGGAGCTCCCTCCCTGCTCCGCTGTCACAGCAGCACCCTGCTCCCCTGGGGGCTTGCCTCCCCGTGCTGACCAGCCCTGCTGCCCTGAGATCTGACAAGATCAGAGGTGAGGTGGTTTGGCTGTAGGCAGAACAATTCTTCCTTTTATGGAATTCCTCTGCTTCTCCCCCGACAACGGCCTTCAGATCCCTGCTTAGTAACAGATTTTTCTCCTTCTCCAGAGCCCTCACAACAAGGATCTCACCCACGTAGAAACCATCTTGCCTTCTGCAAAGAGCCACCCCTCACAGGTCTCTCACTGCTGGAGTGGAAGGGATGTGGGCAAGGAAGAGGTCCTTCCACTCTCTGTTACCGGTCACTGCTGAAGTCACAGGTGTGAGCACAGAACTGTCAATTTGCTGAGTGGGACAAGGAAAGGTTTTTCCAAGCCTTCTCATCACTAGGGTGCAGGATCTTGTCACTGCTCATGGGCTATGGAAGAATTTGCTGCCATCAAAAGTCAGAATTAAAGTTTCTTTGCAGAATATACCAGTGGTATGTACAGCACCAGCTATATCTATGCTCACCGAGCCACAGAGAACTCAGTTTCCCATCTGGCAGCATCTTCACCCTGTTTGTTCTTTCCCATTACGGTAACGCTAGCCATCAATCAGGCAGTTTCTTCTCTTGGGCTGAGTGGAAATTTTATCCTATAGATTCAGACTCTTGCGTTTAAGCATCCTCCCCTCCACCTCCACTCCCAAATAATACTCATTTTTTAAAAAAAAAAAAAAGAACTCTAGCTGTCAAGGGATCTGCCCTGCCTACGTAGGATTGCAAAAGCTGTTGTGACTTCAGCTGAATGAAATCATAGATGAGATGGGGGAAATGAGGACAAAGGACTAGATGTGATCCTGCAGAACTTCAGCCCTGCTGGGTCTCCCAGGCAGGGGCCTGCCCTTGGAGCAGCAGACACAGCTGGGCTGTGTGGCACAGAGATGAGGGGGCCTCTGGCACAGGAAGGGTGTGAGTGTGAGCACTACAGACAGAAGATCTGGAGACCACTGTACCCTGCAAGGCTCAGATCAGGAGACTGTTCAGTTCTGATTTGCTGCACCAGTGAAAATACAGGTTGGCTGCAAGACCCTGCCAAGGGTATGGGCTGCCAGTCTGCGTACTGGGAGCACTGGTCCAGCAATTGGTTCTGGGCTTCAGGGGCTGGGAGAGAGGTGGGATTAGAGATGTCGGGGTGTGAGGAGGCAGTGTCGCTCTCTAATCTGATGCAGACAGATTTAGCTTTAGCACCAACTTGAAGAGGAGGCAGAATGTACTAATTCATCAGCAACGTGGGATTTTCTTTCATGTTGCTTGTATTTGAGCTCTGGCAAGATCAGAGCTTGCGGGGGAAGGGTGCGTTGTGCTTAGGTAGGGCTGTTCCCTGGAGCTTGCATGAGTAGCTGAGCTGAGCTGTTCTGCTGGTTGACTTGTCCTCCAGGCCAAAGGGAAAACTCTAGGGATCCAAGTTGCTATTTATTTGGCAGCAACACTTGCTTCGCCAGTTCCCCTCCTGCACATCGCTGCCTGCTCTGGTGTTCTCTTCTATCTGTGGAAACAGCTACCACTGGGGTGCAAAGGCAGCTGGCAACGTGGTATCTCTGCTGAATGGTCTGTATCAATACCTCCAGGTCAGGGATCGATACCTCCATTCAGCACTGTTACAAGACTCTATGATGTAACATTTTGCTGAGTATCTGCTCAGATAGCTCTGTACAGCACTGCGTGGGAGCTACCCTTGAATTTATCTGGGACTGTTTCTGTGCCCCACCAGGTGGAACTAGATAGACCCTTTGCACCAAGGTCACCAAACAGGCACTCGCCATGAAAATGATCGCTCTGTATGACAGTGTCCTGGGCTGGCTTGTAACAGCAGCTCTAGAAAGCAGGCTCTCAGCATCAAGCGCAGTAATGCTCTTCCACTGTTTGCTGGAGCTTTCAGGGAGCTCTCAGGAGACTTCCTTGCACAACATTGAACATGGCACCATCTTGCATGTGCATGCCATCCCTCCTAGCAAGCAACTCTGAGAATCACTTTTTTTGCCCTGCAAGCTTGGATCCAAATTCACGATCTCACTGCAGCTGCACTCTGAAGATGGCTGCTTTAAATTGCTCCTTCCTCTTGAGCAACACATGGCTTGAAACAGTGTCAAGCAGTACCTGCCAGTTGCTCAGCTGCCTGTTACTCAACCATTTGTGTTTCAGTGGACTGTCAAACAAACCTCTCATCTTCTTCCAATTCAGCATACTGGCATCCTTTGTTGTCCTCAGTGAAATACAGGAAGCCCAGTCTGAAGAACATGGTTGACCTTGGGTCCTTCAAATCTGAGCCAACTGCTAAATACAAAACAGAGATGGATTAAATTTGGATCTGTGTTGCGTGCTCCATGCATTTACCCCTTGTGTGTGAGGCTATGCAAGGAGTAGCGCCTGATCCTGGTCGGTGCCTGGATTGTGACATCCCCCAGAGGGTGTTACAGATGTTTTGTGATGGGCTGGCATGCAAGGCCATGTTTGTAGTGTTGACACTTCTCACTTTGGGGTTGTAGGATAAATGGATTTCAGATGCCAGGTTTTCCGTTTACACCATGTCAGATATATATATAAGGAAGTTTCAGAGATGAAAAAGGGTCTTTAACTGTATATAGTTAAATTGTATTAAATTCAATGGTATACAATTGGCATCTAAGCCAAAACCTTGTATTCCTTTTCCAGTTTAAAAACAAAAGGAATAGAGTATTAAACAGTGTAAAAACTAGATGAGGAAAAAAAAAAAGATTATTGTGGAAAGAAAAGAACAACTAGGTGATGAAGCTCAGATATCCAAAGAAAGAGGTCAGGAAGATTCAGAAGAAAGGGAAGCTGTGCTAGATTTTCTCTGATCCTTTCTGAAGCCCCAGGCTTCTAGGGAAAGTTTATCAGTAGTTGCATTAAAAATAAGTCTTTCTTATTCTGCCATGACCCAGGATTACTTCTGACTGGTTTCATCCTGAACACAGCAACCTTGATGGAAGCAATTCATTGGGTTTCTCATAAGGCCTAGATTCATCTCATCTAATGTTAGGTACTTAACTATTAGATTCAATTAAACACTGTAGGGCCATCAGGCAGGTGAATTGCCTTCTCTGCCTTTTTCGATTGACTGCAAAGGGAAGCAATGTGACTCGGTTTCTAAATCTGGGAGATGAATTTGGTTTCAAATGCCTTCTCCGTGGAAGTGTGATTGCAAAGGAAGGGAGAAGGTTGCTGGAGGGAGGGAGGTACTGAGAAGAGGTGGGGGTAGCAAAGCATTTTTTTGGATGTGTTCAGGTGACTTACTGAGGACCCAACAAAGCCTGCAAAGTGGCCCACACACTGGTCTGCGGCAGGCAGGAGGGTGCTAGATGCCACGGGCCATCAGCTCTTTGGCAACATGTTTCATGGTGCTTCCCTCTGGTGCTCAGAGGGTCCTAGAATATGCCCCAGCTCGTTCAAAAACAGCCCCACACATGGTCCGTGGCAGGAAGAAAGGGGAGGGATCTGTCTTCTCGGGCTGACCCCAAGTGCTTGCTCTCGGAGTTGTCCCTCTGGGATGCAGCGTGCCCCGTGCTGTTGTTGAGTGAGGTGCATCAGGAAGCAGAGGGTTGCAGAGGGTTACAGCTTCCTTCTTTCTCTCTTGCTCTCTTCTTCTTTCTCACTCTCTCTTTCTCTCTCTTTTTCCCTTTCCTTTTCCCTGTTGGCAGCAAAATAATGTCTTGTCTCTGAGCAACGTTCATGGTGTATAATTTACAGCCTATAAATAGATCACCATTATTAACAAAAAAATATATTTACATTTTATTTCTTTTCCAAGCATTAACTAAACCACCGCCCACAGAGAGACGCTGCTTGTGGTGCAAGGTGCAGTGCCCAGCTCAACAGCCAGGTCTCTGTCCTGCGATTCCTCATTCAACTTGTTCCATCCCATCTCTTTATCCCCTACCTCCTCCAGCTCTTCCTCTCTCTTGCCCTTGCTCCCCACCTCGATGTCCCCCTACCTGCCATCTGGAGCCACCACCTGTCACCCTGCCTTTGCTCCCCTGCTGTGCTTTCTGCTCCTTCCCTGCTCCAGCCCTGGCCAACCCCAAGTGAAGCTCCTCCTTGACCAGAGAAGCAGGAAAGTGTCTTCCACCTTACAGGTGTCACCACACTGCTTTGGCTACATGGGAACATCCTTCCCAGGCTCCTGGGAACCTGCCGGATGTAAAGCCCACATAAAGGTTTATCTCTGCAAGGTGACTTCTGGGGTGGGAAGGTCAGTGGTAGGTGGATGCTCCCTTCTGCAAGACCACAAGGAGGTATGGATCAATCAGAGTGTAGGACCAAGAGTGCTCTGTGTTTCCATAGTGCCTCACATGCCCAAGATCCCACAGGATGTACACTGCACCCCACAACCCCCTTGCTACCCATCGGGGCTCATCATGTATCTTGAACCAAGTGCAACTGTGGCCCTGCAAGCTTCAGCTTGACCCCAGGCTGTGCATGATTGCCATGAGACTTGCACCATCTGCAGGTATCTGGGGGCTTGGTGGCTCAGCGGGAAGAAAGCTGAGAGAAATAAAGGGCTGTGCGCCTTCCACTGAGCCACCTGCAGCTCTTGGGGCAGAGCTATGAATCAGAGAGGTACTCATGGTCCCCACCACCTGCTCCTCCTTCCAGGACAGGTGAATAACTGCTGTGCAGCCCAGCCCCAGGTGTTGGCAGTGGGGATGTGAGTGTTCCATGCCAGGACACGTGCTGGGCACAGCATGGGAGGCTGCTTGAAAGGCCAGGCCAAGGTGGACAGACCAGCGCTGCATGGGGCTGCAAGGTCTCTGAGGATTTGTGTTATTATATGTTTTAAGTAATTTCCTGGAGGCTCGCAAGGTTTTCCCTGTAAGAATACTGAGGAGAGGTGATCTTTCTATTCTGTATGTATGCATTTTATTATACAGCTGTGTATAGCTCTGAGCTGTGTGATCTAGCATCCTGGAGTCTAGCCCTTAGCCACCTTCCTAGGCTCTAGGATGTTAACGTAGGGAAAAAAATCTTGTGAAATAGCTGCCAGAAATAGCATATTGAGTCATTGCTAGTGTGGTCGGCGGGGCTCTCTTCTCTCCACCCCCGAACACGTCAGCATGTGTTCCAGAGAGAGGGAAGAAGCTGTAGTCCTGAGGCTGTGGCAAGTGACCCTCCTGCTGGGTATAAGCAAGGCAAGGGAGTGAGGGGGATCCCGCCTCCTCCTGGAGCTCAGATGTGCACCTTTCTTACCCTGTGAGCCAAGTTGCAGCTCTAAAGCACATCAACAGCTCTGGCGAGCTTCAGTGAAACCTGTTCAAAGGGACCCTGAAAAATTATGTTAAAAGCAAATTCAAAAATAAAATGAAAGTTCTGAAGTGCCAAGTAACTATTCTTGCAGCTCAGCAGGGGCTGGTCTGAATTTCCATCTGGAGACCAACCTAGAAATACTCTTTTCCAGATACCCTAGGATCATTCTGGCCTTTTGGCTTGGTATAGATTTTCTGCCTTCTGCATTTAGACAACTGTTTTGGCTTTCAAATATCAATCCTGGCTCCTGTATTGTGCTTGGTGAGAAAGTTTCAGTGAATCTTGCAAGGGGTAAAAAAATTCAGAGAGAAATAATGCCCTGGTGCAGAGAAGTGTCCCGTCTATGACAAGCTTAGACATGCCTTTAAAAATTCAGTGATGTGTGCTGGGTTGTATGTTTGTGCTCTGCTTGCACTTCTGCCTGTCAATGCCAGAGAAAACTCATCCAGCAGTGCTATGTCATGCATAACTTTCATTCAGAGGGGCTGCTTTATTTGACTAAGGGCAGGTACTGATGGGCAGTAGAGATATCACAATATCTTCTGTTACTGTTTTGTAGTTGGTCACTAAATCTTGTGGATGTTAGCTCATTGTGGATGGGAGATAAAGCATCTCAGTTGTCATTACCATGAAAATGCACCTGCATAGCTATGACTTTCCACTGGCCAGAGAAATAGATACCATGAAATAGACATAAAAATCTCACTGTGTTATTGCTCCAGTACCACCAGATGCAACCATGCTTCAGCTGGGGCGAGCAGACTCGATAGCTTGCAAAGAGCCCTTGTTCAGAGAAAGGCAAGGGACTGCTGGATGAGGAAGTGCTGGACTTCTGCAGCATGATCCTTTGTGCTCACTTGGGTCTTCAGTGCTGCGTGCCTTCAACTGGATTGAAAGTTGTCCCACAACCTGTCAAGAAGACCCCAAGTTGATGTTTACCTGTCTGACCATCTGCCTACCTGTGTGTGAGCCCATCTGGGTATGCCCTCACCATCCCACTGACACATAACAGATAGGCAGATAAAATCCCTTTGGAAAAAGCAATGCACTGGTAGAACCAAGAGAACTTAACTGCCTGGAAGCACTAAAAGTAAATCAATGGGAGTCCTAATGTTCTAAATGAGCCATTTTACCTCTAAAGGCTGCAGGCCATGCATGGAGATCATTAATATTCCTGGATGACAGGCTGACAAATACAGAATTGACAAATCCCAGCCTCAAGGCTTTAGTTCTGCATCCCAAGAGGTGACTTTCAGGTGGAAGCAAGGAGAAATAGGATCTTTATTCTTAGAGGTGTGACTTGTATGTGGAAATTGAGGGCTTCCAATGGCTCCCAGTTGTAGGACACAGCAGCATCTGAGCATATCTCCTGAACTGCAGCTGTCCAAAAGGGCTCAATTCTGGAGTTGGAGGGGACCAAGGACTATCCTGTGCTGGATACAGTGAGTGGCAGCTCTTGGTGATGTTTTTTCCTCACCCTAGGTGTTATGCAACCATGCAGTGAGGTCAGGACCAGCTCCTTTCTCTGCTCCGATGGAAAAGGGTCCTTGGGTGAGTGTAGGGCTGGGGAGGGGGAGGCGGGGCTCCCAGCTTTCTTGGAATGTTTGGAAGGGATGTGGTGGCACAGAGGAGACTGGAGGCAAAGCCACTATCTGTTTAGAATCATAGAATGGTTCAGGTTGGAAGGGAGCTTAGAGATCATCTTGTTCCAACTCCCCTGCCATGGACAAAGACACCTCCCAAGTAGAATTTAAGGGAGATGGATGCTTTTGTAGGCCTGTGGACAGAGCAGGATCTTTATGAGGATGCTTAGGAACAGAGGAGGGGGGAAGAGGTGTTGGGAGAGGCAGGAAAGAAGAGAGAACATGAAAGAAAGAGGATGGAAAAGGAAGGAATAAGGTGAGAAGGAGACAAAAGGAAGCAAACTTGCTTGCGCTTTGGGTTGCCTTTTTCCCTCCTCTTTGATGTGCCTGATAAGTACTGTTTTTGAAGTGGCTTCTCTCCCAGCAGTGTGGTGACAGAATTGAAACCATGGAGGGGAAAAAATGACAGTGTGTGCTCCAGGCACACCCCACTGGTGCCACCAGGTCCTCACCTTTCCCTTCTGCCCCCTAAAATTTATGGCCAGAGCTGGGACATTTGTGTGTGTCTCTCTGCTTCCCCCAGGATCAAGGCAACCCCCAGCCTCTTGGTTTGCTTGCCTGATCCTCATACAGGTTATGACCCCCAACCTTCTCTTCCCCATTAACTTCATAGTCACCCTCACTGGGTATTTCTGGGAGCAGGGGAGTGTCTGAAATACGTAGTGAAAGAAGCCTTGTGCAGGCATTTTGTGGGAGATGCAGAGCCTGGACAAACCTGCCATCCCACCAGAGGGGATGTGAGGGTGATGGGCAGGCTGCAGGGCTGCTCTTCCCTCAGGACCACGAAGAGCTGGCATCCCACAGCAGAAAATCTGGATGCCTCTCCAGAGCTCGTATGAACCACTCAATTCTCTTTTGCATGACAATTTTTTTTGATCTGAAATTAGTCTGAGAGTGCTTGACTGACACCCTGGGAGGCTGACACTTCCCATCCATCACCTGTCCATCACCCTGCCAGATGCAGCTCTGGCTGCAGCAGAGCTGACTTCCCACGAGCCCCTCCCACCTGGTCATTCTTAGGAGTGGGGAGGGAGTTCTATCTCTGTACTGATGGGGCCTTTGTCTTCTGGGCCAGGATCCCCAGAAAAAGGAGAATTAGATCCTGTTTTTTTGGGTAAGCCACAGTGCCAGCAGGAGTACCAGAGAAACGGTTGACCCATTTCTTATTGTGCGTAAAAACATTTGGTCGCTAACTGTGGAATGTAGTGGAAAGAGTAATGTACCCCATCACCCTGGTCTGTTCAATACTTCGACCCAGGGTAGAAATAGCTTAACTTCAGCTAAACACAGATCTGTCTCTGTGCTGTGCCCATTTCTTACTGCAAACAGTCACATGGGTGGATTTCCAGCCAAGACAGAGAGCTCATAAATTACGGAGACATCAATAAATGACTCAATGATTTTAGAGTGACTAAAATGAAACATATCTTATTTATGTTAATGAAAATGACTGACATCCCCAGTGCCTGTCATCTTGAAGAATCACTGAGTGCTCTGCAGACTCCGTACACAGTGATCATTCAGCCACAGCCGAAACACAGCTACCTCTGGGGTGGACTGTGACAGATGCTTAATAATGTCTGCAAACCAGAACAAGGCGTGTGCAGAAGGAGGCAGAGATAACACTTTGTGTGGAAACCGATAGGGAGAATTTGAAGTAGCCAGAGTGTGAAGACAAACTGGAGTCTGAGATGCTGAGCTCATCTCTGTGTGTAGTGCTCAACACTGAAATCCAAGGACTTTGCGGTTGGGAAATTGGGGGGTGTTGTTCATCACTGGGGCAGCGTGTCTGCTTGTGAGGAGGCGTGTGCTTACTTTCTATATACAATGATGGCAGCTTTGCATTCAAATGAAGCTGAATAAATACCAGTTTGCCTGTGCAAAATGCTTAGTTTGTACAGGCAGCTCCACAGCTGCAAATACCAGTGCAGAAATGCATGCTCCCCTGGGCTCTGTTTCTGCAAACCTGACTGGTCTGGCACAGGCAAGCACTTGGCTTTCTGCACCATTCAAAGCCAGCATGTTGCATATCTTCTCTGTGTGCTGTTACTTAGAGCTGTGAAGCAAAGTGACAGAAAGCTGAAGGCTTTGCCACGTAATTCAAAAGCGATGCTAATTGGTTTCTTTCAAGTCACCTCTGCAAGCGCCACCTCAGTAAAGCTATAGATTATTGCAAGGTTAAACAAAGGATGATGCACGATTTGCATTGCAGGTGCTGGGATGGAAATGCTTCTCTGTTTTGCCATCTTGTTATTTAAGGCCATTCAGAGCTTTTCATATGAGGCCAGTTATGCCCTTAATGGTGAAGGAGAGAGAGGTTCAGAAGGCGTAAATGACTGCAGCATTGTCCAATTCAAGGCAAATAGGCCATTTTGCATCAGTAGACCATGGCTGGAAGATACATGTGTCGAAAGAGCTGAACAAGGACACCAGCCCTAGAACTTCTGGGATAAATGGAAATTCATGCAGAGAGGTAAAAGAGACTCTGCACCGGCTGTTGAGCGCTCAAACGTGTAGGTCACTGTGCAGCTGAGGCTGCTCCTGTGTCCAGCAGACTCTCCTCATCTGCAGACTAATCTTCTCCAACACTCCCCTGCAGTGACAGGACCAGGAAATAGATCTTCTAGAGCAAGGCAAGAAACTACCCAACCTTGTCCTCTCCTAGAAAAATGGATATAGGAAAGAGCTCTATCGGTGTTTTCTGCCTTCTGATTCGGTGAGCAGAGCAGTGGCTTTTCCCCGGGAACGTGCTGAGGCAAGGGAAGGTCCACCAGTGCTATATGAGACATCTTCCCAAGGAGAGAGATTCAACCATTTCCCCTGAACGGTGCCTGCAACAGCACATACTCTGGATGAATGCATACAGTTGCTTTAAAGCAAGCTCCCTCCTTCTTGTATGGTAATGCCTTTTACTCAGCAAATGCTCTCTGGAGCATGCAATATACTGAGGGGTGTGAATGGTGATGCAAATAACAGGAGTGTAGGTAAGTGCAACCTGCTTGGTGCGCCTGCACTGCCCCAGTTTCATGCTGTGTGCATGGCCAGCCCCTGACCTGCCCCCCCACTCCTCCTGGCACACACATCTCACATCTCGGCATGATTTCGGGCTCCACTCACACTCTGACTGCATAACAAGTCCAGAGGAGTCCATGATGCAGAACAGGCAGGGCTGCAAGTCAGAAGAGAGAAAAGGAGAGAAAGAGGGGGAGGAGAGGCTGTGCTGCTCCAGCTGCTGTCCTCAGCCCTTCCTGATTTGTGGCCCTGGCAGTGCCCAGGCTTTACCTTCCTCACATTTATCATCTTTATTTATTAGACTGCCCAAAATGATTGCAGAGGGCACAAGCGGGCACTGCTGATAATTAAGATGGCCAAATGAAAGCAGAACCAGGTAGGAATGTGAGGGATTTCAGGAGGCAGGGGGGATGCCTGCCCAAAGAGCAGGGTGCCAGGGTCTATCAGGCACCCCATCTCCCTGCAGACACCCCAAATGAGTGAACCTTCTGCCTCTTTCCTGACTCAAAGTTGAACAGCTTTAGCTTGGCAGGTACTGCAGTGGGAAAGAAAGCTATTGCCAAGGTTTTACCTGCAAGCGTCCTGGAAGCCCTCCCTAACCTTCTCAGGTGGGTTGGTGTCACACAGAGCATCCCAGCTGCATAGTGTTGCCATGCCTATGGGTTTAGACACCACTGGATTTTTTGTTCATGGGAATGTTTGCACCTGAAAAGCACCCTGAAACTCAGACTTCTCTGGGTCACACACGGCCATCTGGTAGGTCAAGTCCCAGCTTGAGGAGAGCTGCAGTGAATGAGGTGGCCCAGGAGCTTTAGACTGTAAAGATCAAATTGCCTAATGAGGGGTGTGAGGAGATGACAATTATGGGTCTATAAACATCAGTAAATAAGGGCTAAAATGGAACTTGTGCCAACTGCTCAGGTAATTAGATGAAATCCTGTCTCATTCCTCCCTAGATGCTTTCATTTCATCTCAAGCAACCTGAGGGGCTGCCCTGCATATCATTCCCGATGGGATGTAGTTTCTAGACAAAACCAGACTTGTCTAGACCCAATAAAGAGCAGAAAAGCATTCTCTTTGGGGCCAAAGAGCAATGACTGCTTTCAGTAACACTGCTTTTGTACTCATTTACTCCCAATTTACCTGGCTGTCCAGGAGAGCAGAATCAGGATGTGAGCCCTTGCTTCAGTGCAGCCTGCATTCATGAAGGATGGACTGAACATGGTCTGCTTCCTCTGCACTCAGAAATCCTCTTGCCTCTGTCACTCCAAGCCAGCAAAGTGCTGTTGGCTGTCTTTTGGAGGGACCACAGGGGCAACTCTCCTCAGTTAGGGACTGGGTGTTGAGCTACTGCACGTGGGCGGTAGCATCTCCTTCAGAGCCAATGTCCCTGTTTCTGTGTGGCTTGTGGGGGCTGGGTAAATATGGCTAGACCATTCCAACTGGGCTGAGATCTGTTTTATGCAACACCTGGGGGTGTCCAGCCAGGGAGGACCCTTGCTTGACATCTGTTGCTCACGCTGGGGTTTTGGGTCTGCAAGCTTTTCCTGCTGCTTGAACACCAACTCTGTGAAAAGCCTGGAAAAGGCTGTAAGGCAGGTGGCAAGGGTAGGGATTTGTGCTGGGGTGAGAGGATAGTATGTATTTTAAGACCACAGGGAAGCTGTAGGGTGTATGACCTTTAGTAATCTCCTTTCTTTCAGGCTTCTTTCCTCCCCATTGAGAGCCTCTCTCAACTGTTCCCCAGGGGATTTCAAGCGTTGCTATTATATATAATTGCACAAAAGGAGAATGCTCTGGCCCATGAAAGGAATAAGAGGGATAAACTAATTAATTCCAGGCCACAGAAGTGGAAAAGAAAGCAAATACTCAGCAATTAATCAGGGGCAGCCAAACCCTTCTCTCCTATCAGATATGGTGGGAAGTGCTAATTGCAGAAGATAAGCCACACAGTGGGACACGCAAAGCTGCCTTCTGAACCTTCTGAATGTGGGGGAAGGATGAGGTGTCTGGCTGATGGTACAAGGAGGGGGCAGTGGGCCCTCACCACAGCCAGATTGCGGGAGCTGGGTGGTATAAGGGGCCTAGGATTTGGGAAGGGTTAGGCGTGGCGAAGATGTTAGGCCTACATCTGCATGGGGGATAGGGCTGTGAAATCATCCACCTCTCAGTGCTTCATCTGTGAAATGGGATTTATGGCTCTTTTCTTGGGCGGGCTGCAGCTAGGAAGTGCTCAGTGCTGAGCAGAGCTGAAGGGAGTCCTTGTAAATCCTGGTGCAGTAAGCTCTGGTGAGAGCTGTAGGCCCATGGGGATGCTGCATCCCCCCAGATGGGTCAGTGGGGCCGTGGGCTGTGCTCCTCACAGCATGCAGCAGCACAGGGAGGGATGTGCGGTTAGCTGCTCCTGTTAGTGCATGGGTGTCCAACCTTCTGGCTTGTCTGGGCCACACGGAGTGAGGAGGAATTGTTTTGGGCTCCATATAAAATATGCAATAAAGTTAATGTATAACTAACAACTTATTCTATTTTTATTAAGATGTTAAAAAAAAAAAAGGATAGGACAACAAAAGCAAAACTAGTGGGATATCTGACCTTGTTTTTGTGAAACTGATGCATCAATGTCTGGTTTGATGGAAGTGGTTGCAATTCTCATTGAATTCTTGAGGTGTTCGTCAGATTTTTGATGAAATTTTACTTTTCTTTTGCTTCATTCTTGAAAGTATTTGTTCACAAATGTATGTACTGCCAAAAAGCAATGATGTGAAGTGAGAGATTTTTCTCTAGTAAGAGAGGTCTTATAAAAGTCTATTAGAGAGACATGATCAGATTTTTTCTTTGAGTTGAATGTCTGATTGCAACTCTGTACATTCCATTTGAAAATTTGCAGGTAATGTATTTATGTTGACTGAAAATGGAGTCTCAGATACACCAAAGAATTGATTTTCTCTTTTGCAATCTTGAAACCAATTCTCAAATTCCTTTATCAAAACAGAAAGCAAGGCTGCATGTTCTTCACTCTTCACAGGACTGCGTTTAGCCAATGTGTCAAAATGATTTGCACAACTTGAGTTAGCACAGCACTGCACCCTCCCTGTGTCCTGGGCTCAGCTCAGAGTGCCAATCACAAACCAGTGTTTGGTTGTTGTTGACTGAAGGTTGTGCACCTGAGGCCGGGCCACTCAGTGGGGCACAGCTGCTGCCATGATGGCGCGGTGGCAGGGAGCAGGCCACAGTATGGGCTGTTCCAGGCCGCGTGCAGCCTGCAGGTTGGACATGGCTGACTGTGTTTAACTTCTGTCTGCGGGACTTCTTGGGAGCGTGTTTGAGGTCTTGAACTCACTAAAGATGGAGATACTACAGAGGGCAGTAAGGGTTGGACGTGTTAATGCAGCATTTTGAGAAGACTATAGCAGTTGAGCTTAGGAAATTCTTGATAGTCTCCTTTGTGCATGTGGAGAGGTCTTCTCATCTGGGGAAAAAGAGTCCTTTAGTGGCTTGGAGGACTGGGAAAAGAATTTTAGCACCTGGTACCTTCTCACTTGTGCTTCTGCTCACTGCTGCCTTGCCTGAGCAGCGTGTCTTGGCACAGCATGCAGGCTGCCTGCTCAGACACGGGGTGGATAGAGCACCCACGCGGGGCTGGTGGCCCTCCTGGACATGGGCTGGTGGCCCTCCTGGGCACAGGCTGGGACCTCTGCGTGCAGGGACCCGTGGGCACTTCTGGCTGCCTCTCATCTTCCCTGAATGGGCACAGTGCTTCCACGTGGAGGTCTGTGTGCAGACATCGCCTCTTTGATGTTCCTTGCTCAGTGCTCAGAGCCCAATTACAGACTGAGACGAACAGGCATTGGTCTGCTCCTTGGAGAATGGAAAGAAAAGCGTAGCTCCCTAAATGCTATGGATTGTTGTTGGTTTTCTTCTTCCCAGATCCCCCAGGACAAGCTTTTTACACTAGATCTGGAAGGGATCCATTACTGAATTGTTACATGTTCCACTCCTGCCAGAGCCCTGGCAAGCAGGATGTGTGCAGTGGTGCCTGGAATGGCAGAAAGCACTGTGGAAAACTTCATTTATACCCCCCCCCGGTGGCAGTGTAAATCTGGAATAACTCCCTTTTAGCTTCAGTAGCCACAGATTTACATCTGTGCTAAGAGCAGCTTGGCCCTCCCCTATAATTCAAGGCGTATCTTCTGTGCAAATAAGCTTCCCGCTCATTTCTGCGTCTTGCAGAGATGGGGGAGCTGGCAGGGTGGGGACAGCTCAAACAGCTTCCCTGCCCCACTGCTGCCCAAGCCCCTGTGCAGAGCCAAACGTGAGCTGGCAGCTGCTGCAACAGCCCTTGCATTGCACTATCCCATCCCTCCCAGGATTTCAGCAAATCTGCATTCCTCCTGCTCTGAAGATGGACTGCGGACTGCTACTCCAATAAACCCTCATTTCGGGGAGCAGAATTCATCAATATTTCAAGCTGAAGGGGGAGAGAAATATGTGCGTGTGCATATGTGTGTAGAGAAGGGAAAGGTTAGTGCAGTGGAAAGAAGCAGATAAAGCTGAGGAATTTGCAGAGAAGGAAGGGCTGGAGGAACTGTTTCGGCATTTATTTGACCTCTCTTAGGCTATGCATAATCCTAGGGAAAGAAAAATCCATGTAGTCTTGAAGAATCCCTGTTTAATCATTCTTTTATTTGTAGACATCGGCGCTGGCACTAATTTCATGATAGCCAGGCGGAGGCTGCAGATCCAGAGAGGGGGGAGGAGGAGAGGAAGAACAGACGACATGGGGAGAGCAAGAGGCAGCGTGAACGAGCGAAACGTGCACACATGGACCGGGGGGATTTTCAGCGGCCAGTCTCCTTTCGCTAGAGCCCCTGCAGCCCTTACTCAGCATAATGTGGCCAGTCGAGTGCACACGATGCTTTTAAAAGTCTCTGGCAGTTCTTTCATTAAAAGCTTGACCGCGAGGCTGGGTTATAAATAATTCGATATTAAGCACACACGTCAAAGATAAGGGTAGGGAGGGAGATTGTTTTCAAGCTGCAGAATAATTATTCGCGTGTATAATTTTAGCTTCAAGCTTCTTGGGGATGAAGAAGCAGCACGGGGTGAGGGACTGGTGAAGAGTAATGGTTTCAATATCAGGCAAGGCTGCGTTGGTGCTGGCTGCAGCATAAGGTGGGGCTGCCAGCTGGCTGAGGAACTCCTATGTAAGGCACAGGCAGAGGCTCTGCTGCCCACATCCTGCAGGATGGGTTCCTGGGCTTTCACCCAATGCCACAGAACCTGTGCTGTGCACCTGCACCTACCCCCAAGTGTGCGCACACAAACACAGAGCTTGCACCTGCATCTATGTGCTACAGATGCTGAAGGAGACTCTTCCAGCCAGGAGCACCACTACCCAGGGTTGTGCAACACAAGAGTGCTTTCTGTGGGATGCAGCCCAGCATGTGCAGGAAGAGGGATAACTACCACAGCTCGTATAGTTTGAGAGCCAGCAAGGATGCTGCAGCCTCCCCTTGGCCTTGGAGCATGCTTGCTCACCCACAGACCAGTTTGCAGAGATTTCATCCTGCATAGGGCACTGGCCTGTCCCTGCCTGCAGCCTCTCAGCACACAGGTGTGTGCACACATGTGCTTCCCTTCTCTCCCTGTGCTCCTCTCAGCCCATGCCATCCTTTGCAGGTCCCAGCTCCATGCTTGCTTCAGTGCTGCTTTGTATCACAGCTCTGAGCTTTTCCTCAGCCTCTTTTTCTCATATCTGGGGAGCTGGAAGCTTTGATCCTGGAGGAAGTACCAAGCCCCCAAGGCTGGGCTGGCTGGGATTTGGATGACCTCCCCTGGAGATACACCAAACTGTGTCTGCCTTCTGCTAAGAGAAAGGGCTGTGGCTGGGGGCTATGTCCCTTTGGGCTCTTGGTGCTCACTGCCTTGTCCCAAATGCACTTAACCAGCACATCTCATGCATTCCTGCACCTTGGCTTGTGCCACATGTGAGCTCCAGCGACTTCAGCTCTCTCATTTCATCCCTGCAGGGTTCAGAACTCCAGTGATGACTAAATCCCATTAGTTGTACAGGGCTACATCAACCAGCAGGAGAGAAAGATTCTTAATCTGACCTGAATACTTCTCAGCCGTGGTGCAACCCAGCTCTATCCTATCTCTGTCCTGAGATATAACTGCTCTATCTGTGCAGGCTTCTCCTTGTCTCTCATCACCATGGTGTTGCACTCCAGGGAAGGCCTTAATAGAAAGGTTAAAAATCTGTCCTGGGAGCCAGAGATGCAGTGTGGGGCTGTGGGAAGGAGGTGAGAAGCCAGCAGGATAAGCAGCCTTCAGATTCTGAGTGCAGGAGGGAGGGAATGCTGCAGGATCTGCAGAATGCATCTGCAGTGGTGCCCTCCAAGAGGGTTTTGTGTCACTGGTGTGTGGGTAGGGGGTGGCGTGGCATCATCCCTGCCCTTGCACTGCCTAATGACCCATCTCCACTGGATAAGTTTGCATCAGCATTGTGTCCCCTTGTGCTTCATGGAGCATCTTGTGGGGAGCAGCCTCACCTGTGTGCTGCCTGCTGCCTTCCAGCAGTTCCCAGCAGCTGCATCTTCCCGCACAGCCCTGAGCACTGGGTGCACGGTTACCTTAGAAACTGATTTTTCTCTTCCTCCTGTTGCTGTGCACAAGTTAAGCAATGGGTAGCAGGAGGCACGCAGGCTTCTGCATCAGGCTGGAGGAAAGAACCAACACTCTGCAGTGGTCTTATCTGTGCTGGGAAGGGGGCTCCCAGTTCTGCTGGGTGTGCAGAAAGCACTGATGTTCTGCTGTAGGTTGTCCCAGTTCACAACGTGAAGAGGCAGGATGCTCTTTGAGGCAATTGATATAATGTCAGGCTGTGGATGCTCTTGTTTCAGAGGCAAACATTTCTAGCCTGACACAGGCATTTTGAAGCAAATTCAGATTCACTGAATAAGTAAACATGCTATACTTAACATGAAATACTTCTTGCAACGTGGAAACACTTCTCTCTCGTCTGAAAGCTATAAGATGAGGCTTGGGAAGGGGCTCAGATTTGGTATTGGGAAACCTGGCTAAAGTACTCACTTTCTTAAGCTCCTTGGTAGTGGGGGCATTGGCAGTAGGTCTGGCCCTCTGAAGCAGCCTGGTGGATCTCAGGCTGGTTTCCAAGTGGGAATAATAGGTCCATATCACGCTACCACTGCATATCTAAAGGCAGTCCCAGCAGGAGAGGAAAAAGGAATGAAAAGCAGTGAGCAATTCATCAATATTCCTCACTAGTTCTGTGCTGGAGTCACCTCATCCTTTTTACAAAATGGATGAATAAGCAAAGAGAGCTCAAGTTCATCTTGTGCTGTACTGACACTCTATACCCACCTAAAACCAACATCTAACACCAAATGTTTATTTACCATTGCTTTTTACTTCTTTTCCTTCCCCAACTGGCTCATTCACTCATGGGCTTGGGAGTAGGTGTCCGTGAATTTTGAAGAGCAGAGGGGCAAGCGGGGTGGTATTATTTTGGGGAGCACCTCGTCATGTGTGTGGACAGTCTGTGGTAGGCAAACTGCAGGGAGGCAAGCGTTACGCTGAGGAATGACTTTTTTTTTGGTGTTCTGTGGATGCAGCTGAGCTGTTTGTTTGTTGCAGCTGGGATTTTGTGTTTGCTTTGTGGGTGTAGTTACCCCAGCCCCCTCGAGCAGATTTCTGCTTCTCTGTCTTAGCTGCGTGTGGCTTCAATTACTCTGAGTGTTTGTGTGTCTCGGTGTGCAGGGAAAGGCTCCGGATCATTACTGTGAAATGTGTTTGATCTCCTCTCGCCTTCCCATTTGAAATGGAAATCGCTGCACTTGTCGGTTTGTCAGGTCCCCAAGTAATCGTCCCACCAGATCCTTCGGCAGCCTCCCTCCCCCTCCGCCTCTCAGGAGAGCTAATGACCAGCCCACTCCACCTCAGCAAGAGGCTTTTCTGCCTTTCTCACAGTGTCGTTTTGATCCGAGTTTGATAATTTCTCGTTCTCTTCTGTTCAGTGATCCCTTTCTTTGCCCTCCTTCTGCCCCTCAGGGCTTGCTTAGCTTTGGCACCCTTCAGAGCAGAAAGACTCACAATTGCCTTCCTTCAGGCTGTGAATACTCCTCAGGGCTGAGTGAAGAAATAAGAGAGCACCTGAGTCCTTTTACTGAGGTCTTCCCTTTCCCCCCATCCTGTAGGTGGGAGGGGAGGGTTAGTTAGCAAAGCCGTTGCATCCCTCCTTTTCTGTGCTTCCCGATGGGGGAGCAGATGGGGACAAAGGGCCCTGGAGGTGTGCACTGCCCACCCCAGCGTGTGGCTGCACAAACAGCCTTTTCCCCAGAACCACTGCCCTTGGCACTGGCCTTTGGTCCCCGTCCCTCTCTACAGAGCTGCCAGCAGTACGCTGCTGCTGTCCTCTCCAGCAGGGTCACTTCTGGTGGGAGCGGGTGGAGGAGGCCCACTTCAGAGGTGGTTGGTTTTCATCCTCTTCCCTGCCTCTCTGCCTTCCAGCTAGGAACCAGCAGTCCCCAAAGACAGGCCAGGACAATTACTTCATTCTTCCAGTTCAGAAATATCCAGAAGATGCATTTCTGTGTTAATCTCTCCCCCTCAGGCAACCTTTCAGAAGAGGCCTCTTGCCACAGCTGTAAGCCAAGAGCAGGGAATGGGGTTGGGATGCAGGGAAGGAGAACTCAATTTCTCCTTTTAACATTTTATAAAAGAAGGAGCTGTCACAGCATTTGAAAATATCTAATGCGAAAAGGACCACCAGCTTCGCAGTTTCTGTAGGGCTCTACATGGCTTTACCCCACTCCCCTGCACCCCACCCCATCCCTGATGTCTTCTCCTTCCTGCCCCACAGCCATCTCTTTGCTTTTCCTTTACTAGTTCCTTTTCCCTTTCTTTTCCCCTTGCAGCTGCCACTTATTAGGTTGTTGGAGTTGTATTCTGTGGTATACATGGCTCCTCTGGTGAGGGAGACCAAGGACTGGCATCCGCAGGTCCCCGGGCAGGGTTTTCTCAGCTCTGCCTGTGTTACCTCTGCATCATCACCTTCACATTGGCATGGGGCAACGGCAGAGATGCTGCGCCAGGCACAGATGCAGAGAGGCTGTGGCTGTTGCCACCCATCAGCCTCGTACTCACCTCCGCAGAACATAATTAATGCTGCTCGTGCATGCTTCCTTATCTGAAACACAGAAGAAAAATGAGCTGCAGAAAGGGAGACAGGAGAGAGGGGAAGAAAAAGAAAAAATCACTCCCCCTGGTTTTCATCTGGCAGCGAGATGAGGCAGCAGCCCAGCATCCCGTCGCTGTGGAAGCCCCTGCAGCATCCCAAGCGCTGCCTGCACCAGGGAGGGTCAGGCCCTCTGTGTGCCTTAGGGCAGCGAGGCCAGGCCAGGAGGCACGCTACAAATGCAGTCTCTGTCCTGCTGGGTTTGTCTGACTTGAATGTGGCATCCTAGTGTGGGGACCTTCCTTCTTCTCTTCCCCCCTCTTCTCTCCTAGGCAGGAGGACCAGTGACACTTGTTACGGGGGCCTTGAGTTAGTTCTTTGAGGAGCACAGGGCTTGGAGAGATGTTCATGACATGGCTCCCATCTCTTGCTGTCCTCCTCCTGTTTCCTCCTGTCTCCTGCTCCTTATCTCAGGTCTGTATTTCCCCACCCAAGGCCCCACAAAGCTACAGTGCATCTCCAGCAGCCCCAGGACCCAGCTGACTGATCACTCATGTCCCCGTGAGGATGAAGCATGGCAGGGAGCAAGACAAGGGAAGGGAGACTGGGCTATTTCCATGGTCACATCTTTGGGCAGAGCACTTCTAGGCAACGGCTACTGACTCTTGGGTGCTTTCAGGAAATGCTGGGAGGTGGAGGGGTTGCTCTGGTGGGTGTCCACTCTTGATTTCCACTTTTGAGATGTTCTGTTTTCCCATGTGCTGTACCCCTTACGCATTTTTCCCCATGGAGACATTGAATCAGCCTTAGTGTGAGATGCAGCAAGATCTGCCACGTGCAGGTTGGAACTTGAGCAATTTAAGGCTGTTTCCAGCTTTTCCACAGGTACCGTGTGGGACCTCAGAGGAATTATTTACTCCTTCCAGGTCCCAAGCTCCCCAACTATAAAAATGGATAAAACTTCAGAGAAGGAAGGATATATACCATCAGACGTTTGGTGATCCTGATGGCCCGGGCTATGTGCCCATAGGAAGAGGGAATAACCTTGATCCCTCCTGGGGTCTTTTCTGCCTCTACCACCCCTCCCAATCTTTTTCCCTTTCTCCTCTCTTCCTGCTCCCATTTTCCTCCTTCCCCTAGAAGCCCCATCTCTTCGCAGTCTTCACAGCTCTGTGAAGACAGGGCTCTGGCTGCCACTCGGGTGTTATCCTCTCCCTGGGAGACTGTGGCCTCCTCCATAGGGTTGCCTCCAGCTCATCATGGTCATTAGTGTGTGCCTGCCCTCAGCCTGCCTGGCTGCACTCCTGCAGGGTTATTCGTTTCATCCCATGACTGGGCAGAAGGGGCCTGAGCGTAGCTCAGCATAGAGGTGGTGTGGAACTGACATTTTTCCCATACACAATGAGCTTCTTGTGCTTGGTGGGAGAGCAGAGGTGTGACCTGACTGCCGAGCTCTCCCCTTCTCCAGCAATGGCTCTGTTCACCTACCTTAAGTACCTGTAAGGATCTGCACACTGCAGTGCACACAGTGCTGCTTCCCACACAAGATGCTTTCCCAGTCAGGATGCACACCAGCATTTCTGGCTCTCTGATGTAACTGGATTGTTGAACACAAGGCCCAACAATCGTTTCTAGCAAAGTCAACGGCTTACAAACAGTTTATCTTCTTTTTTGAAAGACTATGGCTATCCAGCTCCCTTTCCCATTGCCTTGCATGCTCCTTCTCCTGGTGCTTTCCTCCTCCAGTGTGGCAGTGCGGGGTGCTGGTCCTCTCCAGCGCGCCCTGCTGCAGGATGGGGTTGAGCACACAGGTGGCTCAGACATGGCTCTGCGCATGGGCTGCGGCACTGTGTGCCACTGGGAGATCACCAGCCAGTGAGTGCCTCTGCTCTGCTATGTCACGCTTCCCAGCTGGATTCACAGCCGCCTGCTGCGGGCTGCTCCTCCAGTCCAAACCAAACCTGATAATTGATGCAGTAATCCTCTGGATTCCCTCATTAACAGCTGCTAATGGCCAGTGTGTTAGCAATGAGCACTGTGAGCAGGACCAATTCAATTAAGCCTCTAATAAACCCATTGTAAATGGCAATAGCCGAGAGTTCAAAGGCAGGATTATGGAAACTCCTCGCAATGGCTTGTGACAGCAGGCAGGGCGTAGGACTTGCTCTGATTAATTGACTGCAATGGGCCGAATGACTTTCTCAAGAAACCCTTTGCACCGCAGGCTGGCTGGCAGAAGGCTACCAGCAACACAGTGTTGGGCTCTGATTGCCCAGCCTTTCTCATTCAGTCACGGGCTCAAACTTATTATTTGCCCAAACCCAGTGCCATTATCTTCCAGCCTCAGCATCCCAACAGCACTTCTGTGTGTCCTCTGCCAGTCCCATCCCCTCCTTCCCAAGGCTCCTACCACTTTGCTGTCGCAGTGAGGCTCAGCACTGGCTCAGCTCCCTCTGTTACAGCTGGGCAGTCGTGGAGAGTGGCGAGCAGAGGTGACTCGGTGAATTATTCAAGAGCACATCATGGTTTCCTTGCACGCTTAATTTGAAATGATTTAGCAGGTGATTTCTATAGATAAATCGTGACCTGTCAGTCATCCAGAAAGACTTTGCAGTGAGCAAGGATAGGCAGAAGTGCTTCTCCGAAAATGTCTTCATCTTGAAGGCTGGGGGTTTTGTTTCTTTGTTGTTTTCCTATTCCCTGGATAAAAGTGGAATGAATTTTGTGAAATTCTTGTTGAGAGGATGTGGGAAAAGAAACGTTCAGTAGGAAAAAGACTTAATTGCGGAAAATGCTGGAACTGTGTTTGAAAATACCACTTCAGAATATAGATTCTTCTTTCTTTTTTTCTTATTATTTTTTGATGTGAAGATTACATGCGCTGACATCATAGCACATTTAAAAGCTATAAAAGGTAACATAAAACTGGAAAATGAAATCAAAATGAAATATGAGAACTGAAAACATGACTTTCAAATGTTTAAATAATTGAAACATTACCAATTCTACTTTCTGAGGACCATTGGCATATTAATTCTGATTTCTAATTGTTATAATTAATTTCATTCAGTGTTTGATCTGATTAGACTGGACAGGTAGGTCACTTAATAGGACTTTGTCCTCTTGCCTGATATAATTCCTGGAATTAAGTTTCTCATGCAAATCCTGAGTACAGTGAGTGTGAAATCTCTTTCCTCATATCTCCTGTAGGACTCATTTAAACATTGCTGCTTCTGCAAACACACACGCACACAGACACGAGTGAACTGAAACGTGGTGAAAATGATCATAGATGGGGTACTAACATTCTAAATGATTCTGTAATTGAAATGAATTCTTCCAGCCGGTTGTTGCTTGCCTTTATTTTTGTCCCTTGGCTTCCTTTGGCTCTACAGCCTCCTGGTTCACCTCCAGACTTTGCAGTACCTTCTGGATACTCCTTACGCAAACTGAGACTCAGAGCTCAGCCAAACATGGAAGGCACTGGGTCTACGCGCATGACAGAGCTCCTAGCTTGCTTCTGGGCACTTTGCTGGCTCACAGCAGCGTTGGCTGAAGCAGAAAGTCAGATCTGAATCTGCAAGGTTTAAACAGTAGCATTTACCCAACCATTAGGTTGGACACCTAGGGGTGAGCCAGACAGGAGATGTTAGCAATGCAGAAGAGTAGATGTGCTTGATCCACAATCAATCTTGATTACTTTTGAATCAGTTTGACATGCTCCCATGCCAGCTCAGGGATCACAATACCTGTAATAGGTATGAGATAAGAATGTCTCATCATGCAGTTCTCCTTCCAGTCTCCTTCTGTGGATGACTCCCAGTACCTAGAGAGAGATAGGAAGAGCTGTTAGCTCTTGGGGATCCCGCTCTGGGTAGAATTTCCAAGGTAATGGCTCTCTGCAGCCTCTCTCATCTTCCTAGAAGTTATCTGCTGTGCTCCTGACTCAGACCAAGAGTAACAGCAATGTTACCCTCTGCTGGTACTCCCATGAATAGAGCTTTTCAGTTAGGAGCCCCTTTTTGTTATCACATGTAAATCTAAAAATACTCCATAAAAAGCAACATAAGTTCTTTTTATAAAAACATTGGTCCTACATATAAGAAAAGAGAGAGAAAGAGAAGAAAAAAAGAAAGGAAAGCAAGCAGGTCCAAACCTAGCACTGGGGACCTTGGTTCCGCTCGTTACAGCACTTAAGGAGAGGTATAATTCTCCTTGCTTCACTCACCTAAGAAAGCAAATCTCTGTCTCTCACACACTGCCTCACTCTCTTTCCTCTTCTAACATTTTCAGAGGCATCTATCTGTACTAAGTTACTCTTCCTGCAAGTTTCATTAGAATGTAATTGGATAATCTTCCAGATTCTAGAGGACACCTTTGTCAGAGGAATTCCTGGGGATATAGCCTCTGTTTGGTGAAACTGAGAGCTGCTAAATTAACAAAAGACCAACTAAAGATGTGACTCTCTGTTCCTTGTAGAAATCTGGTTTTACCAGCAACTATTTTTAAGGCACTCTATAAAAACATGCACTTGTACATTCGTGGTCTTGTATTTTATTTTGTGTCAAATAAGACTCAATTTATGAATACAGTGATCTGTGTGAGAGTCATTGGGAATTTCCACCTTAGCTACCCCACCTCCTTGAAGATCCTAAATGCGTATGCATCATTCAAACTAATTTCCCCAATTCAGTTTAATTTTTCACTCTCTCTCTGAGCATATATTTGGCTCTCAGTCACATGCAAAAGCCCTACCCCTAACACGCAGGAGGGAGGGCTGCAGCACTAAATTTGCCTTGGGTTGGAAAAGCTCAGCCTGCCGTGCTCACCCCAGGAGGATGGTTTGGGTGCTGCACAAGGGTATCAGAAATCAGGGCAGAATGGATCAAAGGGCCAGGAAGGAGGGGGTAAAGCATGGGGAAGCATTTCTTTCTTAAATTATACCCTTGGAGTGCGTGTCAGCAGGGACAATGCTGAATAGCTGAGCGGTAACCTTGCCTCTGGGTGCCTGTCACCACCTCCAGTTTGTGTCGTTCCTTTTTTCATTTCTCTGCCCCTCACTTCCTGTACACTTTTCTTCTCTTAATTCTTACTTATGAAGAACACCACGGCATTCATATGTAAATTGCATGGAGCGCTGCAAGAGGGAGTGTGTCTGAAGGAGAAATCTATGCCATGCTCCTCTGTTGTGTTTTCCATTCCCAGATGGGCTCCTCTCCCTGCTCCTCTCCCCAAGAAAGGCAACATGGACAGCACATGGGCAGGATGGGGAGACCGTGCACATGGCCTCCTCCTGCAGCTCCTCGGCACCTCCAGCTGCGTGGTTCTGTGTCCATGGATGGCAATTAAAGATGGGACTCTTGGTGCCCAAGCACTGTACAAATGTACCTCCCTGCTCTAGGGCCTCCCCAGGTATGCATCCTGCACAGCCCTCAGCTTCAAGGTGGTCCCATCCCCTTGACACAGCTGCAATGACTGCCGCAGCACTGTTGGTTGGACAGGTCTAAGTTGGATGGAAAAATCACATGTAGGCATACACACGGAGTGATTCCCACCCCCCAGGAAAGAGATTTTCAGAGGTCTCCTGAGGAGACTGGAAACAGAATTTCTTCACATGTAGGCAACATGCTGGCAGGTTTTTGTCACTTTCATTCACTCCCTAGATAGGTTACTCCCTGGGTAGCCTAGATAGGTTACTGCTCCTCTCTTCTCTGTCATCTCTTAGTTGGATAAACAGCTCCAAGTCTCTGCAAGTCAGTGGAGCAAAGCCACTATAGTCCAGCTTGAAAAAGGAGTGGACGTCTACCTGGACAGCTTTCCCATTCTGCTGGGTGCTGATGCATTTATTCTCACCCCACTCCTCAGATCGGGTTTAGCTTACTCAGCTGTTTGGGGTCTGAGCTGTGTTTTCTCCAAGGCTGTGTGTAACATCTCCCCCCTCTTCTCTGCTCTGCCTCCCTTCACCCTGTGACGAGGAGCAAGCTCTGAATTTGGCACAGGTGCTCTGAATTTTGGCACAGGAAGAGATGGAGAGGTTTCCCACCAGCTACTCACCCCCTCAGTGCTGTCAGGGTGCCTGTGCTGAAATATCAATGCAGCTGGGTGAAGACGCTTGCTTTTGGTGGTGCAAGAGATGGTTGTGCAATACCCAAGTTCCTGAGGACACCCAGCCCCTTCCTTGGCTTTTCCAACAAGTTCTGGCCCACTCTGGAGCACTGCAGGGGTAAAGGGTGCGGCAGCTCTGGGCAGACCCAGGTTACCATGATGGGAGATGCTGGGCACTGCCTGTGCTAGGAGTTTGCCAGGGCCAAAGCAGGATAGTGAAGGCACAGGGTACTGCAGAGGGATGTGGAAGGCCACTTGCTACACCACTGCTTGGTGGTGGTCCCTTTGCATATTCTGAGTCCAGCCCCAAAGGTCAGTGTTGCCTGTGCCCCATGCAATTTCAACCTGACTTGGGCAAAACCATTCTGTTCTGTAGCACCCCAGTGAGTGAGGCTCCAGATCTGGAGAAGGTCTGGGGATTCCTTGCCTGGATTGTCCTCTGTGTAATGCTGACCTCCACTTGTCTGCAAGTANTTAGATTTGTTTTTCCCTTTAGCCTCCCCCCTCCTTTTTTTTTTTTTTTTTTTTTTAATATAAGCTCATACCATCTTGATACTGCCCAGAGACCCTGGAGGAAATGCTTTTGAGCTGGAAAAAAGTTAAATGGTGAAGGATTATACTGGCACCAGAAATGGTTTGTGAAACAGTTTGGGTTGGTGGCACAAACATGTTCCCTGGGGAGCTGAAAATCCAGCAACAAAACGTTTCAGGCATTGCGTGTTGGATGGAGAGTGTATCCTTGTGTTCAAGAACTGACTCATCCAGAAGAAAGTTCTTCCATCCTCCCTCTAGGCCCAGCTTTGGTTTGCATTCAGTTCTTGTTTCTCTAGGTTTTAGCCCCAGGAGAAGTCTATTTGGGAGGAAGGGAAGATCAAATGGTCATACTTGCAGATGCTGCAGGACTAAGGGCAGCTGATATGGCTGGATGCAGGGACAGGGCAGTCCTGCTTCTGGTTGTGCTGAGAGCAAAGGATAGGAACAAGCTTTCAGGGAGACATGATTCTCAGCACTGTCAGGTATATGAAATGCCCATCCATTAGGAAAGAAGCAGCAGCTTTATGCTTTTGATGTCAGCTACTGATTTACAGTGATTTATATCAGCAGCTACAACCTGTATTTACATAGTGTTCCTCACAGGACTGTCAGGGTTTTTTACCGGAGAGAAAAAAATGGTCTTAGGCTAAAATCATGAGCCCTGCAACAAGGAAGACCCAGGTTCTTGCCAGAACTCTGCCAAAGCCTTCCTGCATCCATTTAGAAATGCTGTTTTAAGCTTAGCCCTTCACGCCTGAGTTTCCCCAGCGTTGAAATGGGGACAATAACACTGTTCGTCTTCACATGGAGGGGTGGGCGATGTGAAACTTAATGAGATGTGCTCCAAAAAAAAAAAAAAAAAGGAAAAATGTGCTTTAAGATCCTGCAATGCAAAATGCTAGGTAACTGCATGGCCCTCAGCAATGATATCCCTGGGGTGAAGGAACACGCTAAAATCTTTAGTAATCTTGGCTTTCACTGGGTCTGTCTCCAATGAAGAGCTGCACCATCTTAGGCTTGACTAGTTGGAAGCGCCCAGGGCAGGAGGCGCTCCTGCAACAGCTCCTGTTTGCATGCCTGACAAAGACAGAGCTGTCAGGGACCCCATGTTGCAATGATTTCTGCCCTGAAACATATGTGCGTTCTTAACAAATTCCTCTGCCTGCAGCATATGAATTCACCATCAGAGCCTGGAGCCTAACAGCCACTGCAGCTCCACATGGCCACTTCACCAGCAAACCAGGTCACATGTCAAGGGGCTGAAGAGCGGGCAAGGCCTGGGTGGCCTGCAGGGAGTGAAGGTTGCTGCTGCCTGGCCAGGTAGCACATGGTGGGGAGGGCTCAGCCCCAGCTCAAGTCTGTGACTGCCTGCTGGGATGCTTTTACATCTAGATCAGATTTATTTGCTCTTGGTTTTGGATCGCCATCTTCTTCATTTTCCAATGCATTTGGACTTTCATTACATTTTCTCTCTTGTAGTTTCCAAAGTCCTGGACTATTCTAGCCACTGTTTAAGCCTCATTGAATAAACTAACCAGGTCAGAACACTAAATACAATTTAGTGAAACAGAACCAGAAGAAGGCATTTTTTGTTGCTCAAGATGGCCACAGTTGTTCTCTCCCTCTACATGAGCAAGCAAAATGAGTGAGCTTCCTGCCCTGTGCCAGGTCCAGAGAGGAATCTCTCTTCTAACTTGAGGATGACAGAGAAAAACAGTGGTCAGTGAAAACCAATGTGTCCAGCTCAGCACAGATCCCCCTTTATATTTATGTCCAGATTCTACCAGCCCAGAAGAAATTACTTGTATGAATCAGACCTCTTAATTATTCCCTTTGCGCAGTTCTGGGAGAACTAACCCAGTTTAAGCTACTTGAAACCATTCCAGCTTGTTCCAGCTCTTACAGTGGGTAGATAGTGTCTCCGGCCAACAGAAGAGGGCTGCTGGTTGCAGTGAGCAAGGAGTTGTATTGCGTGTTTGGGCCTACAATGGACTGTGGTGATGATACAAGGGCGTTCTGTGAGGCTGCACCATGATGGCATTAGATAATGTTCTGGATGGCAGCTCTCTCCCAGGGCACACAACGAAGCAGCTCAGAGCACTGTACTAGCACTTGCTTCGCTAGAGATGAGAAACAGATGAAAAGCCTTTGGTCCATATGTCTTGAAACTGGCCACAAGTAGGGAAATATTGATTTGTGGTGATGAATGTAATTTCTAAATTAATTGAAGAAAGATAGCGTTCTGCCTCTAGCTGTTCCATTTGCATAAGAATGAGATCACCTTAAACAAGAACAAAGAGACCCTTATACATAGTGAACTGTGAAAAAAACAAATTAGCTGGAGGTGGGAGAACTGAACAGCCACTGACAGAACAAAATTAGCTAGTCTGGATCATAGCTGTTACAGAAACAGCAGAGAGAAATGAAAACAGACCTTTTAAGAAAATATGGATTTTTCACAGGAAAATACACTCACAAAGTACATCTTGCTACATTTCACTTGATTGATAAATGACCCAATAAAACATGCAGCAGTACCTGCCATTAGCTAACTCTGTCCAGCTCTTGGTGCGGCCATAACGCACACACAGTAATTTGCGGAACGTGTGAACGTCATCTGGCAAAGATGTTCCCATCTTCAGTTTCTTCCATAGGTCTATTTATGCAATTATTTATTTAAACCAAAATGTTTATGTCCATGTGAGATGCAGGTTTGAAAGAATAATCTTTGGATGTTGCCTGTATAACTTATCTGTCGTCTTCTCCAACCTTGATGATTCCACGATTCTGTGTGATTTGGCAGACCTTGCTATGGGGTGCTGTGCATACACTCCACTAGGCAATAACTTTGCTTTAGTGATTCCCAGCCGATGGGGATGGACATGGGCAAATGCAGCTGTGACCTCCATGGGGCGGCAACACAACCTTGCACGTGCAGCTAGAACTGGGTGGGTGAAACTCTCCTGCCCCCTAGGAAAGCCACATCCAGCACATTCAGGAGCAGCTTCCTTACTGCTGCACACCTGTCTAAACTTTGATAAAACTATTCCTGGCTCCTAAGCAGGCAAACTTCATAGAGATGAGGGAAGAAAAAAGCACCCTTATATTATTTCATGGCAACTGTTTGCTCAGCACTTCTTCTGACTATGACTAAGGATATTTCATACTCAAATAATCCATCACACTTAATGCTGTTAACTTTTCAATACCAACTGTACAACCCACAGAATATACAAAAAACCGTTCTGGGATTCTTTATCATCATAGCAACAACTACAGAAGTTACTTGTAACCCATTTGAAAGACATTTAAGCCATGTGATCACCTAAAGCCCTTCCAGCCCTTTTGAGGCCAGGAAAAAGAATAAAAATAAAGGAATAAAAACAGGCGAGGCAAATCCTCACCATTTTTCCCTTTATAAAGTGTATCTTGGGTGGGTCTTTGTTGAAATAAGGGGGTATGAACCACCTTAGGGAGGTGATCTGAGGAGAATGGCATAGAGGGAAGCAGTACAGCAGCGGTATGCGGCCCTTAGCTGATGCACTTCTCAAGCTAGTTTGCTATAATTTTTCCTGTTGCTGAAGGTTGCTGCAGCCCCATGAGGGAGCCCAATGGGAGGCTCCTCTGGGCCCTACAGAGCTAATAGCTGGGCAGCCTCTGGTCTGAGTGCAAGCTATGCCTGCAGGTATGATTTCACCCCACTCCTGGAGCACACAGATATGGCTGGGTGAGGATGGCTACCACCATATGCCAGTGTCACAGCTTGCCTGTAAGTGCCTGTAAGGAAAAACATGCTGTGTCCTGGATATGCTGGTAACAGAAGCCAAATTTACCCAGTTCAAGGCCTAAAAAGGGAGAATGTTAAAGTGAATGGAGTTTCAGGATTTTTCTTAAGTGCAAATAGTTCTGGATTCTGTAGCTGATGTGTGGCTCATCTCTGCCAACGACAGTGATTCATCCAGCAGATCCTACATGTAGGAAACCCAGACATTTCTTGAGAATGCCAAAAACCTGCTGTGCACTTACTACATATCTGAGTGCAAATCCTGAATCCATAGCCTTACCTCAAAGAAGCGCATTTCACTAGCACGGTCTCTCCCAGGGGCTGACTTCTAGACTGATCATTCCCTCCTGAAAGGAGCCCAGCCAGGCAGCACTGACTCTCTAGCAGCTGAGGCAATGCAAGCAGATGAATGTGGGACCTGAGCCTGTTCCTCATCCAAGCCCTTCCTTGCTGCTGTAAGGTCACTCTGACATCTACAGGAAGCTCTCAGCTGCTTTAAATGCTGCTCTCCTCAGCAGAGAGGATCTTGGTCAGACCTACAGGATTTGCTCAGGAAGGAGTTGCACAAAGCCAACTCTCAGTGCTCCAAAAGAACATTATGCTCCCTGACTTAAGCATCCTTGAACTCTTTCATTTGGAAATCTAGCTGTGATGCCCATGGATACGGTTTATCCGCAGGCTGAAATCTGGTTCTTGCGGTGAGAGGTCTCTTGAGGCTTGACAGACCAGCAGGTGCCTACCTGAAGGTGAGCTGGGTTGCTGGCCACGGCAGCTTCGTGGGCTCCTGTCAGGCCCCACAGGGAAGGGAGTTCTGGTCAGGTCCTGGGTGGCACCTCAGCCCGAGGGAGGGAATGCAGGGAGCAGCTCCTTTAGTAATACCCTGAGCCTACACGGAGTCCTTTAATTTTCTGGAAATCACACTCAGTGTAACAAAACCTGCAAGATCTACTTGAGATACTGAATGCCTGGAGTTAATCTGGGCGTTCAAATCACAAGCTGTGTGTTTATTATAAGCATTGGGAGCAGCAGCAGCACTTAAACTATTGAGATTGTTAAATGCGAACTGTTGGGTAAATGGAATGAGGAATGGTCTAGGTCATCCAAGTGAGCATCACTTTAGGGCACTGACAATTAAACTGTTGCAAGTTGAAAAGGTTAACATCAGTCTTAGAATAAAAAGGGAGATGTACTTTGGTAGCCCTTTCTGCAAAAGATGTGTTGAGGTCTGGCTCTTTACCTCAATAAAGGTAAAGGCCTAAGTAAAGACATTTTCAGGTTCCTGTTGCGTTAAACCTTCTTCTCATTCTGCATAAAAGATGACCCTTTTCACTCTCCTGCTTCCTCAGAGCAACTATAAAAGCTGCCAGCTCAGGTGCCTGCTGCAGGGGAGGGGGTAAGAGTCACGAACAGGAACCAGAACAGCTGATACAAATTACCTTTCAAATTGGAGCAAATGCTCCCAGAAATGTCACCTATTAAAAGATCAACTAATAAGTTCCTGCTGCAGNAAAAAAAAAAAAACCACATGCTGGTAGTCTTAGGACTGGTTTTTTTTTGTGAGCTTTGCCATCTGAGGTTTGTCAGTTTTGTGCTTAGCACAGTTGATGAGGCTCTGGGCAATATTTGTTACAAAAACCTGCTGGATCCCTTTGAAAATCTGGACCTCTAAAAGCTGAGAACAGACATGCGACTTCTTCCCCTCACTAAACCATAACAGATAGCCAGAGACTGCTGGATGCTGGGGGTGCTTTGCTGATTCTTCACCCACTGGTTTGGTGTATCTTTAATTTGAAAAATGCAGTAAGCCTCCCAGAACTCTAGAGCCTGAAAGAGCAGCATGGTTTTGATGAGGTCACACTTAACACAGTGTATGTTGTTCCTACAGCTTCCGAGATGAACATCCCTTGGCTGCAAAAGCTCTAAAATAAGTGTGGTTTGACTGCATTCTAATGGGTAGATTTCATTTCCTTTGAGTGACTCCTGATCACTTTTCAGTCATGCGTGTAATCGCTGTGAAACCTACAATTTTCGTAATTATAAATATTGGCTATTTTAAGGTTTATGGAATCTTCCTATCACACATTTCTTGTTTTCCCAGTTAATTCCTGATGCTGCCAGCTGTAAACTTGGAAGGTCTGCACCTTGTTGGCATCTTATTGGTAAAAAGTTATTTTAGCTATGGAAAAAGCCCGTCAAAGATGGACTGACTGGTAAAAGAAACCTCTGTAATTAGTAGGTTCTTAGAGCTAATGGCAGTGAGACTAAGCCCTAACTGAAGGCTGTGCAATCCAAAGGTCACTTGACCAGCTGTTTGACAGGATTATGCCTCTTTGCGCATCTCCTGATTGCAGCTATAGTGGAGTCTCTTAAACTTTTAGTCATCTGCTTCCTGACTCAGGGCAGCTGCTGCTCTGGCTAATGCTGTAGCAGATATGGCTGAATGAGGTCTATGTGCAATCAACCGGCACTAGCAAATCAGGTTTTGCTCGTTAAACCCTTACAGAGTCATTGTAAATCAGCCTAGTGAGCAGCAAGGTTAACCAGGAAGATGCCAAACAAGAGTGATGTGTTCGTGCCAATCGTGTCATCACAGAAAGCAGCAAGGCCAGGCAGGCATGCAATGGCAGTCAGCACCTCTACACAAAAATCACATGGTTTGATGGGGGAGAGCACCCCTGTTGTGATGTGACAGCAGTCGCATCATTCATCTGACAAGTAAGCTCATTTCCTGCCTGCCCTTATTGTACTTAGCGTAGATCCTAGTTGTGGTGGGCTGGTGGCCTTCAGCTGCTGGTGGAGGAGGGCTTGCTGGTGGCATTAGACCATCATCAATGTAACCTAGCTTAACATTAGTAAGGATGCTTCTTCATGGGTGGCAGTCGCACCTGCACATTGCCATGCAGATGTGCCTGCAGTCAGGAGAGGACTGGAGAGACATTTTTCTTCTGTTGAGCAGGAGAGTAAGATGAATGGTTGTCTGAACACAGCTCCAGCTTTCTGTGTGGGTGAGTGGCTGATGGTGTTTATTTTGAGACACTCCACCTGCGGGAGGAATAGGATAGCAGAGATTCTCTGTCTCCCTGCAAGCAGCATGCAAGGCAAACGCTGCTGGCAGATGAAGGCTTCTGTACATCTGGCTTGCTGCTCTCCCTGACACACATTCTGTATTGGAGCAGTATTGGTGCAGGCTCTTGTAGAAGACTTTCTGCCACTGCATCTCATATACCGTGTGAACTTGAAGCCATATTTCAGGTGAATTACAGAGTTAAGGCAGGTGGCTCTGGCCAAGAGATAATGAGATAAGGCCTAAATCTACCTATGCCATGACAAAAACGGCTGTCTATTCAGCACTGCGTGCAGAACACACACCTTGCTGCTCTGCTGTTTGCGCCATAATAGCTGGATTAAGCAGGCTTTCCCTGACGGACAGAGACCACTTGCCTTGGTCTTAGTGACGTGGTATGGACAATAGGTGACCACTGAGACTCCTTTGCTCTCTCCAAAGCTTTAGTTCTGACTTTCTGACAGTCTGTTGCACCATTTGATGGGGTGCTTCATGGGACCATCACTGAGCCACCTCATCCATGATGATGGGATACTCTCAAGTTGCCACTCTTGGCTGACTTGTGGCCAACCTGCCGGTCCTGTAAGAGGGGTGGCACATCCTGAAGGGCAGCGTGTGGTGGCAGGACTTGTCACTTACTATCCTGGCGATGAGAACAGAGTTCTGCTCCTGGCTGGGTAAGAGAATTTTGGCTTCTTGTCTGGGGAGAAGTAATTGTTTGCCACCACTTTCCTCTCCAGATCGTCTCCAATGCAGGAACAAATAATTTGTTCTCCCTCTCTGTAGTGATGTTTCTGCCAGGGGTAGCATAAAAGGGAAATAACAGGGTATATGGAGCCAAGAGGCAACTGAGTGTCTGTGCTGTGCCAGATAAACCAACCCGGTGCAATATATTTGGGGAGGGCTAGAGCCAAGAGCTCTAATTCACAGTGGCTGTGATGCATCGTGTCTCCAAAGGCTGACACAAAGCCTCCCCTTCCTCGGATGCACGAGCCCCCTTCTGTGAACAAAGCAAAACTCAAAAGGTTCTCAGTATTCCCCATGCACATTTCTTGGGGAGGATAGCACTTGCTATGAACGTTAAGCCTCAGAGTTGGCTCTATGCAGGGGAAAGAACAAGGTCATGGCCTTTCTGCTCCCCCCTTCCTGACATTCTTAGTTGACTGAAACTGTGGAGCAGGACGCTAATAAACGAGCAGTCAGCCATACCCTTCTGAATAATCTCCTGTTCCCATAAATTATCTCTTCCATCTAATATTGGTGATTTTGTATAATTAATGCTAGAGATGGAAAGGCTTTGGATTCATGGCCTATAGGAATGCTGGCTCTTGCTATGCAAGTTTCCCCTGCATCTGAAATAACTCTGCCTTAAGTAATTGTTGCCTTGATTTTAGTATTGCTGCTGGAATAAGATAGAACAGACAAACTGAGTTGCTTGATGCATGGCAGAGGGGGCTGGAGCCAGAAGATCTCTGTTTTCTCCTCTCTGCGCTGATAACGCCTTACACAGGCAAACTGTGTGCTAATCCCAGAGCAGCAAGAAATCTCGCTGGGAAGGACACTGCCTGCCACTCCTGCATAATGGAGATGGAGCGCTTAGACACACACAGGCTTACATAATTTTCCTGACTAAGTGACTTCCTCTTTGATAATGTATAAATCAGATGTACCTTAAACTGCCGTTCTGTTTCCCTGAAAGCCTGGGCAAAGCTGTGCAAGCTGGAAATAATGATCCTTTGATAAATGAGGGAACTTGACTTCCCAGGCAGGGGAGAAATGCGTTGCAGGCGACATTCTTGTGGAAGGCTCGGAGGAAGCCTTTGCAGAGGCTTAGCTGATATCCCTGAAATTGGTTTTGGTTACTGTGGTTTTGGTTACAAAATGTTCAGGTGGAGGGAGAGGACTTTTTGGAAGGGATGATTGCTGCCCCCCTAACTTGGAGGGGAGGAGAATACACATGTCTACAGACCAGGAAGCAGCATTCCGGCTCAGCTACAGTGTGGTGACGATCTCTAATCTCTTTGGCCCCTTCAGTGAATTTCTGCTGGTTTCCATCAAAAAGTTAGTTACTCTAAAGTGATGAGTTGGAAATCTGCTGGTGCATGGCCTTAGGGGAACATTAACTGGTGTGATGAACATCTGGCATAAAGGCACGTGGCCAGAAATGCTATGGTTTCCTACACAATATCTGTGCAAAAATGGTCATACTTTATCTGTAGGGAATTGTGTTCAAAAGACAGTAAGGAGTCCACAGATCTCATGAGTTTCATTTGTACAACACATTACTAGAGGTTATAAAAAGGCTGCAAACTGAAGCCATGCTGCTGCCATTGATCTCCTTTGGGAAAAGCAGCTCTCACCAGCTTCCCGTTCTCATCTCCGGCATGGAAGCAGCAATTTTTGGTGAAGGTGGTGGCATGTCTCTCTCTTGTCCCCACTATTTCATCTCTGCCTGTGGTGTTGACTCTGAGTGAGACAGGTAAAGAGACTTTTCAGTGTGGCTTTCCTCTATTTTATTTTGGAAGGGTTCCTGTGCCTGTTTCCAATCTTTCTCAAACGCAAACTGGTTGTCTGTGTTTACACAGATGTAAAAAGCAAGGCTTTCTGGATGTAGAATCAGTTCTTTACAACTCCTTGGGTAGAAGGTATAATCCTCTCTTAAGGATGAGGAAAGACACACAGATAAAGCTTCAATGACTGACTAGAGGCCTAATTATGGGTAGAGAGTAAGCTTGAGATTAAAAATAAGGTTTGAATTCAGCCCCTTAATGAACGCTCCTAGATCTTGCTGCCTCATTTTATGCAGATGTACAAGCAGCATATGTTTTACACAACAGACTCATCAAGTTGACTCATCGGAAGGAACAGAAAAGGGAGTGTTTCTGTATTACCCACTATCTGCCTTTTGCGATGCACTTTCCCTGTCTCTGTACCTTAAATGCCCCCCTTGCTGTGTTCTCTAAGTGTGCTTGTCTTTGTGAAGCACAGGTTTCCGTGCCAGATGGGAGTCTCTGCAATTGCACTTCAAAGGAAAGAGGATAGGTGGAGGGGAAGGAGGGGATTTTGGCAGGATGGAGCCGGTTGTGGAATCTGCCCCTTTGCCATAGGAATGATGCAGGTGGGGAGCACTGTCTACCAGTGCCTGGACTGCATGTTCTTGGGGGGAGAAGGGAGCTTACAAGTTTGTCTCTCTTTCTGTCTCTTTCTGTTTTAACATTTATTTATTTGTTCTTTCTCTTCTTCCTCATCCCTCCCTACCATCAGCTGTAAAACTGATGGCACTGTGTCTAAATCCGTTAATGCATCTGCTATGCAGGTTCAGGTTATCAGACATATTAGCTAAGCCAGCCTGCGAACACCTGGGGAACATCTGTGTACCATCACACAAAAGACTGTGTGGAAGGACAGTTAACAAATCTAATTGGTTATGAAGCAATATTAGGCATTGAATAACACTACCAAGGAATTCTTCTGGGGTCCAAAAAGCTGTTGAATGGACTGTGACTTTGTCAAGTCTCAGATACCGATGGTTGATGGCATTAGTATGAAGTCCTTACTTTGTTATTGCATCATATTCTCTGTAATGAACCCAGTGATGGTGATAATGAATGACTTTCCCCAGACCGTGGAGGTATTGAAATTGGTAGTGGGCATGCTTTTTGTTTCTCCCAGAAAGAGTATATACTGCCTGCTGAGGTTTCTGCTATCAGTGACAACCCTTCCTGTTTCTCTCGGTTGCAGACGCTAACTGTGTCTCTTGTAGAAACCATTTCCTTCTTCCTCCCCTAAGAAATAAACTATAATTAACCAAGCTAAAAGCAGGAGGATTCATAAAGTGGAAACCATAAAGTGGAGGTCTTTTTAGCAAATCAGTAGATTTCTGAAGAATAAAGTGAGAGTTGTTGAAGGACTGGCAGAGAAGATCAACAGCACTAATCCATCCAGTGTGAGGCACAGTCACTTGCATTGACTCAGCCTCCTGACCTGCTAGAAAATCAGAACAGGAGGAGTTAAAATGTCTTCTCAGAGCAGTCTCCTTTATGGAGAGCCAAATATGGTGGCTGAAAATCTGCTCTGCGCTAGACTGCACTATAGACCAGGTTTTTATTGTTTTCTGAACCATGGCTGCATCAGGGAAAAGGGGAACGTAAGTGATGTGAGGAGGAAGCACTCCCAGAGCAATGGCGAGGCACTAGTCAGAAGGAAGCTGTCCTGTGGTGCTGAACTGGGAATCCTACTGCTTTAGCCCATCTGCTGCTTTTGGATCACCTGTCTGAGCCATGATTAGGTGTGAAGACCAGTTCCTGGGCTATGAATGCCCATTCTGGAATATGCCTGGTTCTCTGGGCAGGGGAAAGGTGAAAGAGTTAAGGGAAAGGCTTGGGGTTTGGTGTTCTGGATCACTCATTGATGCTGGTGGTAGTTTTGAGTACTGTCAGAATTGTATGTTTAAAATACGTGGCTCATATTTCCTGCATTTTAAAATCTCTACCTCTCCTTAGGTCCACAAAATGTGGTTAGTGCTCTCTGAGACCCTCACAGCTGGCATTTGTGCACCTCCTTGACTGTAAAGCAGCCCAGAACTTGGCAGTGCATTTCAGGATCTTCTAATTCTTGTGGAGATTAGGGTGAAATAAATCTGCAGGGGAAATTCACTTTCCTAAATCTGCAGCAAGTTGGGATTTCTTTGCCTAGGTCCTCCTACCTGTTCTGGACAGTTATGTTCTAGTGGCTAGTTCCTTTTAGTGGGCTCAAAAATCTTGTCTCAGTCTAATGACCTAGAGTGAGATGGTGAGAAATATTCTTTTTCATCTTCTTTTCCTCTCTCTTTTCCATAGACTATGGGAAATGCCAGGTGCCCTAGCAATGCCACACAAGGAGACAGTGCTGACAGAGAACCCAGTAGATTGTCTGGGTTACCATGATAAGGTCCCTGATAATCCAGTTGACCCCTTAGAACATCCAGTTCTAGGAAAGATGAGCTTTTCTCTGTCCCTCTCTTAGGGTGTAGGTGCTGCTGTCTGACAAATTTCCACAGGCATGCCTGTGCCTGACAGTGTCTCAAGAGATAGAATTGAGGCAAGTGTAAAGGTCACAGGCCAGGCCTTTGATTCGAGTAGGAAGAGGTGGAAGCTCTCCAGGGTGCCTGTCAAGACAACTCCAATGAGTAGGAAGCTGATCCTGCTGAGAAGACTCCACCAAAGGAGACTGAGGAAGGTTCCTGCTCTGACACCCCCTCCTTTTGTGAATAGGCTGAATAAAATAACTGCCCCTGGATCCAGACAGTTTTAAGGCTTGCTGTGAGCATCTCTCTGGTGGCTGTGGCACCAACATCCCTGTGTGTTACGCCATTCACTTCTGGAGGGGTGCTCAGTCCCCACAAGACAGTACTTTATGGTCAGCTCCACAATCAATATTTGCTTCTACTATTGCCAGGGCTGTATCAGTGCCCTACAACCAAAGCCGCTCTTAGCTCATCCCCTCGGTGCTGGCTGCAGGCTGGGGATGTCTCTGTACCACCTGGCAGCCCCTGCTGCGGTCCCAGTGCTCCCAGTCTCCTTGTCAGGCTGGGCACGTCGGGCTCTGCTCCCCCGGGTAGTTTTGTTCCTTGCCCACCTTAGTGCTGATGCTATGGTAAAAATAACTCTGCACGGAAATGAGAGCACTGATTGGGATTTAAATAAAATTTACATAAAACTCTGCTTTGAGTACTAATTAATTAGGTGTTAAAAGCCCCTGGAAAAGGAGAGGGGGGCTTGTTTGCCTTCTCAAAAGGGGGAAGCTATTAGGAGAGAGAGGCAAAGGGTTTCTGTGGCCTACCTGGAGCATCGTGCTCCAGCTGACAGGCATGGTGGGAGATTGGCTGCTGGAAGGCAGGAGAGGAGACTCCATTCTGCTTTGCCCAATGCAAGATAGCCAGCCCCTCAGCACAGCTGCAGGATGCCTCCCAGCTCCACCAGGTGCCAGAGAGGACACAGGCTCACTCCAACCCATTCCGCCTTCTTGAGCAGATAGCGCTCAGCCCTGTGCTGTGCAGGAGAAGAGGCATTTGGCTCTTGATCTTGCCCACCACCAAGGGCTGTAGGAAGTAAATGCAACATAGAGGAGAGAGGCTGTGCTAGTACTTGCATGCACTCCATGGCAGCCCCTCAAGGCAACTTTCCCCCAGCTATTACAAATATTACAAGGGACAGCTCTACGGCTTGTGGTGACTTACTGGTTAATTGAGCAATGAGATGTACCAGCTAGGGTAACACCACCAATTAACTTTTTCCTCATTCTGTCTATCTAATTTAATCTATCTAGGATTTTATAGAGTGCTCATAGCCGTAGAGGAGCTGAGGGTAGGGAGGCCCTTAAATTTTACTGCAGTTTGTAGTGCTGTCTGAATCCCTTGGCCACCATTAGAAAATGGGTCATACAAATGGACAAGCAGGGATGTTGTCTTGCTTGAGCCATTTCAGACTGGATTGAACCTACTTTCTGTGTCAGAGAGAACATTTAGCTCTCCCTGGAAATGGACTGGCCTCCTCACGCCCCAGTAGGTCTTCAGTGAATTTCAGTGAGCTGGGTTATGACACTTCTCCAGTCAGTAGCTGCTTGCTGCATGCTGCAGAAAGTCTTGCTGCAGACAGTGGGTGTGCTTAGAGATAGGGCTGGCAGGATATTTATAACAGTTGGTGAAAGCCTCCCATTTGGGAATAGCTGAAAGAATTCAAACAGGCTGTTTTTCCTGCTTCCAGGACTGTCCAGTTCAGAGGATCACAGTGCTGTTTGGATTTTGATGGGTGTCCTGAAGGAAGACACTGGCCAAGTTGGGCTCACAGTCTGTTTGGCTCAAGGCAGCTCTGGGAAATGTCTCCATCTCCTCCTCAGCCCATCTGACTGGCAAATGGCTTTTCAGTTGAGTAGAGAAGGGATTCTTTGGTCTACAGGCAGTCCATTAACTGGCCTGTCCTAAACTAGGAAGAAACGTCTGCCTGTGAAAGTTGAAGGCTTGTTCCAGACTGGGGGGGATGGACCAACATACAGCTGCAAATATTGAAATCCTCTTCAGCATGAAGTCTCCTCTCCTTGCCCATCTGTACTGCCAAAGAGCACAGTAGGCTGCTGTGCAAATCTGAAGATGATACTTCGTGTGAGTCAAAATCTGTCCCTGTTCATCTTTGATGTGCATTCTCTTTGGGCTTTTTTTTTTTTCCCTGTATTCAGAAATGTCCAGATCTCACAGAATCCATAGGCAGTGAAGAATCCTCTTGTGTCATATTAACTTTTCTCTGTAGCTGACCATTGTTTATGTGGGGGATGCAATAAGCCACAGTCTATTCCAACCTTGACATACATTACACTTTTACCTTAGGACAGCAACAAATCCCAACATGGGAGTGCTTTCTCATCCTTCACACCCCAACCCCCCAAAACCAGCCTTTTGGACTGTGCAAATACTTTTCCCCTACACACATCTATGCCCCCAAACATTTTGAAGCATTCAGCATCCCTGGCACTGAGCGTTAATAACATTTGTTATTGTTAATATAACCAAAGCAGACATGCCCTGAACAATGCAGGAATGTGGAGCTTTCAAGGAAAACAGAGAGAGTAACAACTCTACAGGGGTTATGTAGTGGATCCACCTGTTCTTTGGCTACTGCTGCTCAGGAAAAGACGAGACCTCAGTGCTTTTTCCAGTGCCACACAGATTAATTCTAGTTCCCATGCCAAATTCCAGGTGAGGTTGTTACATGCTGCTTATCTAATCTTTTCTTTGCAACAGCAATTGATTGTCACTGTGTTCAGAATATTTACCAGAGTGGTTCTGGTCAAAGGCCAGGGGAGCAAACTCAAATAATCCAAACTAGAGTCTGGCATTGCTGAGTGCTGCCCAAAGACGGGAGAAGCCAGCCTGGAGACAGATAAGCAGGTCTCTTCTGCTCCAATTCTTACCCACTTCAGATGCCTATGTTTGAGCTGTTTAATTTTCAACTTCAGGCTGAGTGAGAATGCGGTTAGCATAGCAGGCTACATGTACCTTTAATAAATACAATTCTTCCTGGAATTGCTGGTGTGCTCGGTTTTCATTTTCAGGTTACATATTGCATCCTCCATGTGTAAAAGCAGAGTTTCTCTGTTCTGTGTGAATATTGAGGAGCTGAAGTAGCTGCATTTTTCCAGGAAGAGCGTGCCCCCTTTCCATTGCCCAGTATCTCTTTGTCCCACAGTGCACAACACCCTGCCAGCCTCTGTAGCACTGCTGCCATCCTACGGGTCACTGCTGCAGGTCTGGAGGCACCATTTGCAACATGCTTTTTGGATGGATTTCTGCGGACTCCATGAAAGTGGGTGCCCAAAAAGTAGCATCCCTCTGCAAGTAGATGACATGTTATGTAACTGAGGTGGGGATGACTGAAAGCAGCCGCATCTGCACGCAATATGCTGATTCTAAAGTGTTTAAAACTTGTCTATCTATCTGGATCTCTAGCAAGGTATCTAGATCAGTTCCAGTGCTCAATTTATCTCTGATTTCCAACACTGCCTTCACCACAGAAGTCTTAAAGCCACACCCATCAGAAAATTATCTTAGAAGCTTGATAAGCATGTGCGTAACTAACCAGGTAGATTTCTGAAGAGAGGAAATAACTTTGAAATATGAGTAGTTAAGCATCCGTTGCATGGGCACATCAAATGGATTTGGAAGGAAATTCAGTCCCTGTTTGTTTCCATTATATTTATCTTGTATCAGGCTTCTAGATTAATGTTTCTGCGATTATCAGGGCTTAGAAAGGCTTTACTCCCTCCCATCTTCTGAATTTTGTTTTATTTTTTTCCACCTGTCTCTATAGCATTGGAGACAGCTGTGGCTCAGGACAGGGCACAGATCAGAATAGTGGTAGGGTCTCAGGTACCTTTGGTGTGTTCTGTTTGCATGCTCAGGATGTTTGCTGAGCTTATGAATTTTCCTAGGTGCCAGGCTCTGTGCTCTTTTTAGCTCTTCGCTGAGGGAGCAGGGATCCTGGGAATTTTATTTTGCTAACCCGCCTTTAATGCAGAGATTCACAACAATAACAGCACTTACGATCTCTCTAACCTCTTTCAGTGCTACATTTCAATGGTGCCATACTAGGGATCTTCAACTTGCAGCAGGTTGTTGGAAGCATCCTGTAATGCCCTAAACTGAGCATGCCTTGTGTGGGGTCCCTATCTGTGATGACCAGGCAACAGTCTCAATGCCACAGCTGGTGTGGTTCCTACCTGCCCAGAGTGTCTCTCTTGCAGGGATACACGGACAGAGGAGAAGCTGTTAGGGTAAGATCAGTTCTGAGTTGCCATGCTTCCCAGGAGAGATTGGCCTTACAAGCATTTGCTTCAGCCTTTTTGTTCATATCTACTGTTTGCTGATGTTATCCTCTTCCTCCACTGGAGAAGATCTGGTGATCTTCTTTCAGCAATGGGAAGGGAAAGGAAGGCGTGAGGCTAGCAGAGCAGTGCAGGCTCGGTGCCTCCAGAATGGCTGCATTCTGTCTGAGCCATTTCAGCCACCTCCTGTTATTCTCGTGATCACAGGCAAGTTAACTCATTCTTAACTTGCTTAAAATCTTCAAAACCAGTTTATGTTCCTGGGTGGCACTGTTTTTCATTTATTTTCCCTAGTAAATCCAAGCTCCTTTATCCATGTGTGTTCCACTCTATGTCTTCCCAGTTAATATGTATTTTAAGTAACACCTTTTAAAGGCTTCTTAGGGAATGCTACTGCAAAGAAGGAAAGAAATCACTTTCCCAGACATGCAATAAAGTTAGAGCCCAATATTACCAGATTCTTTTGGAAAACAATTACTGTGTTTAGAGGGCAAAATCATAGATTCCAATTGAACGAAACTCAGGAGGTCATTCAGACCATGCTGAAACAGGGTCAGTGCTCTGACTGTTCCACCTTGCTGTTCCACACTCACTGTAGCCTTAACCCTGACCGCAGCTGCCCAGCGCTGTAAGAAAAAAAAGTCCACATAATATTCCATGAGGAAACACAGCCTCAAACACAGATTTTTGTTCCCTTCCACAATATAAGCAATCTTCTCTGCTAACAGCAAACTGTCACTTTCCCACCTGACAGCACAATTCCTCAGAAATATGTTACATGCAACTGCTGCTGGTTCCAGTCTGGACCTGCTTCTGTATTTGGAGCTGTTAGGAGGTGCTGGTGGCTGAACACTGTGAGCTCGGGGCTCAGGGAGAGGCTGTGTGCATCGTGAGGCGGCTCTGGCTGAAACAGCGCAGATGTAGGGTGAGATTCTGCTAAGGCCTTAAGACTTTAGGTCCCACATCTAGCACAAATAAATTTGGCCCAAATGTCCTCATCTTTTAGGCAGCAGCTTTAAGGGGTGAAGGAGCAGAATCAGCTTTCTTGAGAGAGCGGCCTCATCTCTGCTGTCATGGCTGCACCAGGGGGAGACCCTGGGGGCAGCTCCATCTGTTGGAAGGGGTCTCGAGCTGGGAAGAGAATCTGGTGATCTCAGTCCTATTCTCAGCTTCTTGTGTGAGCAGGGTAAGTCCAATGATGCCACTTGGGAGAATGTTTCCAACACTGTATAGGTGCCTGACAGGTGTCCTATTGGCGTCTTTGAAACTCCGGGGTGCTCAAGAACATCAGTGAATCTGCAGCCCATTCACTGCCTCCTGGCAGGATCCTGAATTTATCCATAAGGAGATAATCCGTGAACAAGGAGATTAGATCAATCACTGAAAATGATCCTGTAAAGTCCAAGAAGTTCACATTGTGCCTGTAAGATGTGAGGCTGTACCCGCTGCCTGCTTGGCTTTTCTGATGTTGTTTAATCACAGAGGTTGTTGCACAGTAGTTGGTGTTTTTTTAACGAGGTGCCAGGCTTCAAGATGCACGCCTGCACCGAGAGGTGCAGGCAGCCTGTTGCTGGGACTGTGATCTTGTGATGTGTAAGCACGCTTCAATTTCATTGAAGCTGCTGGATGCACAGCGTGGTAGTGCTCTGGGGAACCAGGCTCTGCTTGAGCTCGGGAGAGATGAGCGACAAATGGCAGAAATGATGCAGCACTGGAAAACTGAACTCACCAGAAACCTTACCTAGCTGTCTCCCTCTGTCAGGGCTCAGCCCAGCTTTCCAGCCAGACCACAACCTTCAGTTAGAAAATATGAAAGACATCAACTTGTTAGAGATTTTTTCAATTCTTCTGAAGGTGGATTGTTTCCCCTCCCTATTACTGTGGCCTATGGTCCATATTTGACAGCAGTCAGTCAAGGGAGTTTTCTACACGTCCACTTGCCTGCTGGTGACTAAATCCTGTCGTCAAACTCTCTGTACCAGGTTACTGTGCAGAATATGCTTGTTACTGACACAAGAATCACCAGGGAGTGAAGCAGCTTTCCTTTAGCTAAATATGCGATGCATTTTGAATGCCTGTCTTCTGTGATAGGATCTTCCAAGGATAGAGATGGAAGGTGTGTGGGCTGGGACTGTGCCTTAGCCAGAGATATTGTAGACATCTAACAGAAACATTGAGAGTGGTATGAATGGGCATGAAAGGCACCAGAGGATGTGGCAGTAGGATAGGAGTGGCAGGTGGTGGTGACACCTAGGCTAGAAGGTTGTCAAGATCACAGCACACCTTACAGCTTCTCACAAGGCCCAGACTGCAAAAACAAAGGTCAGCTTAAGGCAAATGGCAAACTGCAGCCATTAAGAGGTGGAAAGATAAAGAACAATCCTGAAGCCATTTAAGACATTCAGGTAAGGAGACAAAAAATAATGAGTAAATCAGTAATGTTTCCTAATACTTCTGAGAAGTAGAACAGAGTAGGGAGACAGAACACCACCACAACTGTGAGCTCTTAAAATGACCAAAAGGCAAATCCAAAAACAAGTCATGGTCACCTGCCTAAGAGGAACTCAGGAGATGTGATGACCTGGTACCTCGTGTCCCTCGTCCTCCTGTCTTTGCAAGCAGTCCTGGCTGGAGCATGTGGGCATGGATGTCTTGGTCTCTGAGAATGTGTGGGCATGAAAGAACGAGTGTGAATGAAATCGGTGGTTTAGAATAAAATAATCTCCTCTGATAAGGGTTCTCATTGAACTTTGCTGCATAAGCTGAGATTTGTGCAGTAGAGCACTCCTGTTCCTAGTCAAGGAGTTGCAGTGTGATAAACCTTAAAAGAGGATGTTCTGCATGAGGAACGTGGAATATTCACACGCAACCCTCTGAAGGTAGGTGTGTGCTCCAAAGCCTGCGGTTAAATTAATTCTTAAAGCTCCTCAATTTGACACGGCTTTCTTTTCCATACAGAATGTAACTGGAGGAGGGATAATTTTCTCTCCTCCTCTGCTTCTTTCTTTCTCTACCACCTGTTCACACATATGATGTCTTCTGTCACCAGAGACTATCTTGAATGAAGAAGCCCTGATGCATGGCTGTGGTCTTCAGGCAAAGGTGTGTGAGGAATATTAAAGAGGCAGACTGTGAATGAGGGGAGAGACACTCTGCAGGCTATATATATTCCTCCTTGCCTTCTTTCTCTGTAAACTCTGGCTCTAACTCATGTGTGAGCTGCAAGACAGCTGTCAGACTGAGCACTGCCTACTAATACATCTAGCGAGGAACTGAGGGTTGGGCTGGTGCAAGGAGGAGAAGTAAAGCCTTCACCCCAGCTGGCAGATAGGAAAGAGCCTGGCTCCTGGCTGGATGCAATGCTTATCTTCCCAGGGAGACTGGAAGTGTCTGCAACTCCATCCTCTGTAAGTGCCGGGCAAGGCCTCAAGGTGCTCAGATAACACTAAGTGTGTAGTTCCTATACACATTTCCCTCATACCGTATCTCTCAGAGGCTGTGGGAATGCACACTCACTGCCTGAAGGCAAAATGGCTTCTGTACTGCTTCTGCTGCAGTAGCAGGTAACACAGACGCAGGACCAGTTTTGTGTCTGTACAAAGGAGTCGGTACTTAGAGAGGTGCCCGGTCCTGCACACCTGCTGTCTGCCCTTACCTTGTGCGTGGAGCTGTGACTGGGTCAGAGCAGAGGGTGGCTGGTGCTTGACAGGACCGAATGGCTGCAGGCTCTCATGCATGTAATGTATCTCCATACAGGCTGTGCTTGTGTGAAGTCACCAGCGGTGACATAAAAATGTCATGCCCCACTGGGACAGAGCAATGGTCCCCATAGCTCAGTGTCCTACAGTGCCACTAAGAGATGTTATTTCAGGAGAGTGAGGGAGTTTGGCCCCTGTCTGCCATGGCTTCCCCATGTGCCCACCAGCACCCACAGCCCTTGGTTAGGGGTGGCAGTGGTCTACTCTTGCTACCCACAGGGCCCTTTTGCCCATAGAATCATTAAGGCAGAAAAAATCTCTGAGGTCATCCAGTCCAACCATTCACCAATACTGCCAACTAAACCATGCCCTCAGTGCCACATCCACATGGTTCCTGAACACCTCCAGGGACAGTGATTCCACCACCTCCCTGGGCAGCCTGTGCCAGTGCAGCACCATGAATGTATCCAGCCCCATATCGCCCTGCTGTCACTGGCTGCTCTCACTGCTTCCTAAAGACAGCAATGTCCAGATGTTCCCGCTTACCTTAAATAATAATTTTTATGGTTGGTTTTGTTTCTCTGATTTCAGCCAATTTCTGAATTGTTTCAGGGAGTGCTCTCACTCTAGCAGCATGGGATCTGGTGAGCAGCCGTTCTGCTTTCACCTTATCCGCAGCCTTTGGTGAGTCTGTAAATCTTCACATCCTCCTCTCCAAAGAGAAGACCCCAGGTGTTTCTGTCTCCTCTCAAGGCACCTGCTCCATCCCCTCACCATTACAGTTGCTCTCCTCTGTGCCTTCACTGACTCCGCTTTGCTGTAGGATTACCCTGTTCTGAATGCATCGCCTCTGGAGTATCTGGGAACAGGGTGGGCCTCACCTCCCACCTGCCCTTCAGTCTGTGGTTGCTGCACTGGCAGCCTGCATGCAGTTTGCAGCCTGGTTGCTCCTTTGCAGTTCTCTCTCTGAACATACTGGGCCATGGGAGCAGCTTCTGGCCAACTACCCAAGAAGACTGACAACTTGCACATTTACAGCAGACAGATAATGTCTGTGAATTACAGAAGCCACCAGTTCAAGGGTGCAGCAATGAAGTGGCTAATTAGGGAAATTGCAGCAACCTCTGGGTAGGATGCTTACCTCAGCAGAGTGGATAGAAGTGTGATGGCCCAGACAGGAGCGAAGATGAGCGCTACTGCTGATAGAAACAGCTTGAGGGAATCCTGAGACAGACTCTAACTACCTGAGTTAGCAGTTACCTAGTAGAAAAGCTCTCCTAAAGCAATCTTGCACAGTGCCTATCAGCCAATATTGCCAATGACCTTGCTGAAAGGTCTGCTGTAAGGGAGAGGAGAGAGAATGAAGGAGGAGGAAGGACTTGTCTGTTTTCCTGTGTGTGAAATGCTGAACTTCTAGATAGCTTTGAATTTCTGTGGAGAAGAACAACCAAGAGAGAAAGCAATGAAAGAACAGTAATTTTCTCGGGACAGAAGAGCACACCAGTGACTTACAATGTTTAAAGCTGAAGTGTCCCTGCACGACGGCCTTGCTTTATTTAAAAAAGATTTGTAGCAGATACAAACTGAATATGCTCTCTAGCAATTGCTAACCTGACCATGGTAGGGCTTCAGAGCATCACTTTCTACTCATAATATGGCTTCTATGACAGTCAGTGCAGACTTCTGCCATTTCATTCAACATCTTTCAGACCCAAGAACAGGTGGGAAAATGGGAGAAAGGGGGCTGCCTGTGCTCTACTCTTACATGACTGTGGTTTCTGGAAGCCTCCTTGGGTCCTGGTAGCATTGCATGTGCCAGCTGGATGCTCTGGGGTGAGAGGCCAGGATGTCCCTCAGGATGGTGAAACAGCCAGGAAAACATATTTGCCCATTTGCATCCTGGTCCTTTTGCTTAACTCAGCTTAGTGGAGATAAGTAACTTGGGCCTTCTGAGTCGTAGTGTCATCAGCTGAAAAATGGGGCTAATATCAAGCCTACCTACCTTCCAGAGAGTTGCAGCTAATTAGAGTTAGCATTAGTTAATGTTTGCACAGCTCTGGGATGTGAAAATGGCAATATCATGCTAAGTATTACTCCCCGTGCCTAGACACCATGATTCTTCATAACCAGGGCAGTCAATTAAATTAGCTGAAAGAGATGCGGGAATGAGGAAGGCGGAGGAGATATCCAAACATAATACTGTATGCATGATGTTCTGCAGCTGCAGAGGGCAGGGGAAGCTCTGCTCCTGCTACTCAGGGAGCCAGAGGGTGCAGTCTCTGTTTGTGTAGGAGAGCAGGTGTTCCCCAGTGGCTTTGCTGCAGCAATACACGAAGAGAGGAAGGAAAGGGCCAGTTCCTTACAGATTTCTGGGAACAAGGGCTCTGCTCAAACCTCAAATGGGCCTTGCTCATATATTTCCAAGGATACTGATTCTCTGTGATGTCTTTTTGGTTAAAGCCCTTAGGAATGAGACTGGCAAGCTGCTTGCTGGAGGTGCAGCGGTTTTTCTTCTAAACCAAGCAGAAATTGTAGCAGGTTGGCTGAGCTACCAGGCCAAGCTGAGCAGCACATCTAAATGCTTACTGCCTCCTGCCTGTCTGATGGCACCATCCTCAGCTGGAAACAAGGAAGGCTCTTCACAGGTGTCTGCATATGGCAAGATTTCACTGGCTACGGTGCAGGACAGCTCTGGGCATAATGCAGCCCAAGGATGTACGCTGGCTCCGCCAGGAGCTGTGGCCAAGGAGCAGACACCCAGGGAGAGCATAGGAGAAGCAGAGTAAGAATGAAGCAGCCTCTGTTCTCAGCAAGGCACCATTCTGAACAGGAAAGAAGTGCAGCAGGACTTGGTTGAAACCCAAAATGAGGATTTACAATTGCGTGGTGCCATTTCCCAAAGCTGGATTTTGTCCAAGATCAATAGCCTGGTTTTTGGCCATTGATCCAGAATGATTACCCATGTCAGGACTTTGGCTTGAGGCCTCTTCCAGGCGCCGTCCCTGGACGCACAGAGGTCTGCCCCCCTGCAGAGCCATGATTCACTGGGGAGGCTGAGGGAAGAGTGCCACGCTCTGAATCACCAGGGCTGCTTCCTACAGCTCCCCAGCGCTAACCTACATATTAGCAGAAGGATTGGCCACAGCTCCTGGCCAGCTTCCATCCTTTGCAATTACATTCTGTTGCCTTGAAACCCCCCTCCTCACACACGTGCACACACTTCAGAGGGACACAGAAGCTGTCACCATTTTCCATCCAAAACTCCTGCACAGTGGTGGAGCTGGCTCATCCTTCACAGGAACAAGCTCCATTTCAGTGCCACAGGACGTGAATTATGTGCCTGGAAGGATTATAAAAGCTCCTTGGGACCCTTTGGAAGGAAGATGCAATCTTGAGAGGTAAAGTGGTATTAAAATGTCACCTGGTTTGACTGCTGGCGTGATCAGGGCCTATGGCTTTGACTAGGGAGGTGTCCTCGTGACAGTGAAAGGCAAAGATTGCTGACAGTAAGCATATTCCATTTATGAAGTCATAAAAGTGTCCGTACTGGGCAACTGATTTAGGATTTTGTTCCTCCTTCCTCCTCCTCCCTTTGTCCTGCGGTTCTTCTTCAGCCTCCTCTCCACAGCAGCTGTTCTCCTCCCATATAAGCTGAGCATCTCCTGCCTTCAGGTGACTGTTTTCCCCTGTATCTCAGTGAATGATTAGTCCCTGTCTAGTTGCCTCCATAATTAAGTGCTGCTTGAAAAAATATTCTTGTAAGTAACCAAGGAGGTTGCTCCCTCTGCGGCTGTTGGAGTGTGGCACAGCTCTCTGCTGGCTTCTGCACCAGGAGGTGGGTGTCCTGTGCCGACGCCCATTCGTAGCCAGCGTGTGATATAGGCACCACATGCGCAAGCTGCCCTGCCTGCAGATGCCCCAGGATGGATGCGTGCCCATGGTGAGCTCCTTTGCATTCACCTGTGGGCTGCTGTCCCAGCCAACACATGGCTGCACAGCATCATTTGCTCAGCCCTCCCCATAGCTTCCCTGGTTCTGCACAGGCTTGTGTGCCCCTGACCAAGCACTGTGCCTCTGCATACATCCAGCTCACCCTTTTCTCTGCCCCTTTTTTCATTTCCCTGATTCAAAACCACCAGTTTAGCCCTGCCCTGTCTCATACAGCCCCTCGATAACTCCTCACATTAAAAGGAGGCTCACTGGAGAGGACTGGGATGAAGGGAGAGGTGGTGAGTGGAGAATGGATATTAGACAGCAATACAGTGTAAAGAACACCCCACCCTTCCTATAAATATCCTATCAGCTCCTCTGCTTCCTAGCAGCACTAATGAGGCTCAACAGGAGTGATGGAGGGTGACAAAGGAATCACTGATGAACAATCAGAGATGGTGCTCAGCTGTTAATGGGACTAATGAGCTGCTTTGCATAAACTGGGAGGGAGGGAGGAAGAAGAGCAGAAGAGCTCCTGGAGGAAAGGCCAATAGCAGAAGGAGCATTGCGAGGAGTGTTCTGCAGTGTGGCAGCACTTGCTGCTGTCCCTCTGTCCCTTCCCCATCAGGAGACATGGACCGCAGGAGAACCAGCACAGGGCAGCTCTCCCTGACTGGCACGGGCACAGCCTGCTGTGAACCAAGATGTAGCACAACATGCCCCAGCACACATGGCATGTCCTGTGTAGTCCTTGTGGGCAGAAAGGTTAATCCAATCACTTGCTGAGGAACGGGGGCAAATCTTCAATAACTCTGGTGGCCAAGGCATGGACATGTGGACCTCCAGAGAATACCTTACATTACTTTTAGAGATATCAAAATTAGAGCAGAGGTGTTGGAGCCAAAATGTATTCACTATAGCAGGCTGGACTGGTTCTCAACTTGTCTATCTTCTGAACTGGCACCAAGTGTGACCAGGCAGATAAGGTTATTATCCTGCTTTGAAGGGGATTAGCATCCTGTTCCCTGCCTTCTACAGCTGTGGGTGAAAAACCCAGGTTTCACTGGGAGCTGGCAGCTGTGGTGCAGCTGAGGAAGGAGCATGCAGGAGAAGGAGCAAGAGGCAGAGGCATGCCCTGCAAAGGAGAGATGCTAATCTGTGCCTCAGTTAACCAGGTATGGGCAAGGGGAGAGAGCCTAACCCCAGCTCACGCCACTAAGGTTTGGTAATGATTTTGTGACCTAAAACTCAGGGTGGCCTGCTGTACTGTTGTGATGGAAATGCACAAAGTAGATTCCCCAGCTTGAGAATGTGACACAGGCAAATCACATCGGGGTCACTATTGCTTGGCAGGTTACTTCTGCTTCTGTGATTGGTGATGATGTGAGACCAGAGAGACCACAGTGTCCTGTTCTGCCTCCTCTGCCTGGCTGCCTGTCCACCCAGCACTGCTGACCAAAAGCAGGAATACCACCTCTGTCACTCTGTCTCAGTCCTTGACCCCTTTGCTGAGGCTGTGGGCAACCAAACAAGCTATGATCTCTATTACAATCTGGTCTGACAAGTGTCTGCTAATAGCTGGCCTGTGCTCCATTAATGCATTTCCCTTTCACAAAGGCTCCCCAAAAGAGACAGAAGATGGTGACAACCGTGTGGCAAGAGCAGCAGGTTAGAAAGGCTGCAGTGTTGCTCTCGTTTGAATTCAGAAGCAGATGCTATAAATTATCTTGCAAATGGAGCTGTAGGAATGATTTTCTGCCTCGCCTCCATAATTTGTTGGCACTTTATCTAGGTGCACAGCTGCGGGTGGGGTGTCCTCGCAGGAGGGAGAAGGCACTGAGCTCTCGGCCCACTTATTAGCTTGTGCTAGGAGAGATGATTATGGGCTGGGTGCAGCTCCACCAGCAGAGAGGAGCTGATGAAAAACATTTTTCCCCTAAGGCAGGGTGTGTACAAGGCTGTACAGACTCCCACTCCTGCTATAGTCCCCAGCTTAGCGGGCATTTCTAGCATGAGATGAAACTAAAGAACCAGTTCTGTTATTTGGAGCAGCTTGTGGGCTATGTACAACCACCCAAAATTCAGATGGACCCCATGCTTCCCCAACTTTTGCAGGAAAGGAGGGCAAGGGAAGGGGATAATTTAGTACAAGGCGTATGAAAATTACAGTGGTGAATTGACTTAAATCTAACAAATTGGGAAGAGAGACTCTATGCCTTGGGGTGTTTGCAGGGAGGCTGTACCCTTATTCTTCACAGGTGTTTTGTATCTGCTGCTTCTCCCCCTCCAGTGTCCTGCATGTTGAACTCCAACACGTCAGCTCTTGAGTTGGGCCCAGGAGCATGTGATACCTATACCTACGTGCAGAGACCTGAGGTGAGCTGTGAGGTGGGTCATTTACAGGATCCTCATGCTGCTTATGCGATATTAGGTCCTGCCTCATCTGCTAATTCTGCAAGCCCTGAGTGCAGACCTCTGTGCCTTGCTATGAGTCTCTGTGTCACCGCCTTGCCCTCTAAGGGCTACTGAAAGTGTTTCTTCAGGATTACATTCTGGTAGCTTTGCACAGTTGCAGAGGAGCCCTACAGAAAATCTATGCAGGTTTTCTTTGACTCTGCATGAAAAATATCACAAGGAAAAGAAATAAGAAAATATGTGATTGGCTCAAAATCTGCTCTTCGTCTCTTCAAATGGCCATCATGCTGTTCTGATGCCTTATCAAAGAAAGAAATTTTCCTCTTTGGTAATGTGACAGGTAACGTGATGATATCCTTAGTGATGGTAGAGATACAAAGCTAGTTGAGGCCAGAGTCTCGTACACACAATAATGCAGATTTTGTGTGTCCCAAGAGCTCACAAGAGAAATCTACGATAGGGAACAGGGGCAGAACATGCAAACAGGATGGATAGGATGCCACATGAGTTTTGCAGTTACAATCTGTCACTGCCATTCTCGTGGTGGTGGTAGAGGTAAGATACTGGCAGTTACTTAGTTTGGATGAAAGAGGAACTGGAGCCCAGCCTGCAGCACTGAGAAGGGAAAGCCTTGTGTCAGAAAATTGCAAAGAGCAGTGGGAGGATGTTATCTACGGCCATCAGACTCTGCCTGGTCTGCTTTCTGTAACTGCTTTGCCAGCTTCAGACTGTGATTGGCATCACTGTCAGCTCCTTCTCCAGAGAAAAGAACAGATCCTGCTGTGTGCATCCTCACACTTCTGCACATTTTTCCCTTCAGGATGGAGAGGTGCTAAGATTGCTCATTTGGAGCACAGTTTTGCAACCTGTTTGCCCGCTGATGATCCTGGCACCAGCACCTGAGAACACATGTACTTGTTTTCTCTAGCTATTGGCACACTTCAGTCCCCGTTTGCCTTCTCCCCATGGTTCCTTTCCTAAAGGTTAGACAGGCAGAGGCAAAAAGAGGTGGAAGGACACTAGATAGACACTCCCAAGAGAAGTTTTCCCAGCGTGTCCTTTCAGGGTCTGGTCCTTAAAATATGGGAGAGAGAGGCTGCTGACCTCTCCCTCTAACTACCCTGCAGCTGATCAGTGTAGAGATATCGTCCTTCCAGCTGGTAAATGCTCTCCTGCTTTCTCTATGTAACATACCATTATGGCTGAAGGATGCTGGTTTTGGGTTTTGTTTTGTTTTGTTTTGCTTTGTTGCTGTTTGATTTTTGATTGTTTTTCTCTAATTATTTTTTATTTAGTTGGTACTGTTTCTACTTTGGGAAGAAAAAACCTTCACTGAAACCACAGTAGGCAGAGGAGAGTCAATCAGGTTCCCATGGCCATGAAGCTGCTGTGCTGCCTGCATTGACAACATCTGTATGACTCTGTTGGGTCTCAGCAGTTGAGCTATGTCTACTGAATTCTGCAACTGAACACATGGAGATACTGTTCTGGAGATATTCGTAGAGCTAAACATTTGGGTAGATCTCAGGAGCAGTAGATTCAATCAATTCTATTACAAACTTCCAGTGCAAGGTGTTTTGACCTCTTATACCTCATCCCTGCCTATCATCTGCAAAACAGTTATCTAAGTCTTCGTCTTACACTTGGATTTTAAGTTCTTTGGCGTAGAAGTTTTCTTTTACAACATGCACGGCAGTCTCTTCTTGGACTTTTGATTATCACCACGCTGTAGACAGTTTCAGTTAGTACTGGAGCTAATCACTTTCAGTAAGCAACGATCTTATGATGCTCTTTGCAAAAGGACGAAAGCTGTGCTTGGAGACCTGTTCTACTTCTTCTTATATCAGTGTTCTCTGTATTCCTAAGTTCTTATTTCACAGGCCCTTTTTCTCTTGAATTTTTCTCATGCTGTGCTACTGGTGCAAGATAGCAGCTATGGACTACCTCAGACTTGACGTACATATACGTGGGAAATTGGAGATGACAGATGGGAACAAAGTTCTCATGTCTTGGAAGAGAATGGCAGTGTTGCAATCCAAATTCTGCAGTCAAGAAGGATTTTAACTCAAATTTCTCTTGAAACCTCAGGCTATGTTCATTCGGAGAACAAGGATAGTGAAAGGACAAAACCACCACTTACTATGGACCCAAACCAATATAGACATTTGACCTGTGGTACTCACCCATGTATGCCTCATTCTCTTTCACCTATGGAGGCATCCATTTCTAGGGACTATGTTAGATCTGAATGTTTAAACATAGCAAGTAAAATATTTACAAATGCCTCCAGTTGAGGGAGAGGGTCTCTGTAATTATCTTCCATTTCAGTGGCATCTCTGACAGGAAAAGCCCTCTTTCTCTTGTAGATTGCTCAAGCAGAAGCACCATAGACCCCGTTACTATGGAAACAAAACCTTTTCCTTCTCATATTCCAATAACATATTGAAGGTTTTTTGGGCCTTTCCTCCTTTTTACTCTGCTTGGCCTTTCAGCATTTACTGTGCATCATATGCTGAAAGTGCAATGCTCTTATTCTTCAAAACCAAAACAAAAAGCAACCCATAAAATTGCTCTTCCATCTCAAATGACTCTCTGCCATCCTTCCATCTTATTCCTTGTCTGTCACTTGATGGCTTAGACTTTTATGGCAATCTAACTCAGAAGGAGCAATTTGCTTTGTGTGATACAAAGCTCCTCTGCCCCTGCCCAAAATCTCTCCCCAAGGGTGGGGAAGAAACCCTGCTGCTGTGAAACTGTCGTGCAGATTAAGTTTTTGCCTGTTACATAATGCAATTGAATGTCTTCTGGGGTATTGGGGGTGAGGAGATGGGAGGTGTAAGGATTTCCACTCATGGGAAGAAAGTGATGAAATATGCTCTCAGCAATGATTTCCATCTCTGCAGTTTCGATGCCTTACAGCCTCTACTGCGTAGCCTGCAATCTGAGCCTGCCTGCTTTGCTGCATAGAGCTGGGTGTACCAGCTTACCGTTCAGTTGAATAACACAACAGATGAAATTAAGAAGAAATCTAGGAGCGATTAAGCACGGAGCTTTTGAGATGGTCCTCACTGTGCTATGCAGCTGCCTGTTTCCTTGCAGAGTCCGTTCTCCTAACAAGCCCCGCAGTTCTCTTTGAACAATGCAAGTCCCACTGCAGCAGGATCTCCTCCTGTGTGGTTCAGGGGCTACTCCCAGCTCATGAAACATTTGTAAAAAGCCTGGAAAGGGTCTCATAGTGGTCATCACGATGCATCGCCTGAGCAGTCATGGCTGCACTTTAGATAAGCATTATTATGAGGACATCCACTTATTGCTGCTTTCCTCTACTCTTTATGCAACCCTCCACAAGCACGGTTTTGGACACTTTTGCTCTTTCCCACTATGCTGACTATGAAGAATTCAGTGTGTTTGGGTTTTGTTGCTTCTGAGTGTGTGGGAAAAACTGTCAGGCCTAGAGGGCAAATAGTGTTTTCTAGAAGATTAAAAAAAAAGAAAAAGGCAATTTATTTGAATACAGCAGCGATCTGACTGGATATTTTTTGCCTGGTCAGCACTGAAGGCATTCTCTGACCCTTCAAAAGAATAATCTAGGACATTAAAAAGCACTAGAGACGGCAAACGGTTCATGTGTTTACCTGCCAAGAATAAGACCATGAGCTGTGTTTTACTTTCACAGCTGAGATACTGAGATGGGATGACAGGAGAACACATAAAACAGCCACCACTCTTAATGGGTTTGAGGCCTGCTGCAGAAAGGGAGAAAAATAAAAGGAGGGATACTTATGATTCATCTTTTTCCTCCTTGGTAGTACTGGAACACATTCTAAACCAGTTATCCACCATCATCACTAATTCTTGATCATCTACAGCAGTTCCTTCTCAGCCTACTCCAGGAGAGGGCTTAGAAGAAATGTTACCGGGCCTTGAAGTGGGCATTGCAAGGATTAAGACTGCAATAGCACAGCATACACTTGTGACTGCTTCCCAAGAAGATTAGTCTCTGCTGTGTTCTTATCTGTGCTCTCAAACTGAGTCAGGCTGAGCTAAGTCATTACTTGGTTAGGAGACCCATAATTTGGGCAAGAAAATGGTTTTAATGGAAACTCAGCATCAGTGAAATTCCCACAGAGTCTGTGGAAAACGCTGTTCACAAATCAAAGGTGTGTGTTTGGCTGTGGGAGGTGCCCTCTTTCCGGGGAGCAGAACCACAACACTGAGCAGTTGAAGTCGTGAAGGACTTTGCTCCCCACATCCAAATGGCACAGGGAGGCAAAAGTGCTACACCCTACTTAGAGTTCACTGCCTAACAACAGGATTGTCTACCGCCAAGGAAAGTGCTTGAGACTACATGATTATGTAATTGCACTGTAAACTCATAATTGCTCATTGTGTTTCCTTCCAAAGATGCAGAGCTGAACAGAGTGTTTCTTATTTTGTAGCAATTACTGATAACAAATGGTTTAGTTAAAGCTTAGTAAAGATACTTTTGGTCAAAGCCTCTATTTTCCAGCATGGACTGGAACTTATTTTTGGCCACAGCCCAAAGAGGTGACATTTTAAAGTATGAATAAAACTAGCATAACAACTTGGAATCGTGCAAGGACAACTGAGATCTACATTTCCTATAATTCCTTATGTTGTCTGCTGTTTTCTCATTATTTGGATCATCTCAGTTTGGTTAAACAGCCAAATAAAAAGGCAAGACTCATCTTTCTGCTACAGTTTAATGCCTTGAAGAAGCAAGGGACTGCTGCTGGGAGTTGAGGTGTGGGGCCACACCAGCAGAGATCAGACTGATGCTGCATGAGTGAGGCTGAGATGGATTGCAAAAAGCTGGGGGAGTTCCATGGGAAATGTAATCATCACACTGGTGCCAGTCACAGTTAATACAACTGGGGCTTAAATTCCTTTCATCAGGGTTATCAGAGAGTGATCAGTGCTGGCAGGAAAAGGGGAGCGGTTTAAGCAGATGGGATATCTCTAATCTTCCTGTAGTTGTGTTCGTGCATTGGTGCCATGAGGGTGAATAATCTGGACATGTAAATCCCTTGTCTACACTTGGAGTGTATCCAAATGGATGTCAAGGTAAACAACCACAAATCCTGGCTTGGACTGTCTCCCCTTGAGGCCTCCAGTGATGTCACCAGGCTGGGTGACTGTCTGCGGAACTATGGTCCATGCCAAGCGTGCACAAGGTTTAACCTCTCTTGTGGGGAGAGCAGCCCTCCCAGCATGGCTTTCAGGAGGTAGCTCATGCTCTGGCACCCAAGATGGGTGAGGTCCCACCTTCCTGTGCCAGTCTGTAGCCTCGCCTTACAGCAGAGAAGGGCTCTGGCACTGATAATGAGCAGGAATTTGGGACAGTTGGCAGCAAGTGGGTGACAGCCTCTCCCAGGAGCTTTTGTGTGCACATCACTTTCTCCTGGTGAGGGTCTGCGCTCTTTAGACAGCAGCAATGTCAGGCTGCTGGTGCCTAGCTGAGCTTACTGCTACCCCTAATTCTTGTGATGCACCTTCAGCCTTTGCACCAGGGCTGCTTGGCTTTAAGGGCATAAAACAGAGAGGTGTGTGCCCCTCTGTGAGAGGGATAGGAAGACGGTCTGGTTTCTGGGGAAGAGGGAGGCTGCCTGTGAGTGCTGTCTGGTTGAGGTAGGAGCGCACAGAGCCCACCAAACCTCAGCTCCAGTTATAGGTGCCTAGGGTTATCCATCAGACACCCATCCATGAACTTGGCGCTAGTGGCTCCTTTCATCCCTGAGCCCACAGTTGTCACAGTGCTGTCCCAGGGCTTAAATGCTTCCTGCTTCCCTGCCTATCCAGAGGCTGCTTCCTATCTCCTCCTGCAAACCAGCCTCAGCCTGCCTTCCCTCTGTACTCCTCAAATCCTGCTCCATCCCAGGCTCCTCCTAACTTCCTAAGAGCTGCCCAGATGATAAAAGAAATTTGCTACAACTCCCCCACTTCCATTTTTCAAATATGCCCCTCTTTTCTTCATTCTTGTCATGGTTGATCCAGGGAACAACAGACCCAGAGCATCCTGCAAGCATGCAAAAAGACACAGGAAGCACTTGCAAAAATTCCTCTTGTGTATGAATCAAAGATCACAAAAGAAACACATCTGGAGAAGACTGGACCTATGCTAGTCCTATCATGGTTGACTTCTGGTAGGAATTTAAGCATGTATTATTATTATTTCTTGACTCCATCATGCGTTTGTTTGAAAAATGAAGGGTTTGGGGGTTTTGTATGGTACAGAAAGAAAAGAAGCAGGCCCAGCACAGAAGAATGTACAATCTCTGAAGAAAACAACAGAAGGAATAAGAAATACAAGGGGAAAGGAACTGTCCTGTCAGCAAAAAGCATGCCTTGATAAGTTGCATTTGTTTTATGGCGATATGTTTTATTAATGATTTTTAACACTGTTTGGGCTTGCTTAAATACAAGTTTTATACAGATCTAACTAAATTGGTTTACAAAACAATTGAATTAAGTCAGGCAATCTCTCACAGTGCAGACACCTGTATCATTTTAAGTGGTTATATTGGCTTAGCTTGTACCAGTAAATCATCCTTCCTTCACTGCCCAGCTCCATCCCCCAGCAGCCTGTGTGCTTGCACTGCAGGTGGCTTTGCCTCCCTCTCTCCCTCTGGAACGTGACCCCATCCTGCTGCAGCAGAAGAGCACTGAGCTTGCAGAAGGACCAGGGGTGAGCAGACCTGTCTCTCTGGTGGGCTTTTCGGGAAGTGGAGGCTGAGAAGCACAAAGAGGCAGAGAGGAGGGTGAGTGGCTCTGCGGACACAGTGCCTGCATCAGCTCAGGGATGCAGCCTGCAGTTGGCTGCAGGGGAGCGCTGGCTCTCCCCACAGCCATTTCAGTCGCAGGAACAGAGGCCCAAGCAGCTCAGAAGTTTATTCAGAAAGCAAGCAGTGCACATGGAGACACCGCTTCTGCATGTTTTGTCACCATGCTAGCTCATTTTTCCTGTCTCAAAAGGCTTTGCGGTAACACCTTGCTCACAGTGATGCTATTTTGTTGCCTTTGGCTCAGGCTGAGGAGAGATTCCATGGCGGGTTCTGCAGTGTGGGCTCAGAGAGGGGCAGAGCTCCGACTGCCTCTCTCAAACCAAGCACAGCCGCGCGCCACCGCTGTCAGTTTTGGACCTTGCTGCGCTTCCTGTGTTGCGGTACCAGCAGCGCAGGCCGGGGCCGCGCGGGGCAGGGCAGGGCCAGGCCCGCCGCTATGGGGTCGGGCCGCGGCGCGGCCGCTGAGGGAAGCGCTCGTGCCGGGCGCCATCAGGGGGCGGCGGGCGCCATCTCGTGGGCAGCGGCCCAGCGCGCCGCACCGGGCGACACGGCTCGTCGGGCCCGGGTGCTGCCCACCATCGTCACACCCCAGAGGCCCGGGCAGGGGCGGCTGAGCTCCGCGGTGCCCGGTGCGGTGCGGGCAGTGGAAGTCGCTACCGCGAATGGGGAGCATCTCCCTCCTAGAGTCCCTCCCCAGTAGTGAGGGCTGCCTCCTGCTTCCTCCTCAGGCACCCCCTGCCTGGCAGCGCAGCTCACATCCTTTATTAATTTCTGCTTCACACTTCCTCTTACCTCACCTCTCTGCTACAGCCATCCAAGATGTTCATTCTCGCTAGGGCATCTTTCCCAATCTGGTACATATCAAGCTAAATGAGGCATAATTAGGAATAATTATGACATGACATGGTCTGGAATGAGAAGCAGATGGGGCTTCCCTCAGGATGCTCCAGGTTTGATGTCAGGGAGGAGGGGACGGGGACAGAGGGGAGACATGGCAGTCTGTAACGATTTGCTGGTTTCCATCACCTCCGCTGGCAGAAGCTGGAGACAACATGGTGCTCCATAACGCTCTGCAGTGAGAGCAGTGCATGGGTCTGTCCTGAGAGACGCCCATCCTGGCTGCTGCAGCTGTGTTCTAGTGGCTCTACAAGGCACTCATTCTGTGTCACAACAGTGCAGCAGTGCTTGTGTTTGGCCATGTGTGCCTCTGACTGCCTTCTATGCAAAATTACCCTTAATGTCACAGTAACGCATGGAGTTTTTCAGCAGGAAGAAGATGAAAGTCTAAAGTTGTGAACGTTGATTCTTGAGTGCAGACAGAATACTGGTGCTGAACTGCAGAGGGCAGAAAGGTGTTTTCGCTCGTCCTCTAAGTCGTGTCCATTCTGAAGGACGCTCAGCTGCTCTGTGTTGTATGATGAGCTCTACTAGAAGAGCAATATTTGAGGGAAAGCTCAGCCCTTGGCTCCTCTGTCAGATGCCCCTTGGAAGGGTGGTGAGGGAAAGATCCTTGCTTGTGAAGTTTCTGTCATGTTTGCTTGCCTTTGTGCCTGCACAGAGGCAGGAAGGAGCATGGGGTTTGACTAGAGGTGTGTGACACAGTGGACAGGAGGCAAGAGGCCATGCTAGCGCAGATCTGATATCAGGTTGCTTGGGAGTCAGGATTTATGGTGGTACAGGACCATTGCGCTGCTCTCACCTTCAGCAGCTCTCTGCCCAGCCATGTTTCCAGGGCAATGTCTGACATGCTGAGCAACTGGTTTCCTTATAATGGTTGCTGTACAATCTTGACTACAAGGAGAAGATCCGGAGGGAGTAGTTTCTTCTGTTTCCTCCACACCAGAATAAATCTCGCTCATTGTGGAGAGGAGTTTAGCACTGAGATTTTCAAGCTGCTCCTGCTTCAGTTATATAGACTTGCTGTTCCCAGCAGACAGCCCTAAAAATGAAGGCAAAGTGGGACTTTCTTAAGAATGTTATTGGAGATGGATGGGTGCACTTGGGAGCACTCAGCAGCCATAGGCTAGTTATTCTTGGACATACAGTTATCCCGTATCTGTTTCTCTTCATCCTACAGAGCACTGAGCATGTGGTACTGTGGTACTGCCCTGTTCCTGTCTGTCTTGTGTTCAGAACCACTGGATTGCCTTCTGGATGTTCCTGTTTCTCCCCTTTTAATACACAAGGAACCCAAATTATTAGTTTTGTCCAGATGCCTAATTGTTGTATAGCTAAAATTAGAATGATGAATCGTACCCCACAGGTCTAATTCAAATTTGAAAATGAAAATCAGATATTTATGTCATTTGGACATTTTCAAAAATGTCCTCACTGGTAAATGCAATCATCAGTACTCTTCATACCCCTCGAGTATGAATAGCTCAAACTTGGCTTCTAAAGAGATATTGCTTGGCTTCTCCAAGAGATATTGCTCATGAGCATAATGCCGTTGTTTGCTTATACACTGTGACACATGCTGTGTTCACACACACTGATTGTGCCCCCCTTGGGCATCCTAGATAGCACTTTCCCAGTGATGGCATCTTTCATCATGTCCAGTTTTAAGAACTATTTTCATCGGTAAGACAAACCAAGGAACATTTTATGCTAGAATCATTCTAAGAATAGAAGTCTGCTGGATATCTATGCAAGATGCCTTCTGGGTTTGTTGCCTTGTGGGCTTCAGAATCCTTTTCTTGAAAGTACAGGTAGACACTCTCTTTGAGGCAGATCACACTGGAAGAGTCCTCTGTGCTGGCTGTTTCATACAGCCCCACAGGTTACAGACTTGTAGCAGTATATGACGGCGTGGGGACAATTCAAGTCAACGGTGGTTATGGAACACAAGTAATCTCACCTGCTCTGGCCTGCTGGGCACCTAAGGGTCAGCATCTGTACTTTTGATACCAAATCAGATATAAGAAAGATACATGTGCCTATGTTTGACTTCTTATGAAATTTATAGAAGCCCCCAGGTAAGTTAGTTAACGAAGAATGATGAGGAGATGCCTACCTCTCTTAGATACTTTTTTTTTTTTTTAAATAAATACTTCCATCTGTATTTTTAGGTTTCTGCGTACCTTTGTATATGTGATCTGCTCTCATTTCTATCATTCCAGCTCAATTTGAAAAACCCAGTTTGACACAAGCAAGTATCCATTCTAGTTTCTGTTGATTCTGGCTGGGAATTGCTTCTAACAAATAGAAATTATGGGGCAGCTCACTCCAGGTAGGAATTGTTGTCTTCACTTTTGTTTCAACACTGCAGGCTGACCCTGGTAAACAATAGATAATGCAAACTACCTCCACTTTATCTGTGCCTTGTCCAGATTTTTGGCACTTTGCAGATACAGGGGCATAGTTCCGTGTGGGAGAGTTGGAAGAAAGCATATCATTAACTGTTTGCTAATCAGATATTGTAGAGACTCCTGATTATTGACCAGTCCCACAGTGTTTTTGTACTGTCTTCATCATCCTTAGTTATAGCAGTGGGTAGAATGCACCAGTAAGGTTATTTGCTGCTCGGCATATGGCTGAGTTTCACCTTGAGACCTCAGTTCTGTCAGCAGTTTAAAGATTAAATGCCACCTCTCTAAGTGACTGTCAGAATCACCACAAAAATCACCGAGAGGTAAGAGAGATAATCCCCTAGGAGCTTCTCCATTGATCCTCCCATGGTTCCCAAAGCAGTGTGTAGCCCTGAACGCATGACTGTCCATTTCTCCAGATTAATTGATTTAGTTACATATCCCCTGGGCTTGTCAGGGGAAATTTGTATCCTTGGAAAGAAGTAAAAGTCAAATAAGAGGTACTCCAAACCATACCAAACAGCATTACTCACTGCAGTAAAGTGCAGGTATCTCCTGGGACTGAAAAGCAGCTGTTTCTGTTGGTTCTGCTGACACTAGCCCCATTTCACTGTCTCCCATGGAACAGTGCATGCTATGCAGCTCGGTTTTTTCAGCTGGCATCCAGCATAGAGCATAAAAGCTGTTGTACTGGAGAAAGATAATTCTTTATGACTTCACCTAGGTTTAGAGACTATTCTCCCCCTAGACAGCTGGCAAATGGTTGTGTATATATATGCAGCACCCTTGAGAATTGTAAGACATGCCCTGAATGATGCTCTCCCAAGGAAACATTGTTTTTTCTCTCTCTTTTTTTTTTTCCTTCCTCCACCTATTGTTTTCTCAAGTGTCTGCTGTTTTTTGATATTCAGCCTGTGAAGCAGCAAGGTGGTTTGTAGTCCTGCATGCAAAGACAAGTAGATAGCAGTCACATCACCAGGACCATGTTCATGGGCATTTTCTCCAGACAGCCTGTGGAGAAAATATTTGCTTCTTTTTTTTTTTTCTTTTTCTTAATTGCACAGGAGAAAATGAAATGAATGGAGATTCTTGCCTGGCATTTTGCATTCACAGGCGTTTTTGTATGAATTAAGGAGTCGTCTTCAGCCAATCATTTCTCACACATACCCAGAGCCCTCTGGTGGTCGCTGAAGATTTTAAATTGCTATTTTTTTAAATTTTCAGCAGTTCTGTGTATTAAAAATGATATTGTTCTGTTGCTCAGTAATGTTGACTTGGAAAATTGTCTTGGCCTGAGAATGCCGTATTTACTCGGCAGGCAATGAAAGCCATTGCTGTGCAGTTAAAGAAAATTTGGGGAGTGTTTTGGAGTTGAGAATCATTTCAAATTAGCATGTACTGAAACTTTGACTTTGCCATAACTTTTCCTTTTAACCCTCCAGTTCAGAAGCTGATTTTTAACTGCTTTCCAAAGGTGTCTGACTGTGGAGGAGAACAGAGAACGTGGTGGAAGAAAGGGAGAGAAGGGACACATGAGAAATCAATAGAGAGTGCTGCTGAGTTTTCTAGATTCACCCTTCCTTTAGCCTTCTCCAGCAGTTTAGCTGAGACAGCACCACTGGCTGGCTGGTTAGCCCAGATTCTTAAACACAAGATTGGCCATGCTTGGTTTGACCAGAAAGCAATCTCTTCTGGTGTCATGCTGCCAAGAGACACCGTGATCAGAAGGTGGTTCTCCAAGGTTAGAGTTGCATCATGTGCTCAGGGTGCACTGATCTCTGTAACAGCAATCTATGGAGTAGCCCTCTGCTTGGCTGTGAAAACCAAACCTCCCTGTATGGGCTGTTGCTTTGACCTGTCTACAGGGCACAAGGGATGTAATTTTTGCAGATCTGTCTAGAGAAGAGTAAGTAGTTGCTCTCCTTTAAAAACTCACAGAATAGAGTCAACTGGCATGTGGTCTCTCCCTTTGGGATGTCTGTCATGCAGGGTCCTTCACCCCTGTGCTCCTGGGGCATCCCATCATAGACCAGCACAGAATCTTTGGAAGAAATTGCCTTGTTCTGAATGAATGGGGCTGTAATCTGTGTGCTCAGCTGGGGAGTGAAAGGCTGTTAGTGGTAGAAATCCAGCAGGGAACAATGAGGTGTTTCCTCTTTTGTCAGCTGAGGAAGGAGGCAGCTGCCTCTTGGGAGGAAGAGGCAAGGGTCATTTAGGAAGGAANAGGAGAGAGGGAGGGAGGGAGGGAGACTGGCTTGTAGCTGGAAAAGAGTAAGTACTGCTTGGGAAGGCATGTGATCTTTTTAGTATTCAACATGCAGTAAGTTTTTGTGTGTGTGTTTATGTGCATGCAAACCCAGGGGAGATTAAAAACCTATTCCCAGATGGCTCAGATAAACCTACCCCTCGTACCTCGGAGGCAAGGCAGCCATGTTGTCCCTTTGGGATGCTGACGGTGAGTGAATGCTATGGCAGCTACACGACGGCTCTGCAGGAAGCAGCAGGAATTGTACAGTGCTGTGGTTCAAATGTGTTGCAAAGGCCGTCCATACCGAGCTCATTACTCAGTGGTTGCAGGGCAGAATTATGAATGATGTGATGTGTCCAAGGCCAGCCAAGCAGCAGCCAGAGGGGAGATCTGCTGCAGAGCTGGGGCCAACCTGACGCTGCTGCTCCTGCCATTGTGCTGAGAACTGCAGCAGATTTGCATTGCTTGTTTTTTGGTTAGGCACTACCCCAGTATGATTACTAACACGCTACCTATCTACTCTTAGTGGGTATCAGAACGATTGCAGTCACTTATGAAATATTTCTCTGGCAGCGCTAGGTGTCTGAAGAAGAAGCTGGAGTGGTGGAGAGAGGAGCTATGTGATTTGTATAAATTTTCTCATGACATGAATTGAGTCTTAATCTTGTTGTTGAGCTGGGTGGAAGTTCTAGGAACCAGGAAGTGGCCTGGTAGCTTGGCTAATCTCTGGTTGCTGTCCCAATTGTACACTGCATAATCTCTCAGCCATGTTGCATTGAATAGTAATAATAGCCATTACCTGCCCTTACAGGCTGCTGATAAAATTGAGTAGATAATCAATTAGAAAATATTATGATATTGCAAGCCAAGCACATCTGGGCCTGGTCTACTTTTGGTGATGAGATTTGGGTGACACGGCAGATGCCATTAAATCCTGTCTGTGACATAGCACAGCGCTAATGGATTTTGTAGCCCTTCTGTGGTCCAATCATTTGTATCAGGCAATAGAATCTTAATTCTCTTGCTTGTTAGCATTTTCACAATGATACGGCTTAGTTTGAACTGATGACCTTACCTTTCTTTAGTCTAAGCCAGCCCTGGCTATACGCTAAAAAAAGATTCTTTCTTTCCCAGTCTCAGAGAGAATAAAAATCAAATCCCTACAGAACAAAGAGCCTTGAAGTGCTGCAGAGCAGTAGGAAGCCAAGTCAAGCCACTGGACAGCATGAGAGCTTTGAAAGCCTGTATTAAATTGCAAGCTTGCTGAATGAGTCTCCTGAAGAGATGTCACCTTTCATTTGGAAGTGGAAACTTGTCCTCCTTACTGTGTGCCTGCACGTGTGAGGAAGGCAGGCAAGGCAGTGGAGGGCCAAGGCTGGCCTAGCATCACAGACTCCTATCAAGAGCAGAATGCAACAGGTTAAGCAATTTTCATCAGCTGAGCCAGTCTTTGCTGGCTTCTGAGGTGCAGAGGACTCCACTCTCTGTTACATCCTTCCAGACAATAGTTGGCTGTTTTCCTCCATCCTGGTCATCTTTCACATTTCTCAGGTGGTAAGGGACCCTGGAGGAAAGATAATTTATTTTGCATCATAGGAATAGTAACATCGTATTTTTGCTTTGGAACATTGTAAAAAAGGCCAGTTCAGAACTTCTAAAAGAAACAATCTTGAGTTCCTCTGTTGGTTAGAAATACGAGCTAGCAAGGCACAGAGTTGAAGTCTATAGAAGTACTGTGATTTACATGCTACAGGAAAATGCCTTAATTTTCAGAGACTGTAGCCTCATCTCCAGAATATTCCTTTTCATGAATCAAAACTTCAGGTTTTGATTTAAATATACATATATATATATATATACACCTCCATTCTCTCCCTCTCTTCTCCATAGCCAGGCATGATGGCATTTTCTCATACACCTGCTGACAAGAAGAGCTGGGCTACTTTTCTCCAAAGTGGCCTCTGTCCTCCTTAACTCTGCTCTCTTCTTCCAGCTGCTGTGGGGCCAAGGGCTGCTTGAACCGCTCTAGTGCTGCCAGCTTAGCTCCCACTGGGCAGTCAGAGCCTCTCTATGTTCAATAAACTATGTAACAGCCTTAAGGCATGAAGCTGTGGCTGCTACTCTTCTGGCATTGAGTTACGTGAGGTCAACACTTACTGTATTCACGTGTGGTTCTGTAGGACAGTGCACTTGAGTCTGGAAAGGACTTTTCCACTAACATTATTGGGAGCTGGGAGGAACTGCCCTTGGCAATCTACTTTTCTCCTTCTCCATGGAAGGAACACAGATAGACAGGGAAAGGGGAAGGGCCCTCTTCCATCTCAGCAAGGAGAGCATGAGAATTTGGTCTGTGTATCTTTTAGGGCTGTTGCTTTCCTGATGTTTTTTCTGACAGGGCTCTTAATTCCTTTTATTGATGTAATAATTGATCTCCTGACAGTGCAGCCTGAGATGCTGCTAAGCGTTTCCAATGGGCTCAGATTAAATGGCATAAAATTTCTCTGTTCAGCTGTGAAAATGCCTCCCTGGAATTATCTTACAGGTGAGATCAGGATGAGGTAGGCTACCTCTGAGTGTCTGTAGCACTTCAGAGGAAAAGGAAGCATCCTGCGGGATGTTATTTAGGGATAACCTTCCCAGAGGGATACTTTCTGTTTAATCCTTGCCACTTAGAAGCTGGGTTTTATGTCCTGCAGTATAGAAAAAGCTCTTAAAAATCCCATCCATTGTAGGATGTATGAATCCTGCTCTATGTTTTGCTGAATTCTTAGCTTGAATGGCATCTTCGAACAATAAGTTCCATGCATTTTTTAGCTGCCACGTGGAAAACATTTCACTGTACCTGCCTCCATTGTAACTGAATGCTCTTCCATTTCCTGCACAAGGCAGTAATTTTGTCTTCTCCGTCCTTTGATATTTTTATCTATTGCAGCTCTCACTTCTTTATTGTCTCCCGAAACCAAGCAAAGCCAATCATTCTCATCTCTCTTTATGCCATAGTCTTTGTACTCCTTTGCTTTTTACCTCTATTTCTGGTTCATTTTCCTTTCTGTGATGTCATTCTTGACATCCTGATCCCAGTGAAGTCAGAGGCAAAGTGATTGGATGGCTTTGTTAGCACCTGAGTCTCACTCAGGTGCATTACAGTTTTGTCTTCTGTTATTTTCATCCTATTCTTACGTGCATCTAAAACTGGCCCACCCACCTTTGCAAGTTACTGATGCTATCAGGTACTAGGTTTATTCCTCAATTTGGGCTTTTCTTCCATAGGAATAAGTACCTACGTGCTGTGATAACTTTAATTGCTTGTCAAGTCATTTGCAAAAATTTAATAAGAAGCTGCTGTTTGCTATCCAAAATGTGCACTCAGGTTCTCTAGGATGAATTATACTGGAAGAAGTGAATTTGTTAGCCTTATCAGAATTATCAGCTTGCTTTAATTTTCGTGAAGATAATGATTTCAACTTGGCCAAGTGATTTCTTTCTTTTATCCCTGAAGTCCTTCACACCCTCTGAAGAGTTAAATCCATCATGAGACTGAGAGTTTTTACAAAGATGCAAACTGATATTTAGGGTTGGCTTTTTCTTAAAGAATAGTAGTCTTTGCTGTAGGCACCTAGGTCTGTATTTAACTGAGGGAGCAAATGTTTGAAAAGGTACAGTTGTCTTCAGCTCTGTGATGCCTGAAACGCTGAAAAATGAATCACTAGGGTGGAAGAAGTGCTTGATTTTATTTTTCTGCTATAGCCCCAGAATGGTGTCAGGTTGGAATCTGCAAATTTATCATTTCAAACCAGCTCTTCATATGTATCTGCCACATGGATTCCCCGTTCCCTTCCAGGTTAGACTTCAGGCCCAGAGTGCTGTGTGTGGGCTGCAGCAGATTCAGGAGCCCCGCCATTCATGAATTCTGAGGTTTTTTTCTGCCCTGTCCCTTGGTTCATCTACACGCTTCAGATCTCTTTCCTGGGCATGAATTCCATCATTGTGACTTTAGACACTTGATCCCTAACAGATTTGGAGTAAATAAACAGCAAAAACGCTGATGAGGGCAAGGATTGTAAAAATAATTCTGCTGGAAACAGTGAAACCACAGTCAAAAGGACATAGACTGATGTACCTACGAGTGAATGTGGGCTGGTAGGAGACTGCTGAGCTCACGGTCTGTCAGACTGACCAGAATTGCTTCATTGTCTCTTCTTATTCATCTCCTGGTTGGTATCCATCTGTTGTCTCTTGTCTTAGCATATTAATTTAGGCTTGTAATTGCATCCCGTCATCNAAAAAAAAAAAAAAGCTTTTGAAGTAAAAGAGCGTTGAAATTTAACCCCATCCATTTAACTCTCCAGTCTTCATGTTCTCCCTCAGCTCTGTTCCCCAGTCCCACCCTTGGCCATTCCGCTCTGCCAAACAGATGTACCTTCCTGCATTTCCCATTTCACAAATCCATGTCACCACTGCCCTGCTCCTATCCCCGTTTCTCACATATGTCCTGTCGTTGGCTGTGCACTGGCTGGAAGACTCCTGAGAAGAGCTTGGACTTCAGGGGTCTGTGATGAGGAGGTCTGTGATGGGAGCTGTAAATGTGCTCCTGTTGAAGAGAAACTGGCAGACAAGATGGAATATTTTTTTGCATAGTCAATGGCAGGACATCTGCTGTTTTCCTGCCCTTCTGTTTTTCATTAGGCTTCTCTTCGTTCACCCTCACGACCTCCCACACACATGCAATAGCCTCCCACCTGGGAGCCTCCAGCAGTGCCTCGCCTTTTAGATAGCTGCCCCTCGTGAAGATAGTGTCCGTGGTCACTTGCAGGTTTCCTTGAGGGGCAGGAGAGGAGGGTGTGTGGGATGGAGTTGTTCACCTTTATCCTAGGCTCCATGGGGTTAACCTGTCCCATCAGTGACTTCCTTGCCAATGTGACTCTCCAGGGTGGCTTTTACAGTGCTGAGGAAGGGAAGTGCACAGGAAGGAGTTAGCAGCTCTCTCTCTGCAAAGCTGTCTCAAGGATTTTGAGCCTGCTTTCCCTTGAGGTGACCAGATGTGATGACTGGGTGACTTGCTTGTAATGTGAGGGCTTGAAGAGTCACGTTATCCACAGAGGCTCTCAGGTTTTGTATGGAGGCATGAGGGGCTGGAGATGGTAGCTCTGGTAGATGTGTTTGTGGGTTGAGATGCTCCAAGGACTGTCCTGATGCGTGATCTTTGAGCCCAGACTTTGTAAACTGATGAGCTGTTCCTAAAATGAGCCATAACCTCAGCCTGATTCCACAGCATATCTTGTCCCAACTCCCTCCTTCTCAAATAGCCTTCAGTCTCATACTGGTAAAATCAAGTTGCCTTCTTCCTCATTAGGATCTACAAATGTATCAGGATTGTCAGCTTCTGAGCCTTGTCTATGTGGGTCTTGGGAATAAAATGAGAGTAGAACTTGAAGGGATGCTTAAAGCGAAGAGTTAGGTACTGATATCAAGAGAGAAGAGTAAGCACCAGTCTAAATTAAATATTAGAGCAATGCAAAGTTTTTGCATCTTGAGGGAAATAAACTTGGAGCTGGAAAGGCAAGCTAATCCTGAAGTAGCAGGTAAGCACCTTATTAGAGGCTACGGTTCTGAACCATCATCATCAACCTCATTAGTACATCTTTATTATGAATTAGCTAATCATTCGCAGAACCAATTGTAACTTAAGAAACTGAAGTGGGATATAAATAATTAAATTCAGCTTAAGGGTGCATAAATTGTTTAAAAATTGCCGGATCTGTATTTCTTAGCATGTACAGAGCATTTCATCTCATTTGTCTGTTTCTCCTCCTACCACTCTGAACTCACAACGGCACCGTTTTAAAAGAAAGCTGGAGGGGTAACAAGTGCTTTGGACAAGACCTATAGCCACATTGCTGACAAATCTCAGACAGATGTGTGGTCTGAAGATACACGCTCATGTGCCAACTGCAGGCACAGCTGAAATGGGAGGTTTCCTGGGGAAGCAAACTGCCCAGAGCAGCAGAATGGTCCTTGTGAGGGGTAGCTCAGGCTGTGCCTGTGCGAGAGGAGACTGTACAAGCCTCTTGAGCTGTAAGCACTGGTGGTCTCTGCTTCCTAGCACTACAGACAGACTGGGGCAGCTTGGATGGTGTGTCTGCCAGCAACAGGTTTGATGATACTTGTTCCTTCTTTTTCCCCAGATGGGGTTTGTCCCACCAACTGCTGCTACCCTCTCCCATCACAGTGGCAGATCCTTCATGGTTAGTGGCTGGGACTTGGTGCTTTCACTGCTGTTGTTTGGAGTTGATATCCTGCCAGGGAAGAGAGGTATTCTGTGTAAATACAGTATTTCCAAGGTCTTGTCACAGCTAACATATAAGACCTTTTGTTCTGGATGTCAGCACTAAACTTTGCCTATGCACTGGGGCACCTTTGAGTTAGCTCTGAACCTGTCTCCACAGGCACACACATGCATGCTTTGTACTTATGCAACGCCCATTAGCAGGAAAGAACACTCAGTATAAACACATACACACACAGAGCCATATGGACACATGCTCATTAATTGAAACCAAGCCCGTGTACTGAATCTCTTTGTTAGCATCCAAATCCTGGCCAATCTGCTAGTACTTATGAGATGCAAGACTGGATCACTTCCATTGTCTGTCACTTAAAAGCTGAAAATTATTTTGCTGGCCCCCAGCCCTTGCTCCTATATTCTTTGAGAAATAGCATTGACATTTTGTTTGAATGGACATGTGGGTATATTTATATTTTGTGCACTATACTACACGTAAGCTATAGCTGATGCTTACTCCTATGCAGATGGTTAGCTCAAGGCGTACACATCACTTAAGTTTATTGTCAGATCCAGCTTAAGTAGATTGAAATGCAGTGAACTCCACAGGAGGGAATTTCTCCCTGTAAGTACACTGCACACAATGAAAAAATGGTCTTTTGATGATAAACAGACTTAATTTGAGGAGCAATGTTGAGTAACCATGAATGTCACAATTAAGTTTGGTGTGAACTTAAATTACTCGCTTTGGCATCCCAAACCACCCACTGTGTTTGCACACGGCATTTCAACACAGGGCCATGCCTCACTGGGCAGGCACAGAGGGAACAGCTTTTGGGAGAGGTCAGAGCTCTGAAGCAATAAGAACTGCAGAGTGCAAGTCTTTGACTTGTTCACTACAAGTGTTGGAAAACTTGAAAACAATGAGATGGATGTACTCAGGCTGGACACAGAGGGATCTCGATGTTAAGGCTTTTAAATGTTGTCAGTACAGTTCAAAGTCAGTGCCTGCTTCTCCTACTTCTTTCTGTGTGACACTGAGAGGAGTTGGCTACAGCACCCAGTGCACAGACCTCTGCATCTATTTATGGAGACCAGTTTTGCACATGCTACTTCATTGTCTTCTCAAATGGCAAGAGTATCTTATGAGGCCATACGTAAGGAGATGTTAAAATCCCTCTCCAGTATCTGAGGTCTAGACTTGTGAGCAGTCTCCCGTATTCTGCGTCATGTGTGTGTATACACATACATCTCCTGATTGCGACTTGGACATATAAAATTCTGCTTTGGAAGCCAGGGCTCCCGTACTCTCTGTGAGCAGCACCTAACCTTCGAACAGTCCAAACACCAGTTTTATTTCTTCAATTTTTTTCCAAAATATTTTGTCTGCAAATCTATGCTAAAAGAGCCTTTTTTTGGAGGAGGTAGTGAACTGCAGTGACCAAGAGTTGAGTTAGTAAGCCAAGTCTGTTAGTAAGCCTTGTCTTTGCCTAGCAAAGGCAATGAGTGCAGGGGACAGTCCCAGGCATGGTGACTTGAGAAGAGTGATTTGGCAGAGAAAGCTGACTTGCAAGCATTTTAAGTCATCCAGTTGAATCTATGCCCTGCACCAATGTTTCAGACCATAATTTTCCCAAGGACTTGGTATTTTAAAACACACTATATGTATTTGATCTATTTTCCCTCTAAAAGACTATCGTGAAGATTTGCCAGTGATTTACTGTGCCCGTACTGGGGGGAGGGAAAGCAGATCATTAAGTCTCAAATACAGCCTGCCATCTGGATGGGCTCAATGCGCAAGAAGGCGTAAAGTTGGGATGCAAATTTGCGGCACTTGGTTCTCAGCCAAGACAGAGCTTGTGCTCAATTGTTTAAAAGAAGATCTACACAGACATGAGTTATTGCAGGAGAGAAAAAGGGCTGATGGGAGCCCTTGGGGTCTGTTTGCAGAAAGCACCACTACAGCTGAAACCCATGGCAGCTGTGCTATGAGTGCATGGAGTTTTCTATACGTGGGCTACTGGTGTCTTGAAACTGGCACCTAGGATTAGTTGATCCTTTTGACCTTTATCTTTGTATGCTTGTGTTTCCCATCCAGAGGATTCACATCGGTGGGAAGTTTCCCAGTGTCTCCTTGGTGAGGCATCCTGACCTGAGGTCACTGTTGGCTTAAGGAGACGTGTACAATTTTCCTTCTACCTCTGTGTCTGGGCAAGAGGATGAATAATGATAGCCATGTTGAGAACATTACAGTGGTTTTGTAGCAACCCTGCCTTTTCTGTCTGCCCCTGCCATGGACTCTATGTGATACTGAGCAAACCACATAGCCCCAACTGTTCTGCAATGGCCATAAGCTGATCCATTTTGTGTCTTGGGGCAGCAAGTCATAGAATCATAGAATCATTGAATCATAGAATGGTTCAGGTTGGAAGGGACCTTAGAGATCATCTTGTTCCAACCCCCCTGCCATGGGCAAGGACACCTCCCACTAGACCAGGTTGCCCAAAGCCCCATCCAGCCTGGCTTTGAATACTTCCAGGGAGGGGGCACCAACGACTTCTCTGGGCAACCTGTTCCAGTGTCTCACCACCCTCACAGGGAAGAATTTCTTCCTTATATCTAGTCTAAATCTACCCTCTTCCAGTTTATAACCATTACCCCTTGTCCTGTCATTATCTATCCTTGTAAAAAGCCCCTCCCCAGCTTTCCTGTAGGCCCCTTCAGGTACTGGAAGGCTGCTATCAGGTCCCCCCGCAGCCTTCTCTTCTCCAGGCTGAAGAGTCCCAACTCTCTCAGCCTGTCCTCGTAGGGGAGGTGCTCCAGCCCCCTGATCATCCTCGTGGCCCCCCTCTGCACTCGCTCCAACAGCTCCACTGTGGTTCCCAAAATTAAAGTCACTGTGGTTCCCAAAATTAAGGGTCAGCACCACAGATTTTTGGCTGTGATCAGCTTGTGAGTCAGTTCCTCTGTCTCTAAAATGTCTGTGAAATGGTTTGGTTTTGTAGGGGTGACTTGCAGAAAAAAAGTCCTTTTGAGTTCAGAAACTGCTCAGTGGTAACAATGAGGCAAATGAGAAAGCCCAGGAGGGAACAGGATTCTGTATGCTGTGCTGTGCACTGCTAGCATGCAGATAAGCATGGCCACAGAGTGAAAGGAAGGGAGCCTCATCCATGGAGCTCTCCTGTGTGCTGAATGAGGCAGCAGGTCCAATGGAAAGGGGAAAAATATAGGATCAGGCAATTAAAATTGCACCTCTACTGTTATTTCTGCTTCTAGAGTTTGATCTTTCTTCCATGTGGTATCCAATCAAGAGCATATCGGAATAAAATGCTTATTTTTAGAGGCTCTTGTAGGGTTGAAACATACATTTGATATCAAAAGGCATTTCCTGTCCATATTTGAAGTTGGTGTCATGCTATTCTGCAGCAGTTTCTAGTGGAAACTGTTGATGTGTTTGGTACACTTCCATTATCCATCACTCTGCTCTGCAGTTCGGGAACTGGAAGGAATGCAGGTGGCTTCATTTTAATATCTATTTAAAGTGTAAATGTCTGCAGTACCCTTTGAAAAGGCAAAGGTTGTTGGAAGCTTTCAACACTGGTGGGAACTGGGAGTGCACATGGGGTAGAAGAGAATGGTAAATGTGATGCAAGACAATCGCTGATGGTCTTGATGATTAAAGCTGAGACCTTTGTCCTTTGAGTACCTGTGGGAGGTCTGGAAAGTGGTAGTAGCACTGGGAAGCAAGAGAAAGGTAGTCCTCAAGGAAGCTGTGCAGTGCTTTGCCTGCTGCAGGGGTGGTGTGCAAGTGTCAGCAAGCCCATCCCTGGCAGGGTTAGGGATCACACCGGGAGAAGGGCGCTCTTGGTTAAACAATGGTAAGAGGCACCCACACGGTGCCTGTTAATCTGACAGTATTGTTAGTGGTCGTGCAGATAGTAGCCCTGTTCTACATACTGGGAACAGTCAGGCATAAGGTTTTGGAAGACTCAGAAGGCAGAAGTAGCATAATTTCTCTCATACTAGAAATCTGTCTTTCCAGACCTGGTGGAGGTGACTTTACAGCCGTGCTCTCAACTTTTCTAAAATAGGATATGTGAAACTGTAAGAGTTGAGATGAATCCATGTGTACAAAGGATGCTGTTATAAATAGAGCGATTACAGACACTGAAACTGTCAGATCTCAGGTTCTGTAGCTTCTCATCCATTGCACCTCCTCAAAGGAAGAGCATTTTGATGAAGGAGAAGCTCCATTTTGGTTGGATCCCATTAAGATCAGTGATCCTGGGGAACAGGGCAAGGTTACATTGTAGGAACATGGATCTGTTCTGTTAACACCACCCAGCCTGAAACATGCATGGCTATGCAGTCAGTGTTTGACACCTACCTGAATTACATCTACATCCGACTCTGCCACAGTACAAAAGCTTTACTAACATTTGGAAACGTGTGTAATGATCAGGGAGTTAAGATGGGCTAACTTTCCTGGTTGTGACTTGTCTGAGGAAGTGATGCTTTTATCTACAGCATATGTGTTGACCTAAGTGGCATTGATTTTCCCCTGGACAGTAAAGGTTTCTTGCATGACTTCCAGCTTGCTGCTCTGGCAAGCTGTGCTTCCTGCTCTGCAGCAGGGAGAGGGTAGAAGTCACTCTAGGGAAGGATGAAAGGAAAGAGTCATGGTAAAAAGCATCTGATTTTCATTCAGCTTCTCCTTAGAAGCAGATATTGCAAAAGTCTGTTTTTTCCCTTTAAGCAGGAAAATAAAATGGGACAGAGAGAACTAGCATGGGAGACGTTCAGCTTATGTACTTAGTATGTGTCAAAACTATATTCATCTGAATGTTCATGGGCTGATGTGCAGTAACTGCTCCTTTGGCACTACAGGGAGTTTCGCTCCCTGGCTTTCACTGGTTCTTCTCCAAAGAACAGTGGATCTGGATGTGGCTGTGCTTGATTTTTCATGACCAATATCTGCTTGTTAGGAATCTTGACCCAAACGCCCCTGTTTGCATTAAGTAACACACATTAAGTAACATTAAGTTACATGTCACATTAAGTAACGTGGAAAGTTTCACCCTGGAGGCCTGTCTCAGCACTTGTTGCACAGCTGAAGCAGGCATCTGCCCAGGAGAGCAGCTGGAGAGATGGTGAGGGGTGAAAAGACCACTAGCCTCACCTGTGCTAGCACTCAGCAAGTGTGGCCTAAATGGCTGATTCTCATGGCTGTAGGGTAGCTGGATCAGGTCTCTTCAGCCCTGCCCCCCACTGATCTCCCCTGAATCACCTGCTATACCTACAACCTTCCTCTTTCTTGTCCCAAGCCCTGTCCAGCAGGTCCCCTCTGATTTCCCACTCCTGCAGAAGCAGCCTGGGAGGTGATGGCTAAGCGAGCTGTGTGCAGAGGCTGCAAATGGCTGGAGGGGAAGGAGGTTTCTGGGTCCACGTGAGGAGTTAGGCTGAGGGGCCAGAAGCAGACACTTGTCCAAAGCTCCGCAAAAAATCCCAGAACTCCCCAGAGCCACTGCTCTTTCCTGGACATCTCTCACCCCTGCTAGAACTTTGGGGTCTGAATCAAACATTTTATATTTTGCAGAATTCTTTAAGTGGGGAATTTTTTTTTCTTCTCCCATGCTTAGCTTCTCCCATTCTCAGCTTCATCCGTCTCCTGCTTTTTGGGCTCTATCACACTTCCACACCATGACTCTCCTTTCCCAAGAAAAGACAGCAGTCAAGCCTTACTACAGACATGCAGTATACACTAGGGACTTCTACATTTACTGCACTGCAAATACAAACTTTGCGTTATTGCAGCATGTTCATTGCAAGTTGGACTGTAGTCTTTCCCTCTTTGGGCAGCTCCTGCACCCTCTCCATTCTTTGCTTCCAGCCAGCTTGCCCCAGCTCAAAGCAATTTCTCTGCCTCAGCTTAACAGCAGCACAGAGCAGAAGGGATGGCATTACCTGCAGGACTGAGCAACAAACTCATATCACCTTGAGACCAAAACGGCTCTCAGTGGCCAGAGAATTGAGCCATGGTCATCTGTTTGGGCCTGATGGCTAAAAAGGGCACACTCATTCCCCTACATTTGTAAAGTAGGGCTTTTTCCTCCATTTCCATTTTCCCTGTGAGTTTCTCATTGGCGACAAATACTCCCACTGTGTTACTTCTTAAGTGGGACAAGCTGCCCCTGACATGCCTTCTTCTATGAGATGCTATAGGCCAGCAGGGAGCCTGGCTCAGGGCTGCCAAGTGAGCCTGGGGCATGCTCCCAATTCCGAATGATGACAAAGCATCACCGGCCTTGGCTGGGGCTACCCATGACTCAAACCATACAATATATTCATCAGAGGCACTGCTGGGCTTGCACTGACCTCTAGTGACAATCCAGGGGACTGGGGACTTTGGCTAACAAGGTGCTGAAAGGGCATGTGCAGGTCCTTGTCGCTGAGATGGTTAAAACAGTTCACCTCAGTTTTCAGCAGGATTGTGGACATGAGCCTCTGCTACTGCCTTGGAGAAGTTGTCCTTCTGCCAAGTCCTACTGTCTGTATCGGCTGCTCTGTACACTTAGACAATTGCAGTGGGTCTCAGGTGTCCCAGACTCCATTTACTTGCCCACTGAAGCTTTTCTTTCTTCAAGCCATCAGGGCTACAACAGTCTTCCTGTTTGCTCTTCCTGTCTACCTCTTTCTCTCTCTCACTTGTACGTCTGATCTTCCATTTCCTTGCCCCATTCATTATGGCATCTGATGACTGATTGCTAGGCCACCCTTCTGGCTTGGTAGTGCCCATACTCTTTTTAGCTTCTGGGATGGGCCTGAGTACTTCGCTTCTGTTCATCACCTCTGTCTCAACTTTCTTGCAGAGCTTATCAGCCCTTTCCAGATCTAGGATGCAAAGTGTAGGGGTTCTGGTTTCTTTACTATGAAGTAGCTTGCTGTGCTGTGTGGTTGGACATCCTCTATGCAAAGTACCTGAAGCCTCTTCCGCTTCAAAATGCAGGATGGAAGCTCCCTCAATACCCCTCCCTTTAGCACTTCTGTGTTATGCTCTCCTGGTCATCTGTGTGAGCGCGACCGCACTCACAGAGCAGAACTCTACAGCACTGCCTCATGCCCTAGACCTCACTGCAGATGGATTCATCTCTGTTGCCCACATCCTGACCCTGGGAGATCAGATGAAGCACGTTGAGTTGTCATAAATTGCCACTGAAAAGCATGCCTCCTGTTCTTGCCTCTAGGAAGACGCTGCTGGAGGCCCCTCACCCTGTGGGTTGACTCTCCTGGTCCCTTGTTAGCCTGATCCACATGAGAAGCCTGAGAGGGGGAGGAAAGGAGGAAGGCTGCCAGCTACAGCCTTCTACACTAGGTTGAGCAGAAAGGCAATCAAGTTTCCTAAGCAGTGTAACAGATGACAAGGTGTATATTTATCCCAGATACCCACATACTTTGAGTGAATTGTGCAACATGAGATTTGTCATCATGCATCAGATCACTGGTGTATCTAATCCAGAACCAGGGCTCTGACAAAGTCTGGGAGCTCAGCTGCCTGCAGTGATGCACCTTGCCAACTGTGCAGTGCAGGAACAGAGGGTCTGGGATTAAAATTCCTTCCCAGTTCCTCCAGCAACCAACTGGTACCCTGGCTGTTATTATCTGAGAAGTCAGAGCTGCAAATGTAAATAATCAAAAGATTAGGCAGCCTTCTAAGGACAACTAATGCAGCTACAACATATACTTCTGAGCTGCCCCCTGAGCTGGATGTGTTTTGAGTGGAAAAACTTTTAATGTTGATTTCTTCTTACTTTTCTCTGATAAATCACTCTTGGGCTAACTGCATCCTGGACGTCAGCAGTGGAGAGTTACTGAAGTGCTGGAAGTGACCCATAATCTTTTACACCACTCTCAGCATCAACTTTTATGCCTCCCATCATCTCCCCATTCTTTGCAGGCTTGTTTTCTGTGTAGTTGTTGGTTTTAGTTTGTATTATCTTGTCTTTGCTGCAAGGGAGTCAAGTCATTCTCTCACTCTGGGTGTGCTGGCAGGCAGCTGCGTTCTGTAATGGTGCTGTTGCGTTTGTGTTTCCAGTGCTGTCATCACCCAACATCCCAGAAGTCAGTTACTTTGCTTGGCCAATTTCAGCTTCTGCCTTTCACAGAGTAAGAATATCCCTTGAACTGTCTGCCACAGCTTTTACAACACCCCTCTCAACACGCACAAAATATTTCAAACCTGTTAATGGGAACACTTATTGGACTGCTTCTCCTCAGCCTGCATAGCCTAATGCTGTGGTCAGAGTGAGAGTGCCTCTTGCTCTTGTCCCCTTGGCTGTCTCTCATTTTTAGCTCCTCCTGCAGCTCCCTGCTCTGCTTACATTATGATGAGTACGAAACTGGCTTTCACCTGTTCCTCCTGAGTATGGCTAACAAAATGGTTGGTGCTGGGCACTGTCTCGTTATACCAAGCACCTCCTGTTTGGAGAACTTCTGTTTACCCTCATTCCTTAGGGACTCTCAGGAAAGCTGGGTCTAGCAGAGCTTTCCTCAACGCAGGGACTCTGCTAGCTCCTGGTGTGAATTTAGTTAGTGCTGTCGTGTGGTCCATTTATTTGGTCTGGCTGATTTAATGCAGTCAAATGCCACGAATTAGTGTTTGTCAATGGAAAATCTTTTCCTCTTTGCACTGTGTTGGCTTTGTAACCTGCAGAAGAAGGGCCAGGGAGAGAGAATCCTTCAGGGCATGGATACCAGCCTAGCAGTGGGAACGCTCCAGCAGAGCTCCTTGGCTAGCATCCCTCTGCATTCCCTGCCTCAGCCGCTAGCTCACAGCCCAACTGTTAGTGGAGGTTTGTAGTCAGAAGATCCTCATACCCCAGCGCCTAACTGGTCTCTGGTTGCTCTGCACTTCTAGGAGTGCCAAGAGGATGAGGCACAGCAGGATTCCCGGGATCTCCTGAGAGAAGACAACTGTTCATCCATTGCACACCGTGAGCCTTCTCACATCCTGCTTTGTATGAGGTCCTTCTTTGGTGAAACTTCATCTATTACAGATTCATATCATGCTTTTGCCCTTGGTTAGCATGTCTTACGTTTCCCTAAGGTGGCTTAATTGATTAAAAAGACAAAAAATCCTACCAAGCAAATTCCTGCTAGGTCTCACCTCATTGCTCACAGGATTGTGCCCCAAGTTTGGTGAGACCTGCCTGTGTCCTGAGCTTTGGACTCTTTGCACAAGTTCTAGAGCTGCTATTGTGTTTGGTCAGACAGATCTAAGGAGGACAGAGCTCTACCAAGTGTCCCAAACCCCTTGGTGATTTTGCTTTAGGGATCACGTGTGCCTTGGGTTGATCTAAGACATAAATATTGCAGCATCTTAGGCACTAGTGTTCACAGACATGAGATTCTGCCGGAGCAAGAAAGTACGTGTCCAGTTCTCCTGGATATGAAGCAAAGCCTGGCTGTGGGGCCCACACTATCTGCTTAAGCTCACAGAGAGCCTGAAACAGGAGCTCGAAATGTTGTTCTGCTTCCTTCTCCCCACCAAAATGGGAAATCTTTAGACTGACAAGTGTGAGAATGTGGTAGTTCTGCATTGTCCTGAATGAGTGAGCTGTGATTCAGCAAATACAGCAAATACTTCTGTTAACAAGTATCTGAAGTACTAATGAAAAAACACCAAAGCAAAATTTTTTACAATAAAGGGAATCAGATTTTATTTTCATACCCTTAAAGTTAAAAATATGCATTTCAAAATATTTACAATGACTATATATGAAATAACCTTTGTTAATGAAACACCAACATACAGTACTAGAATATATCCACCAAATTGATAAAATCTACATAAGAAGAAAATGTAACAGAAAGAGAGAGGGGGAGAGAGAGAGGTAAATAGTATCCTAGCACAATCTGCACCTGTACGTTTTTCGATACTCTCTGCCTTTTAGTTATGGATGGAGCCACAGGAAGTTTTGACCTCTTGTGCCTTTTAAATTCCGCTTGCGACTGAGATTCTACAAAGTGATAGAAAGGCCTGAGTTGCAGCAGTAACAATGCCTGACTTTCCCGTGCTAGCCTTTCACATGGGTACCTTGTATCAGAGAGCAGACACAAAATCTCTCAGCAACCCCAGGAGGTAGGTGTAGGCAGATGGAAAAGCACTGCGTTAAGTGACTGGCCTAAGGTTGTGCAGCAAGGAGCAGAACTCGTAAGTCCTGTCTCATCTCTCCAAGTTTCTTGTTAGGGAATACATTTCCTCTGCTAACGTGTAGCATCTGCTATTGAGATGAGCTGTGTCACAAGGTGGGGCTCTCAATTAATACCATGTCCTGGGTGATGACATGAAAAACAATGCCTACAGGTGTTGCAGCGCTGTTGCTATGTTCTAGGGCTGAACAGAAGATTTTAGCGTAGACACACGCCCAAAGGATTCCCTTCTTGCACGTGCATCATTGAGCAACTGCAGTCTCTATAATTAGGAACACTTATGTACCTCCTCCACCCTCTCTCTTTCTCTCTCTCTCTCCATCATCCACACTTGGATATTTGCCCTTCTTACCTGTATTTGATTCAACCATGGGAACGTCAAATAGGAAACAGAACAGCAAAAATAAAAATAAAAAAAAAATAGCTGCCATGTTCCTGTAGTATTTTTAATACTCATTTAATATATTTTCTATTGGGTTGTTTCTCCATTTAATGTCTTTAAATTTCATGTATGTGCATATATATATATATAAATGTAACAAAAAGCCCATCCCATTTGTTTCAATAGACAAAAAAGGGGTTGTAAGCCTCAGTGCCCAACCCGCAAGGCACACTGAAAGGTAAGTGGGAAGGGCTCTAGACAGGGAAAAAGATGTAGCCCTCATTTTTTTAGTGCTCCTCAGTCATTGCTGCTGGGCTTGGATGTTTGTGAAGTTATGACATAACTTTGCAGAAAAGGAGAATAGCTGTCTGGGTCACTTGTAGATTTCTTCTGGTGCAGCAGCCCCAGGAGTGAGAGATCAATTGGAGCTGTTTCTCTCTCTCTTTGGTGAATGAGTTTCTGAGCATTCTAGTTTTGTTATTTTTCTGTGGTGGTGGCAGTGGTGATGATGGTGGCTGTTTCTGTTTTTTCTAGTGGCCCAACAGTTCTCTCGGCAGAGCAATTCTTTCCCACTCCCAGCAGCCAACCCTCTCCCCAAGACTCCCATCAGCCTTATTTTTTCCTAAGAACAAGGTAGAGGATGCCAATGACGAAACTGAAGCAAAAGCAGATCCAAGCCAGTATGAAGCTGTAACCATGGTGAGAACTTGTCAACCCAGACAACGTGCCTGTGAACCGAGCTGTGTAAATGGAGGCTCCAATCAGAATGCACAGCCCTGTAGGAAGGAAGGGAAAAGAGAGAATTGGAAGATGCACAGAAACCAGCATCGGTTTCTGCAGGACATCTGACATACTGCAGGACATCTGAATTAATATTGTCCACTGAGATAGTAATGCATGTCTTGTGTCTGAGAGAGGGGCTGCAGCCCATGAGGCTTATTTCAAGAGAATTTCTCTCACAGACATGACGACATAAGAGACTTGGGGCTTGTTTAGTGGATGCCATGGGGAATAAATTTTCGTTAGGAGGGAATCATTAATAAGATCTGCAGACAGTTCGGTGCTACGTGTTGAATCCCATGAGCAGCAGCTGTCTAACTGTTTATTTCCTTGCCCTCTGAAATACTTGAATCTTTTTTATCATTTTTCAAAGGTATTTTGCAGAACTCACTGGGATTATCTCATGAAAATCTGGAAATACTTTCATTATTTAAATTAAATTAAAAATATGTATAGATCACTTTCCAACTCCTCTATGCTTTTCTTTTAATCAAAAAATTGGGCCAGTGAAAACTTTCAGCTGGCTGACAACATTCCTGATGGCTATGTGTGGCAGAGCATGGCTACTTGGGAAGCATGCAGAGCCATCGCGAGGCACGCGTACTTACAGCAAACCAGCATGATGGCTCCAGTGATGTAGAAACGTTTGCCTTTCTCCAGGGTGAACAGTTGGACAATGAACATTACAAGCGCGATGACGGAGAAAATGATGGAGAGGATCATAAAGGCTTGCGCTGCTTTGAGGGAAGCTGTGGACACAGAACAGATTTGAGAAGGTCAGGGCTCAGCCTTGGCGTTGCATACCAAAATCTAGTAAGTCATCACCACAACAAAAATGCAGGTATTACTTACGCTCATCGCTGCTGCTGACTGAAAACTGCCTGCAGGTGTTATTGCACAGCAGCCAGAGTCCCCACGAGACTCTTCCTACGTTATCGCTACCCACCATCCAAACCTGAAACATGAAGACACAACTGTGTTATGAGGGGGAGACTCATGTCAGATTAGAATCACAGAATTGTTTGAATTGGAAGAGACCATTAAAGGCCATCCAGCCCAACTCCCTTGCAAGGCGTGGGGACACTTACAGCTAGATCAGGGTGCTCAGAGCCCCTCCAGCCTGACCTGAATGTCTCTAGGGACAGGGCTTCCAGTACCTCTCTGGGCAGCCTGTGACAGTGCCTCACCACTCTGATCATAAAACATTTTTTCCTTATATGCAGTCTAAATCTCCCAGAACATGGTAAGGGGAGCAGCCATAGCCCAAGTGCCACAAGACGGAGAGCTGAGCGAGTCAGGGTGTGCCAGTGACAGCCGAACAGGCGGGCTGGGTGGGGGCTGGCGCAGGCTTTGAAAGCCAAGAGGCATTTAGTCCCGACAAAATACAGGACAAATCTGTTCCCGTGACACAGTGGAATAGCAGAGATTATCCTCTCCCTTGCCTAGCGTGATGGCGAAGGAGACAGAAAGCTGCGACCGCGCGGGGCCGTGCTGGCCGCTAGGCCCTGGCCCAGGCCTCGCCGCGGAGCCGCCAGGGGTCACCATCACCCCGGGCACGGCGGGAAATGGCGGCGGCGGCGGCCTCGCCCGGCCCCAGCCCTCTGCTCTGCGGCCGAGGGGCCCGGCGCAGGGTGCCCGACGCGCTGCAAATGGAGGGCGGCGGCGGGGCCTCCCTGGTGCCAGCGGCAAGGCCGCTGCCGCCGTGTGCTCGGGCCGCAGGCTTTCCGTCGGTGGTGGGAAGGAATAACGTGAAGAGGTGCACGTGTGGCGGCTGAGCTGCTCCTGGGAGCGGGCTGTTGCCGTAACGCAGGCACGGGGGGGTGTGTAATTATGTAACAGCCTGGCGGCCAGATGGGATGATAAATACCACTTCAAAGCCATCATCTGCTGATCTCTGTGCTCCTCTCTTGGTGTTCAGGTGCTGCCTGAGGAGGAGGCACAGCAGGCACAGGCTGCTCCCCACGCTGCTCCAGCCACCTCTCTGCTCTGAGGACAGTTTTGACTCTTGCCTGCAGACCCAAGCACCCACCCGCCTGTCCCACTGCCAGCCCTCTGACTCCTGATGCAGAAGGTGACAGCAGCCCTCAGCAGCTCTTCCAGGGTGGTCCCTACTTACGTTGGCGATGGTGGAGACGAAGAGCATGATGACGGTGGCGATGTGAACCACAAAGATGCCAGCCAGTAGCACCAACATCTTGAATCCTTCCTAGGCGGTGTCACCAATGCGGAGAACTCTGGAGGAGAACAAGAACAGAAGGAGAAGGTGAAGGGGAGGGCTGAATTAAGGAACAGTCTCATTGTAAGCTTTATTTACATGTGACAAAACAGGTTGATCATAAATCCACTCTGGAAGCATGCAGGCACAAAAAAAACATAGCTAAAACCTTTGTCAGAATCTGCAAGGAAGTTGCTCAAGCAGTTAAAGAAAGCCTGGAGGTAAAGGAACCAGACTGGGAGGAGATGTAGAACAGGGTTAGATAGCTTTGGAGCATTTTAAAAATAGCCTGAGTATATACATAGGTTGCTTAAATTGGTGTGTGGTTACGTAAAGTAAAAATGACATACTCCAGGAAGTGGAATTTTTGCCCATGGAGGTCAGGAAAGATTTTCTCTTCCTGTTGTCCCTTTCCCTTTGGCAGTACAGCCCCCTCCAGCCAGTCTGGGACAACAACAGGTGGTGCAGAGTGGAGGAGTGGGTATTCCTTCAGTACATCAGGTGCTGAGCCCTGGTGGAGAATGGACCGGGGATCTGCCCATATGCAATGGCTCCTCCGTTTTGTAAAGAGCAGAATAACCAGAACAGAAATGCCACTGAGATGTTCTGGGGTAGAGGAAGATGCGTAGGTTTGCAACAAAAACTGCCTGTTTCCCTTTTAAAACTTGAGGCATGCAGATTACTTTATTACTACAGTAAGACTCTCTTGTAATGCAAATTTCTTTTTCTTCCTGTGTACCCTGCAAGCTTTTAATTTTTCTAAGATTCATTGTCATTGATGAACATGTCATTGGAAAGACATGGTTTTTGGGATGGGTATGTACTTTAGATAGCTGTCATGGCATTATTTATCAAGGCTGTTGCCTTCTGCCCTGAAAATGTGGAACACAAGGAACAAATCTCAACTGTGAAAGCAAGTGCAGTTAATTCACCCAAAGTGAGTAAGCTTATTTCCTCTCCTTCCAGGGATTTATTAGCAGTCAGGCAGTATAGCCACAGAAATAAGGAAGGAAAGTTTGCTGGCCCACCCTGTGAACATTGGAAGACTGCTTCCTAGAAAGTTTCACAGGGCTGTGTTGCTCTATTTCTTGGTAACGATGCTACTGAAGAGCAGTGTCAAGCATTTGAATAATGTTGGCTGTCAAGTTATTTTGGTGCAGGTGACTCAGGTAATAAGGTTTGATGCTGTCACCATTTGTACAGGGTGTGGTAACACTGTCATGGAACAACACAATTATATTTATGATGTCTTTCACACAAATTGTGACAAAAAGCTTTGTAAAGTCTCCTAAATGTTTTTTTTTCTTTATTTACTCACTGACTCCACCTTTTCCAATCCTGTTTTTCCTTTCATTGTAGCTGAATGTGGGAGTGTATTCCTGTAAAGGGCTGCAGCTATTTCTTGCACTGCCTTGGATAGTTTCCCCAAACCACAGTGGGCAGGCAGCCTTCTTCTCCATCGGTGGCACTTTGTCCAAAGCCAGCATTAGCTGGTGACCAAGAGTAATTCCTTGAGTTCAAGAGCTCAGGGAACTAGCTTTGTTAGGCACTCCTCCCACCCAAGTGAGATCATTCCTTAGATGTTGTCCTTAGGTTTAGTGACCAGTCCTATCTTCTCAGCCAGATCTTGGCCACAGTGAGGTCTCTCTCATGTGGGGGAACTTAGGGAGTTTAGCCCGGGCTTGCTGGATGTGGGCCTGGCTTGATCACCTGCTTTGAGGTGTCCTAGCAAACTTCCCCTTGCTCTATGACTTGGATGCCCTGGATACCGATGGTGACCTCTTTTGTCACAGTGCCTCCCTTGATGGTCTGGGAGAAGTACAGCTGTAGGAGATCCTCTCTGACTGTAGTGATGGTCATTCGTGCATGTTCAGCATTGGTAGAAGCCAGTTTCTCACTACTGTATGCAGGGTACCTCATAAGCTCATCTGACCTGAGCATTAAAACCCTTCTCATTGACTGGAAAGGATATGTGAGTTTCAAGGTGTTGGATGGGAACTGATTGGATAACATCCACTTGAGCTGAGAAACTATTGCTCTTGCTGTGACTAAGTTATATATCTACAGCAGGAACTGTGAATAGAGCATCTGTGCCAAATGCTCCCATCCCTTTGACTATTTGTCATCCTTGTTTCTGAGTACCTTGGTTCTTACACATAATGTAATGAATGCTATTGCCACCATGATGTGCTGATATGTATACACCAAATTGTGGCAGACCTGCCTGCTGTGCCTTTGCTGAACAGTGGCTAAACTTTCTTCCTTTCCTAGATAGATATACTTTTCCAAGTTTCTTTAGAAATGAATTTAGTAGTTCTTTTGCTGATTATTTTTGAAGGCCTTCTAAAAAGCTCTGTACTTGAAAGACTGAAGATCTACTTTCATGACACCCTAAAGGACTAGAATAGTCCTTCAAAATGCCTCATCTCTTTGCATCCAGAAAGGAAAATGATGGAGAATGTGACTTTTCAGTGTAAAGAAAGAACCACACACAGATCTCTGGCCAATACACTAAGAGAAAACCAAATCCTTTATTCCCTTTGTTTTTTTGTTCTGCCCCGTTCTCGCACTGCTTGAGAGCACTGTTAGTTCAGGTGATTTCAATGTACCTACTTCCTGAGAACGTCAGCACCTTTCCCTGAATACACATGCTATCAAATGCAACCACCCTGGGGATATATGTTCATAGCTTAGTTTTGAATCTTTGTGAGTTAAAGCGCAAACCTCCCTCTCTATTCATTCACTTTCCCCTTCTTTCATCTCTCTCTTGCTTTTAAATAAAACACTAAAGAACAATCCCAAAGGAACAGTGATTGAATGGCGTTGAAATAGAGTCATCTGTGTCTCTGACTGTACAGCATGGACTTTTCCTCCCATTAGACAGAGAAGTTGGCAGAGCGTTGGTGACTGACAGGATACTCTTTCCATTTGTTAAGTGTGAGACATCTTTCTCCGCTACAGGGTGGGGTCACATTGCTGGAGCAATAAAACACAATTGCATGCAAATGCCTTTTCTAACATTCCCCATCCTAAACTGCAGCTGGATTTGGAGTTCCTTAGGCTCTTCTTCGATTATGAGTCAGTCTTAGCCTTCCTAGAGCTGCCAGTTTTTTCCACTGACTCACCCCAAAGCTCTTAAAGCCACAGTTGTTTAACCCTGCAAGTGTTCAGGACAGTCTGTTACTTTTAGTGCTGCTTCTCAAGAACCAGTCAGTCAAAGAGGTTGTGAATCCTGCAGTGAGCCTCCTGGTGCATCTTTGCAAGGTGAGACCCCACCTAACACATGAAAAACAGGGCTGAGGCATGAGAGTAAAATGACTACTGAGGCAGGACATGTGGATGGGGAAGAAGGAGCCAAGGTCATGCACCTGCTGAGCAGCATGGTTGAGTCAAGAGAGATCTTGCACTGATGACAGCAGACTGTGCTGATGGATTAGGAGAAATAACAAGTCCCACCAACAGTAACCATGAATGACAATCACCGTAGCAGCCTTCAACAGAAAAAAAAACCCAAGAATGGGGTTTCTAGGTAAGCATGAGAGACCCTATCTACATAGGCACTATTTATCTATCCATGCAAGTGTGCACACACATGGGAGCAGTACATCTGCTGCATCCTAGTTCAAGTTCCAGCAGTCAAGCACTCCATGAAAAACTAAGAAAACATTTTCTCATGCAGGCAAAATATAGCCACCCCTAAAGCCCCTCTGTCTAGTTAAGTGTTTTGGATCCTTCTGGAAAACCATGTATTTGGATCCTTCTGGATCCAAAGTGTTAAGTGTTTTGGATCTGCCTGGAGGTCACTCCAGAAAAGAGAGTCCTTGCCCTCAGTTCACTGCTTAGCGTAGCATCAGGATGGAATGCCAAGTGCCACTTGGAGATATAACAAAGGCCGATAGCATAGTTCCTCAAATACAGGGAGTGGGTTACTCAAGAGGACAAGCAGATTAGGTAGTGGTCATTTGCTTCTAGCAAAGAGTGCATTGCAGAGAAAAGGAGTAGAGGGCAAGTGTACAGAATGTTTCCACAGGAATGATTGGGTTGTTTGGTTGAAAAATCAGAGCACTCTCAGTTAAATCTGAAATATTCACATCTGAAGGGTTCCTGAGGAATGGAGTTGCATATGACTTACGCTCCCGTTCTCCACTCCAAGAGATTCTTGCTTGGGACTGCCTGTCCTAGGATGAGTTGAGGTTCTGTGAGAGATGCTGGCTGAGGGGAGAGCATGCAGTGTCCAGAGAGCACATGACATCTAAACTGTTCCTCCTGTGAGCACTGTGGTGACCTCTGACTCACCTAAAAGCCAGATTTTCTGAAATCCTTTGGATTTGAAAAATTCCATTTTTCAACATTTTGGGGAGAGACTATACACTTCTGGCAAGAATACCAGCAAAAATGTCCATGGATTGAATGCAACTGAGATGAAAGAAATTCTGCCTCCCTTGGCTGCCACCACAGAATGGAAGAAATACAGAAGCAAGTCAGATCACCCAGTACGCTATCTCTGGTGGTTGCAGTAGGATAGATTTTCCAATATTTAGAGAAAGCATGTGAACCTAGCTGCTGTCTGTGGTGGTACTGAGTCGCACTGTGTAGGTACAGGAATGCTGGTGATTCGAATGAGGGCCAAAGCCACTTGGAAAGGAAGGGCTAAATTGGAGAGAATGGGACAGAAATGGCAAAGTGTTTGATACTATTTGATGCAGTTATAAACTACCACCTCTGTCACTGATGTATTCCTCAGAGCAAAGCTAACCTACAAATAGCAATGCTGCCATGATGCCGTCAGTAGGGAAAATCTCAGGGTGAAGTAAAATCTTCTGCAGAATTTGTAGATCTGCCTTTGACTGAGCTGAGGCCCTGGCTGCCTCTTAGCCCTGCTGTGATCACATGCTTTGTCACCGCGTGTGATATGAGCACGAATTCTCATCATGACCAAGGCCACCTGGCTGACTGCAGACGTGACGTTCTCTGTGATATTCTGGTGGCACAGTGACTTTGGACCCATTATACTGATACGAGAAAGCTCATGACAGTTTTAAGCAAGCACCTGGAATGATCTTCTTTGTTTTCACCCTTTGCTCTACTTCTTGCTTCAGACCCAGCTGAATCTGGAGTCCTTGCTGACTCCAGAGTTTTACAAACCACTGTACACCAGCATGCGTGTTGAGAACCTGGTTTTAACAGACCAGTCTGGCTCAATTTACAAGTCAGATGCTTTTTATAGAGATGTAGATGAGTAGGCTGATGCCTCTAGGAAGAGATTTCGCATGTGTGGGAAAAGGGTTGGGCAGGAGGTGTGTGTGGGTGCATAGAAACCTTTGGAGCCTCTGGTTTATGGCAATGAGAGGATTTTGCATGTGCATGGGGGGTGTTTGACTGTGGTCACCATGTAGGGTACTGTGAGGCTGTAGAAGCAGCAGATGAATGTCAACCAAAAGGAAAGCGTAGAGCAGACTAGGGGGGGCCAACTGAAAATAAACTTAAGTAAATGGAATCTTTTGGCTGGTTCTTGGGAAGCATTTCCTGGTGGTATGGTCTCTAAGGGATCAGGAGCAGTTCTTTTCCCAAGGGAGCAGTAAAGCACGTGAATCACTTCTTGTGGGACCAGACGACGTCCTCAAGAATGCACCCTTGGTAACGAACCTCCCTTTGCTGACAGATACAAGGGGGAGTCAGGAAAGATGAGACACTAGGGTTTTACAGCTCTCATGCTCATGATTCATCTGAGAGTGGGGAAATGTCAGAGCTCCTAGGGCAGACACTGAGAAATTGGCATTTTCTCCTGAAGAAACCACCCTGAAGCGCTCAGCCATGTGACAACATCAACAGAAACTCCAAAACTCACTTGGTAGTAGGAAGGGGAAGAGACAGCTGCATGGGGCCTGGCGGGCAGCCAGCAGCTGCTGCGGGAGGAAAACATGTCACCCCGTACGCTAGACACTCCACAGAAGGGCTGGGACTGACGGACAGAGAGTAAGGGAGGGTAGGAAGGGGAGCGCAAAGCTAACAGCAGCACAGAGGGGTTCCTCCACGCCCTGTGAGGTGTGCTGGGGAGCACCCTTACCCCCGATGCATTGGATGGTCCCTGGGTGGGTTAATTAGACATTGGGAAAGGCTGGGAGTTGCTGGGACTTGCAGGGGTTCAGGGAAGATGCCAAGATAGGCGAGAAGAACTTGTGGGAGGACTGCTGGTCTGGGAGATGACGCGGTGTGTGTCTGCCGCTCTGCTTGGCTCCCTGTATGAATGGGATGTGTGACTGTGGTTTCTCTGGGAGCAGATCTGAACTCTGTGTGTCTGTGTGCGTGCTTGTGTATGGATTCCTTATGAGAGTATTTATCTGTGCAAGTTTGACAGTGCCCACGTGGGAGAAACCGTCTGACAGCTCTGACAGGAAAGTTCAGGTTACAGTGTGGTGTGAGCAAAAGTGCACATACCATTTCTGTTGGAACTGCCTGCTTATCTTCCATGTGATAGCCCGTAGATAGAGGTTGAAGGTCTGTGGAGCTCACATTGACTGTGCTTTTGGCTGCATCCTTGAATTTAAACTGCAAATCTCTGATTTACATTGATAATCTTATAAAAATCCTCCATCTTTTTCAAGGGAAGGTGAGGAGAGAGTTCTCCATCAGATAGCATCCCTCTTATGACTGAAAAACCTCTGAACAGTCTGTGAGACACTGAGGTCAGTGCGACTTAGGCATCTCAAGAGTCTGAGCTTTTGGGTCAGTCTGCCTCCAGGGTGCCCTTGTTCCTGCAAACCAGCTTGGAAAAGACTGTGCAGGATTAACTTGTAAAATTGTTGAATGGGTCTTTCTTTCAACCCACAGTGCAGATTGGGATGCAGAAAGAGGGTGGGTAAAGAAATAACTCCTGGGTATGAAGCAAAAGCAAGGGAAAGCTGTGCAGCCTGGTGTGTTGGTCTGTGCTCTCTGTGGGGTAGGGTGAAGGCAGTCATGAAGTAAAATCTCCTGTCTGGCTTGAAGAGGGCTGCTTACAACTGCAGTTAGTACAGTCTGGCAGAATCATGAAAGACGAGTCATTTGAACTCATGTTACATGTGGAAATGGCTTTCCACTAGAGGAGAGAACTTCCATTGCTGGGGCACACCACGCTGGCTGGGCTGCTGCTGCTGGATACAACTGTCAGGCAGGTTGGATCCAAGTTCCTAGAGCTGGTCTCCTGCAGCTCCCTGACCAGCCTGCTCCCAGCTCTGGATATTTGCAGCTCACTCCTCTTGCTCCCTTGTCTCTCACTGTCTTTTCCAGAGGCTTGCTGAGGCCAATAGGGGAGATGTCACTCAGGAATGAGAAGAATGTGGACGCTGGACCCAGTCCTAGCAGTTGGTTTCACAACTCCCCACCTTAAACAGACTCTGCCCTGTAAGGGCAAAAGGGCAATGAAGGCCTTCACCCTGGATTTCCTCAAACCCAAATGCATCCACCACATTGCAAGAGCTAAGCCTTAGGCATTAGTCACTGCTCACCTGCCCTCAGCCACGCCGGTGCTCAATTGTTCCTTGTGCTGCTCTGCATGGCTGGGGATGACCTAGCCCAGGGCCTGTCCCTGGGAGCTCACCATGGGTGTCTCCCCATGCCTGTGGTACAGGTTGATTCTTAGGGAGAAAGAGGATAAATCTTAACTAAGAGCTTGGTAAACTGGTCAATCCCTTGGAAAAGGTGGGTTCAGAATCAGTGTTGCCTTAATTTGTCCCTCCTTACCATGACAGGGTATGGACTATGTTTGGTCTTACTCAGAGAGCAGCTTCCATGTACTCTCTGCCCTGCTGCAGGCAGTTCAGGAGGAGGAGGATGCATGGAGCTATAAATTTGGCCAGGGTTTCCTTTGTTCATTGGCCAGCCTTTCAAATTCAGGAGGTACTTTCCAAAACTCTCTTGGGGAACCTGAAGAAATCTTGCTCCAGATTGCAGCCCCCAGATGTGCTGCTTTGCTGTCCTCCTGGACTATAACAACGGAATATAAGAGAGCAGGCACTCTAGAATTCTCTCTGGGCAGTTTATATGTGGAAATGCTGCTGGACCCTGTGTCATGCTATAGGATGACTGAGTGTGGACTGGTGCTGGCAGAGGATCTGTATGGCAACATTTAAGCTTGTGCCTCAGCACATTCATTCAGAGTTGATATTACAGCACTGTGGCTATCAGTTAGCTATCAGTCCAGCAAGGCAATGGAGAAAAGGATCCATTTCCGTGTACACTGCTTTGCCTCAGCAGAAAAGACTCATGGTATATTAAGCATCCATCTTTAGTTGGGGAGATAGGAAATTCACTTCCTCACCCTCCCTTTCGGAGGTGTAAAGACACCTCTGGGGCTCTTCTCCCTGTCTTGAAGGAAGGGTGAGGAAATCTCATCTTGTAGTCCTTTTCCATTATTTTCTTTGCATGAGAATAAGAGGAAGGAAAAAAATGGGGCTGCCACGCCCTGCAGACTGCCCTGGGTTGTGTTGTGTGGCTGTGCTGTCACCTGCCCCTTGAAAGGTACGGGCAGAGGATTGACCAAGGGGTCTGGTAGTGCTGTTTGCTGCCTGGTGGGGTGCTGGAGCGTCTGTGGGCAGACCCCAGGCAGCTGGCTCACTTCCCCTTCCTGAAGAGTGCACCCACCAGGAACCGGAGGGAGAGGGAGAAATGTGCCATGGAGCAGGGTGTCACATCTGCAGCTTGGGGCTGTCTCCCTGAGAGCAGGGACAGAGCTGAGGGAGCAGGCTCCTGCTCTTGCTCTGAGGGAACTCCAGCAAGCACGAGCTGAGCGCCATGTGCCCACCTTGCAGCCAGGAGGCAATGAACAGAGAGGTGGATGCGTGCCTGCAGCAAACCCCTGCTTTGTCACTATAAGCAAGGCCCCGAGGTGGGCCTGTCACCAAAACCACTGGCTGTTATCAGCAGATCTCCCAGAGCTGTTTCAAAACACAACCTGAGCTCCACCCCAGGGCACCAAACAGCAATTCCTGCATGTGCTTGCATTGCTCATGCAAGGCAAAATTCAAAGCCCACCAGCCAGGCCAGTGGGGCCGGTTCTCCAGGCCACTGTCCCCAGCTGGGCCATGGGCACTGCTAGAGGCCCTGTAGCTCTGGGGTTGGTGCCTGCTGGGTATTTCACAGTAGGATCCCAAATCTCACACCTGTTAGCATGTCCTCGGGCGTGGCTCAGCTCCACATCGCTCAGAGGTCCCCTCAGGATAGCACGTGCCCTGTGGGGATGCCCAGCTCCCTCACGAGCCATGTGCCAAGTGTTAGTCATAGCCAGGGAGAGCAGGCCTGGCTCCCCCCTCTGTGTTTGCTCAGAAATGATTCCCACTCCATCCAGAAATGCCAGGGCTGTTCTCAGAGGTGCCTTGAATTCAAAGCCTTTGATTGCAAAGTTGCTCTGTGGCCACTCTATGGTTTTTCTTTTTACAAACCAATTTCATTGTTCATCATTGTAAATGACAACTTATCAAAACACTTTCCACTCAGACTGTCAGCTGCCCCGGAAACTCTCACTGCCTCAGCCAGCTCCCCAACCACAGAAACATGGCTATTTCTCAGGCAGGAGGCATCCCTGCGTGACTGAGCCACAACCAACGGGGCCAGAGGGGACCTCAACCCTCAACAAGTTACAAAACTCACCCTGCTGCCATCCTGCTGCCAGCGCAGCTTCATGGCCATTCCTATAGAAACTGCCTACAGCACCAACCCCAGCGATTTGCAGCTGGATTGGGCTAAATACTGTTTCAGTCTCTTTCAGCCCCATGAAACTGCAGGGGCGGGCGGGGTTCCTGCTATTGGAACCAAAGCCTGGTGGCAGCAAACCGGCTTTCCTGAGCTCCCTTTCTCAGACCTCAAAAATAGTTCAGGGATTTGACTGCAGGATGTGAACCGCAGCAGACAGATGTGGTGAAGAAGGGGAAGGGAAGAGGGAGAGGTTGCATGAAGAAAGGCAGGTGAGCAGGGAAAGCTGCCAGTCTGCAATCCTACGCTTCCCCTCGGCGCCTGCCCCCACCATACCCCATTGAGTCCCTGCCTCGCTTCGCCTCTCAGCACTCCCTGCTCCCGGCTCTGTGCTGCCCACGTGTTCCTACCCACCGCGTGGCTTTGGTGACCAGCAAGAACCCCACAGCAACAAGAGAGCTCCCCACTGCACCCCAGAGCCTCCTGGGCTCCACTTGGAACAATGACTGTTGTTTTAAATTAGAGCTTGGCAAACTACTGACAGAGGGGAGAGAGAACAGGGACGTGCAGAAAAATGTCAGCAGGAGCCAGAAGTGCTGAACCAGCAGCCCTAATTTCAAGCAGGAGTTTTCCCACATTTGTAAACGGTGCCAGTGCTGCTCCAAAGAAGCGTGGCAGCTGTGTGCAGCAGTGGACCCAGGTGGGGCTCCCCGTGATGGTGTCCCGGCTGCACATGCCCTGGAGGTGAGAATAACATCGCCAGAGCCTGTGTTCTACCCAGCGCCTCGCAGCGTTGCGTTGCCCCGTTACACAGCTAGATTTCAAAGCAAACGCTGCAAGGTTAAGGTGCGTCCTGCGCTGAGCTTGTGGGCCAAGGTGAAGTGGAGGAGCGAGGGATAAAAGCAGGTTGGAGCTGCTAAGAAAGGGAAGCAGGCTCCAGTGAGCAAGAAAAGTTGCTGAGGCTTTTGGAGAGAAGCTCTTACCGTGTGGGCTGGGGCCGGTGCTGGCACCTGTGGAAGCAGGAGCGTGCGGGGCCGCGGTGCTGCTGTGCCGGAGCGCAGAGCTGTAGTGAAGGGGAGTGACCTGGTGGTGGTTTAAGTTTCCTCCGGTGGTGCGAGAGGGTGGTGTCTCTCCGCTCTGTTTTAAAGGAGTTACTATGAATCAGTCTGCCTTTAAAGAGAAGGAGAAAAAAAAAAAAATTAGTAAGCTACGCCCTGCTTTTTTGGCAGGGTGTCAAGAGTCGCTGGGAGGAAACCAGCAATTCAAAGAAATCTGTGTAGGGCTGTGTCTGACTCAGAGCACAGTACAGAGACCACAGCCTGGAAAAAAAGACTGACGCTGATCCAGCTGAGTAATAGAGGCCCACAACAGCATCTGTTTATAAAACTGAACTTCTGGTTGTCATAAAAAATGTTGTGTAGTTACAAGTGTGGCAACGAGGCTTCAACAATACAATTCACTCAGAGAAGCAAACAGCCGGTTGGCATGGAGCGTAGTGAGGCTGATGAGTCACCACATCCCGCACCCCAGTGCTGCACAGAGAGACTTCACCAAGGTTGACAGTGCGAGGGCATGCAAATCTGACCTGTGGGATGGGCATGGACAAGACTTTTGGGAATACACCAAAGAGGAGGGATGCTCAAAACTCAGCACTGACCTGGTGGTGACTCTGGAGCAAGTTGACCAGATGGTGGTGGTTTGCTTCCACAGGGAGAGCATGGGCAGGAAAGATGAAACAGGGAGTTGGTGATTCACAGTTTTCTGAGGTTGGCATTTCTCGTCAACTTAAAGACCTTTAAAAATAGATTCTTTACATTTGCATAAGTGTTACTGGTGTAGCTCTCTCATGGATGCTACAAGCAAGACTGAGAGGGGATGTGCTTGTGATGCTTGCTGGTAAAGGAGGAAGATGTTTGTCAGAAAGCATCTGAGTTAAAATGTGATCCATACTGTGATAAAGTTGGTTATCTCCTGCTATAAGGAATCAAGCCTTCTTTTTCAGAGGCCCCGAAAGGCGTGAGCGCATACTGATAAAACAGCTGGCAAAGGTCTTTCCCTCTTCAGTGAGGAGGATGCTTCATTGCTTTTGTTTGAAAAAGAAAGCTAGTGTTCTTTGAAGTCTACGCAGACTAAAAGACCTTGCTGTTTTTCAGATTATTCCTTCTGTCTAGTGTTGTTGATATGCGTCTGGTCCCAGTCTTATTTTAGACTATAGCAACCAGCTTAAAAACAGAGCTGTGGGTGAAACAGCAGCAAATACGACACGTATGGTGGGCAAAAACACCATGCCCACACAATCCCATGGGAAAATAAAGACAGGATTTTGTCTCACAAGGGTATAATAAGCCTAACTGTGCTAATACATATGGGTTAGAACATGTTTTTTTGGTTATATACCTGAATATGATATACAGGGAAAGGAAAATGTATTTGCTTACCCTGCAGAAGGAGCTGGCATTCACGTTGAGCTGCGCTGTCCATTTGTCCTTCCCTGTTCCCCCAGCAGAGTTTATTGGAGTTAGAGATGCCCAGCTCTGCACAAAATTCTGGGCTATGTAGTCCTAAAGCAGTCACTGGACCAGAGTTCAGTGGCGATGGATCATCCTCTTTGCCCCAGACCTGCTCACAAGTGACTGCTGCAGGTGCTCATCTGATACACAGCAACACGGACATCTGTGTCTAAAACACACGCACGTGGGGCAGTGACAGTGGAGTCTGCTAAGAGTCTGAGTGTGAAGTGCCCCATGACTGGCATGGCCTTTTTGTCCAGGCAGAGCAAGCTCATTTTGTACAAGTCGCTCTCTAGCTGTGTCAGGCAATGGCCAACCTTAGGCACTTTGCAGGGAGGCAGCCGGGTTCTGTGGCGTCAGCAGCAGCTTGCCCACAGGAGCATTTCTTCTTTGCTCTGCATCTGGGAAAGTTGGTGCCTGGCCAGCAGAATAAAGAGAAGTAACCAGACAGGCCACATATGCTGTGACTGTGGCCCCAGAGGAGCGTTGCTATCCTGCCAGTAATTGCCTTCATCCCTGTTGCTATACCTGTTAAGCTGGGTGCGGGAGGGGGGAACAGCAATTGTCAAGCAAACAAAGGTGCTGACAGCTGCTGCTGTTTGGAAGCAGTGCTACATGTGGGCAAGATGATGGTTTAAGCAAGTAAAGGAGTACCGCTGATGTCAGGGTATGAAGAGGAACAGCACAAGTTCCACTGAGTGGATGGGCAGCTCTTTGGGATATTTCTATCCTCCTTGTATCCTCTCATCTTTCTGGACAAGGAGACAGTGTAGAAGAGAGAAAACTTCCTACCAATAGGTAAAGGTAGGAGAGTTTCATGTTGATGAGATTTGTCATGTTGTCTGTGGGTGAAGCATTAGCTCAATACGCCTTTCTGTATGCATCAGGGAGAACCAGCTCTATCTACCCAGCTAGAGAAGAGGCTGGTCTCTCTGTGTGCCTCCGGCAACTTCTCCTTTTAGGCTGTGTGGTTTTTACAAGGCAGGTTGCAATGGAAACCGTAACATGAAAAGTCTCATCACAGGATCTGAAGTGTAAAGCATGCTTCTAGTTTGACATGTTAAGGTTGCCTAAGATACACGCACCATGTCTCCCTTGACCTAAGCATCACTCATTTCACAGGCTTTTCAGAATGCCTACAGCCAACTGATAGGAGGTGCTCAGGTCAAAACCATGAGAACTAAAGCTGTGGGAATCTGGGCTGGCATTTCCACAGGCAGTTGAGAGGGCGAAGATTTCCCATGCATGTCAAGCCTTTGCTGAAGCTCTTCCCAAACAAGCAGCTTGCAGCTGCTTCATGTCTGTTTGTTTTACCATGCCACACACATCTGCAAACATCTCCACCGTGTATGACCAGTAGTCCTTGGTAATAAGAGCATCTGCAGTGACATTAGATAAGAAAGACAAACATTAAGCTTTGGCAAGTCCAGATCAAAGGCAGAATGGATGGTGAGAACTGGGAGATGAAGTGTGGAGTTAGCAGTGGGGCGGGGATGGTCAGGCTCAGCTGGAAGCAACCAGAACATTGTTTCTAGAGACAGGGGTACCATGGTTCCTTGCAGTTTCTTTAGATACCAGAATCTGTGCCTGGGAGAGGTTTCTATCTGAGTTCCCATGCTCTTTGGGGTGCTTTCTAGTACAAATTCAAGAGGACATCTATGTAGTATTCAAGTGAGCTTTACTGTGTAACTGTCTACAAACACACGTTGCATACTATGTCACATGAACCTAAACATCGTATCTTTCCATCTGAAAACACTTAACCCCTTTCCTCTCTCTTACCTAGGTTATTTACTCTGTGTAACATCCTGCTGGCTTGTTGTAGGACAGGTGGAAGTGCTCCATGCTGTTTGCTGCTTCTCCACTTGTCATGAACATCGAGAAGGCAGAGTTGAGTCTGAGCTGATGTAGTGGGTTTAGAAAGACAGAAACCAGCAATTTTCATACCACTCTATAGTGGTGTAACTGTGTTTGTGTGTGTATCCTGGGGTTATCCGTGTGATACAGTAATTTGCAGAGACATATGATACATCTCAGAGCCATATGATAAACTGCATTTGTCACGCATGACCCTGCAGAGCTTCAAATGGGAGCATTCATCCACTGGAGATAGGGCAATGGTTTCCTTGTTTACAGCTTTCCTCAGTTCTGAGGAAGCAGATATTGGAAGTCACACCTTTATGGGTTTGGTCATTTCCCTAATGTGTGTTGTCATGTTTCTGTCCCCTTAAGGATTGCTACACTTCCAGCACTTAGGGGAGCTGACTTTACAAGCTCAGTGGTACAAGAAAGGAATGGATCGCAGTCAGCAGTGAACAGATGTAACCTGTAGTTGGCCTATGTTATATATTTTTTTCTTTTTGCTGGCACAGCTGATCTCTGGCTCAATTACTTTGGTAAACTGCATGAAGAACAAAGCCTAGGGAAGCATCTGCATCTAATTTTTCCAAAATCACTTAGGACTGCCAGCCTGACTGTCCTTTTGAAAGTGGGTGATAGGTACAGAGTTCAAAATGCTCTGGGGTTGTAGTGTTTGAGCAGTATGGCACAAAGCTTTGATGCACAGGGTTTGCTATAGTTCCCTCCAGGACTGGAGTCTTATGAATGGGTTCAATGCAGTACCTGTATCCTACCTACCACATGAGGGAAGCCCCAAAGCCTTCCTTGTTTCTTAACAGGAATAAAAAATGAATAAGAGCATGAGATAAGGAGAGCATTCTTTCCATACTTTTCATAGTGATTAGAATTCGGTTTTGTCCCAGCATGTGAGAAGGGCCAGAAGCTTCCTTCTCATGATGGAGAGGGAGATGAGGATAGATTATGATTCTTCTGTGCGATTAATCCACCGACATCATGCTGTCTTGGAGTACTGACATGCACACTGTGGTCTCTGCAGCAGGCCTGTAGATTTTGACAGATATTGAATAACTGAGAATTCAGTCGTAACTGGCTGAGGGGTTTGGACTAGCTCAGAGGTCAGTTAGCCCAGAAGTGCTTTGCCTTTCCAGGAGCTGTTGGATGGGCTGAATGAGATCCTCAGGCTGAGGTGCTACACACCTGGAAAAGACAGTGTGAGCTGACAGAGACTGGAAACAGAGACCTGAAGCTGGGAAAATGTTATTTTCTTCCATGTCTTGGAGCAAATGTAGAGGGTGTGGTAATATGAGAGTCAAATGAGGTCTTCCCTGCTTTTATGAGTGGGAGAACTACACTTCCCATCTCTTTCTTTTACTCTAACTTCTGCCTCAGTCTCATCCCTTTTCTACATTGGAAACACCACAGCTGAAGACATTTGCTTGTAACGTGCAGATGGTACCTCTGCCCTGGCAGCCCTGAGCTGTCACTTTCCCCAAGAACCTCTCCCATTCCACATCAAAGAGGTATTGGCTGGTGGTATTTTCCACCTGCTCATGAAGGTCTCTCTCACCCATTCTGGCAGCCAAGGAGATTTTCTTTATTACTTTTTTATGCTCCCGGCTCATTTCTACTTCTGCCTTCTGTGGCTACTGTATTGCACAGTACACACTACTGATTGTTTCACCAACAGGTTTTACTGTGTTAGTGGAGAGAAAAAAATCCCGAAAACATGAAGAAATTGCCTGAGGTGAGAGTGCTTTATTGTTTTCCTTTCATTCAGTGCAGACAAAAGGAATTAACTGCGTGACCATTCTGGACTGCAACTCTGTCACTGGCTGTAGAAATGGACCTTAGCTAAGAGGCTAAAGGACAGACAACCATTTGTGCTGTGGTTGAGGTTTGATAATAGGACATTTGATAATGGGACATTAAGTGTTTCTCCCATGGGTTCTTTTCTGGTGTCAACTCTACACAACGTTTGATGGATTTTCTTCCTAGCGTAGATTTTGGTGTCCTGGGAAAGTTCTAGGAATGTTCTTCTGCAGCCAGAGATAAACTCTTGAAGCACGCCTTTCACTCTTATTCATTTAAGTAGCATTGTGATGTCACTGGCCCTATATGTATGCAAAAAGGGGCAGTGCTATAGTAGAAGGGGTAGAGACTGCAAGGGACCTGGCATGTCGACCTGGCATATGAACAAGCCAAGCAAGCAGATTGCTTACTCAGCTAAACCAAAAGAAAAGCCCAGGGAAGGCTTCCTCCAGAGGGTTCCCTATTGGTCCCCGGCTGAGAGGAAGGGATGGTGGGAGGGGAAAGACACAAAGCTGAGTCCATGGTGAGGAGGAGGGAGAAGGAAAGAAGGGAGGCTGAGAAGTAAAAGCAGGCTGGGCATTGATTCGGGCAGGGCAGAGAGGGCTGAACATCATGGGTGATAAAGCCAATGAGGAAAGTGCCTGTGAACTCCAAGCCCCTGAGCAAAGTGCAGAGGCTGGGTAGGAGGCTGGGAAGCCCTCTCCCTCCTGCTGCTGTGGCGTGGCAGATGAGAGGGGAGGATCCCTAGGTTGGCTTTTTCATTCCTCGACAAAGAGGGAAATGATTCCTGTGACTGCACAGACATGGTTCCCTTCTGAAAGAGGAAATATCCGTATGTGTCACGCTATGAGCTGACTTCTGATCTTATTTTGCAGCAGTGCAGAACTGGAACGACTTGCATTGACTCCATGGCAGCCTTTCTGATTTTGAGTCAGGGACTGGTTGAATGCCACTGTGTAAAGAAAGTGATGGTAAAGCAAGAATTTGTGAGGGGAAAACTCTCACCTCAATACAGAGATTGAGTACTGAACTAAAGTCTTCCCCCTTCCTTGCTCCCTCGTCTCCTGCTTCTCACCAGCTGTCCATTGTCTTCTGAGAGAAAACATAAATTTTGCTTTGCTTCCCCTCATCTACCTTCTCCTCTTCTGTGTCTTACGCCTTCACAAACACAAAAACATTCACTACTCCATTCCTTCCCCTTTCGTAATGTACAGTCACCACATTCGTGGCTCCCTTGTGTTCAAGGCAGGATATGGGCAGGAAATAATAACGCAAGATTCAAACTGGAAAAATGCAAACCTATTATCTGGGGGAAAATAAACCCAAAGTTAGCTATTCAAAGGGCGGGAGCCTTTGGAACTTGCAAAAGAAAAAAAGCTGGAAGCAACTTAACAGGGACAGCAGAGCTGGAGAAGATGTTACAACGTGATATAGTACTTAGCAGGGGAGCAGGCAGCCAATGTCATTCAGATCTTTTCAGATGCTGATGTCCCACTAAATTTCACAAATTTCAGAGCCATATTTCACCCTAATAGTCCCTTTCGGTGGTAATAGCAGTGAAGACTGAAGGTTCTCATTGCCTTAAACCGTATGGCAAGGGATTGCTGTAGTCCCAGGAGCACTGTGGAACTGAGGAGTTGCCTGGACAGTCTATGGTAACTCCATAGTAGAAGTCACAGCATTACAGAATCACAGAATGGTTGAAGTTGGCAGGCACCTCTGGAGCTCATCTTGTCCAACACCTTGCTCCAGCACGGACACCCAGAGCAAGCTGCCCAGAACCATGTCCAGGCAGATTTTGGAGATCTCCAAGGAGGAGATACCACAACCTCTCTGGGCAACCTGTGCCAGTGCTCTGTCACCCACACAGCGCAGAAGTGCTTCTTGGTGTTCAGAGGAAACCACCTACATTCAGCATTGCCTCTTGTCCTGGCACCACTTTCCACCCTCCTTCAGGTATTTCAAGACATTGAAGGTGCCCCTGAACTTCCTCTTTTCCAGGCTGAACTATCCCAGCTCTCAGCCTCTCTTCACAGGAGAGGTGCTCTGATCTCTTCGTCATCTCGGTGGCCCTATATTGGATTCTCTACAGTATGTCTCTGTTTCTCTTGTACTGAAGGACCCGGAACTGGACACAGTACTCAAGGTGCAGTCTCACCAATGCTGAGTAGAAAAGAAGGATCACTTCTCTTGACCTGCTGGGGATACTTTGCCTAATGCTTCCAAGAACACTGTTAGCCTTCTCAAAGTTATCATATCCCTGTGCAGCTGGAAGCGTGGGAAGACATGAGCTAGACAAGGAGGAGGAGAAAGGGAGCATTCACCACATTGCCTGTCTCTGAGAATGAATAGATAGCACAGAGAATAAAAATCCTGTGCTTTTTGACTGCAAGTGTTCTTATAAAAACTGATGCTTTGTGGGTGTGGAATGAAAATCAGCAAAGAGTCTCCATGGCATGAAATGATTTCTTAAATTCTGGAAAACTGGACCAAGAAAATGAGAAGGAATGAATTGAAGCAAAGAACATTGCAAACTGGTAAAGAGTTCTCTCAGGTGAAGAAGAAGGATTCCTGGAAGTGGAGTGATGAAATGCTTAAGAAGATGTGGCTATTTGAGGGGATTTTTGAACCTTTGACTGAAGCTTGAGGGTAGCCCCAAGGCTGCAGGTGCTACCTTCCTGAGAACAAATGCTGCATCTTCTATGATACACCAGAGAGTGGGTCTACTTTATAACACTAGTCCAAATTGAACTAGAGGGTGAAGTTGAGCAAAATGATGCACAGGCTGAATAACCTCCAGCAATAACTCTGCAATGGCTGTATGTGAATAATTAGTGTACTGAGACAGGGTGAAAGACAAAGGGATGACAGGCACCACCGTCTTCAGCTCTTGAAGAAGAACAGGTCAAAAGTTTTCTGAGTGCAGGGTCTGATCCTCTTCACAGTGTTGCTCTATGTGTGTCAGAGTGAACAGTATGCAGGCAGGGTGATGGGGACTTCGACATCCTATTTCTGTTACTGTAGGTGTAAAGGCAGAAAGCGACACATTGGGAACTTCTGTGTGGTACTTGAGCTGTAACTCCAATTATACTAGTTATACTCCTTAAGGTGGTGATGTTTTCCACATGTGATGGAGAAGGAGGCCTTTTGGCCTCGTGGACCTCTTGCAGAGCAGGTATTCCCAGCAGGCATCACCAACAGCCCCATCTGGCTGCTTGCAGAATCTTCTGTCTGTAAGAAGTGTGGTCAGGGTGTAGGGGAATGGAGATCTCGATCTCTTTGTCTGTTCCAAGTTTCATGGCAAGGACAAGCTTAATGTGACTCAGAAGCAGTGGTGTGTCTGGGCAGATCAGCTCTGACCAGGCAGTGAATGCTTGTGAGCTGCACTGCTGCTTATGGAGGTTCTTTGTGTTGCCTCCCGTCCATCTGTTCCAGCCCCATGCTGTCGCCTTTGTGTCTCAATGTAGAGTTGGTCTCCATGCCATGGGCCAAATATTGTCCATGATGGAGCTCTGAGACCTTTGTATTTCATGGCCTCCAAAAAAAGTGATGGCAGAGTGAAAACAGGGTGGAAACAGCAATGAAAAAGAAGCTACAAAGCCTTTGGTAGCTGACCTCTATCTCCCTCTCCCAGAGGGATTTCACTGCTGTCTCTTCTGTCTCCTTCTGAGGGGGCAGATTATGTGGGTGCATTGGAGACACAAATTCCCAATCTTTCTTTCCTGGAAACAGATCCCACCCACTGCTCTCACAAGCAGCAGCTGCTTGTTGTCCCACTCCCTACAGTGGCTGACACCAGCAGCTGATGCTGCTCACCAGAGCAGGTCACTGGGTGCATGTGTGTCCCTCCCAAAATGCCTGGAGAGAGCCGTCAAGCTGGCAGCCACTGAGTCACAGGAGAGCTCGGGGGCTTCTCCTGGCAGGAAAGCAGTCTGAAGGCAGCCTGTGCCACGTGCTATTTGTAAAGCTGAGCCCTTAACACAAGAAAGGCCAGGTTGTCACTGTAATTTAAAATCCTTTTGCTGTGCAGGGAAATGTCAGCAGGCAGTAACGAATAACGGGAAGGTCTGACGTAGACACAAAGAAGCTGTTGTTTTCTGCTTGTCCTGGCTGTCAGTGGTGTTGGGTTGCTTGGTGCTTCTCAGTAAAGCAGCTTTGGAATTTCTCTGCCTTCCATGAAAGCTGAAGACATGTGAAGTGCAATGCCTCTGCCTAAATAAACACTTGCCAGGCTGCCATGTGAAGAGCTGGGACGCTGAAATGCGTCAGAATGAGGGCTGGCGCTTGGCCCAGACTGAGAGCCAAGGAGAATCCTCTGGCAAAGCTGATGTCTTGGTTTTGATCACTTGGTTTCCACCTGCAGGTGTAATCGATACCCAGGTGGTGCAGTGACNTCAAGAACCACAGAGGTATTTTCATGCCTGGCATACTTTCCCTAAGCTGGCCCCTCTCACCTTGGAGACAGTGTGGCACCCGAAACCATGGGCCACATGACCAGGGGGTTATTTACGGCTGCAAAATCATGAGAAGAAGATTTGATTTTTCAGGTCAGAATGCCAGCTGAGCTCAGGGAGTCTGAGGGGCTGGATGTGGAGGAGCTGGGGTGTTTCAGAAGAGAATCTCAGCGTGATAAACCTCGGGGCGATTCTGGCTCAGAGCCTGTGGTTTGGCAGAGGAGGGTGGAGAGTGTGCTGTGCCCACGTTTGGCCCATTGATCTGTTTTCTGCTCCATCCCACTCATGATGGATGGCTCGAGGAGGATCTTTCTGTGTGCAGGCTTGTTCACAACGAGCCGAAACTTGTCCAAGGCACTCATTACAAGCTGCCATCACCAGCTGTCAAGAAAGGGAAGGGGCACATCGGGAATAATTCGAGCCATGGGAGCAGAGATGTGAGGGAATGGTGCAGAACTACACCCTGTCCCCCACTGATGTGAGGAGTCCCAACCTTTCCCATGCAGTAACTCGGATCCTCTGAAACTCAGCAACACAGAAACCAGAGAGCGTCTGTGTCCAGTTTCAGCCATCCCTGGATGTGCAGGATTTAAAGTTAAGGACGTTAAAAGGATGAGTCTGGATATCACCAAGAATGCCCTCACATGCCTGCTGCGCCAACACACTGCATCTGTCAAAGACTGGGGCCTGGCAGTCCTGTGCACTAGGCCGCTCTCACAGGTGAGTCCTGGCTGTGGGGAACTCAGCCAAATGGGATTGCAGGGACGAAAACAAATGTCAGCCTGAGCACTTCAAATGGTCAGTCTCGACAGAGAGCTCATCAGGAGTATGTCCCAGGGCTCTGTGCTACCTCTGGTGCTATGAAGCGTACTTGTAATGATTTGGAGAGGAATGTGAACAGCAAGTTAACGGTTTACTTGTGGCCCACAATTATTCCAAAGAGGCAATTAAAAGCTTGCAGAAAATCTCTCAGCACAGAGGGACTGGGCCCTCCCTGACAGATTACATTCAGTGGCAATGCATGCAAGGGAATTTCAATAGGAGGAAAACAACCTGACTGTGTTGATACACTGAGCAATTCTAAGTCAGCCATTGCCAGCAGAGAAAGAGATCTCAGAATTTTTGCAGTTTGCTGAAAGCTCTCTCAAGGCTCTGAGGTCAAACAGAAGTGTGAGGAGTGTGTACAGAAGAAGAACATGATTATGCCTCTACATACTGCATGGCTTGCTGAAAGTTTGGAAGTTTCAAGTGGTTCTGGCCACTCCTTTGAAGAGCTTAGAGAAACACTAACAAACATAGAGAGAACGTCAACCATGACCAGAAATGGGAGAGAGATTCTGGACAGACGCTGATTGCTAATCTTGGAAAAGAGATGCCTGAAAGGAAATCACAAATGGTATGGAGAATGTCAACAGAGAACTAACATTCACATAGTCTCGTATCACATAACATAATGGTAGCTGATAAAGTGATCAGGCAACAGGTTTAAAACAAACGAGCTGTGTACTTTCCACGTAGGCATCAAGGAGTAATGGAGCTCATTGCCGCAGAATGTTGTAGAAGACGATGCCTGAGCAGGCTAGGCACATCTGTGCAGCATATCTCCTTCTGTGATTGCTGAATGCAACAGCAGAGAAGCTATCTTTGTACCAGAAGTGTCCTAAACAGCAAGCTGATGGAAGGTGAGATGGTGTAGTTCACCCATCCTCTCATTCTTATGCTTCTTTCCTTAATGACTGGTGACAGCTAGAGACAAGATGCAGGATCTTTGGTCTGGGATAGTACAGATCTTACATTTTTAGTAAATCTCTCTTTTTCCTTCCCTACAGTCACTTCCCAAATTTTTCTCTGACAGCTGATCAGATATTGCAGAAGTGGAAAGTGAACCAGTTAAGCTGGAGACTGCAGACTTCCAGAGGGACAGCTGACATCTCTTATGGACATTCTTAACGTTCGTTACACTGGTGTGCTAGGCCATGCCATAAACAAGAAACAGGGCCATGCGAGTGAAAGTGAGCAACCACTGTGGTCATGTCATTAAAATGAGAATAGTATTATTTTCCCTATTAGGTTTACCAGGGTGACAGATGTCCTTTGACATTTAAGAAACAGAAGAGAGACTTAGTCTTCCGTTGCTGAACAAACAGTAAATGGGCTCTGGCTGTCTAATCCAACAGTTACACCTGTCCAAGCAGGAAATGCCAAGTTCCATATCAGCAAAGAAATCTGGATTCTGCATATTTGCAACCATGAGTAGAATATTTGCAGAAATAACTGAGAGTAAAATTGGTTCCCAGGGACACTGGTCTTCCCAGCTTGCAGAGATTCATTGCTTGAGGCGGAATATCTATTGAGGAGTGTAATTTTGCATGAATCAGCTGGAAGGAGGAATAATCTGTCCACAGACAGTCTTTGCAGAGGAAAAGATAACCAGCTACAAGTCAAGGTTTGTGGGGTGCTGGCAAGAGAAACAAGTTGGTTGTGGCTTATCACAGTTTCAACCAACACGCAGTCCTGGCCACAGCCTCTCCAGGGGTGTTTCACAACACATGATTCTGACAGAGCTCTGGGAGAGGGAGAATATACTTTCTGCAAAGAAAATCACCTTTTGGTTTATTCAGCCTTTTCCATGTCCACTCGCTGATTTCTGCTGTACTTTTTAATGACCAACTTGGAGGCTACAGCTTTAAGGACAATACGTGTGCCAAACTATTTAAGCTGTGGTTCTGCTTTTCTGTTCTGTGCTGCTCAGTTTCTAACTCCACCTTCTCTCCCTGCCCAGCCTACTCAGTAGACAATGTTTTTCCATTTAATTTCATGAGACAAACGCAAGGCATTCTCATCCCTTCCCCCATGCCTGGAGAAGAACAGTCCACATCTGGAGGCCATTCACTGCTGGAAGATCTCTTCTGACATTCCTTGCTTTGAAATCCAACCCATATAACCTTCTGTTTAAATACTCCGTGCATGTATGGTAGAAAGGGGCTTTGTGATGGGAATCAGTGAAGCAGCCTGTGACCCCTACATCCTTCTGCAAGTGCCAGACCTCAAGATTGCAGACAATTTTCCCCACAATGCAATTGCTATTTGGTTTAGGACTTCCTAGCTTTAAGTTCTCCAAATGCCCACTTTGAAAGCAATTTGAAAAGTAACGTAAAGCTCGGGGGACTTTATTTTTCCACGGGGTTAAACATGCACAGCAACAGTTAAATGAGTCAGTCTGAAGCACTTTGTAGGTTCCAAGATCCACAACCGACTTTGTCCAAGCTCTCCAGCTGGTGGCCTGGGGGCTGCATTTTGTCTGTAGCACAATTCACCCAGCTTCCGACTGACTCTTTCACCACTGAAGAATAAAGCTTCAGGTTTTTCATATTCCTCTACCCAGTCAGATTAAATTCCTGTAATATAATCTGACCCCTGCTCACCAGGAGGGTGGATAATTTGTAATTCCATTTTAAATACCTTGGAATGGAGACTTACTTGTTATCTCTGTGTTAGCTTAGCCTGTCTATGCCTTCATCTGTGACTGCATTACTGAGCACTTTATGATGCTGGCAACCACTCTTGTCATTGTCATAAATGCCCCTGTCATGACTAATAGGACAAAGATCAATGAGCTGCTGGCCAGGTCTTTAAGGATTGACACAGAAGAAGCAGGTGTGCCTTTTGCCAAAACAAAAATAAACAACAAAAAAGGGTGTCCTATTTGTTTTGTTTCCCAATAGGATTCTGTCTGCTTTTATGTTCTAAGAACGTCGGTTGCTTCCTGCACCCAGTTGCACAGCCCATTTCTGGGGGATCTCATTCTTCTGGCTGTGCAATAGGCTCAGCTGATTCACAGTACTGGGCCTCTGGGACCCGGATGTGTCCAGCTACCTTAAATACCACTTTATTGCACTCTCATTACATGCCTGCTTGCCTGGGAGCATCCTCCTCGATGTTGCTTCTTGTGCTACAGACCTGAGTAGACTAGCATGGCTACTTTAATCTGGGAAATGTTCTTGGTTGGCTGGTGAACTTTTAAAGTATGTGAGCCTGCTTACAAGGAGAATAGATATATGTGTACATGCATGTACTGGAGAGGTAGGTGAATATATTATAAAAGAATTGTGCTCATTTTCCAGTTCTCAACCCCTGAGAGATTAAAGGTACGCATTCACCTCTTTAAAAGTTAATCATTACGGTATATGATCTACGCTGTCCTGTTTTATTTTACACTACTACAGGCAATCTTCAGCTCGCACCTCTTAGCTGAGAGGATAGTAATAAAGTGATGAACAGAAGTGGCTTAAGCCATGGCACGTTTCATAAGGGCTTGTCTGACTCAATTTATCTTTTTAGGCTGCCACGTATAATGTAATATAATGGTCTGCACGTATCTGGGCCATATGCAGCCTATTTGCTACCTGAGTTTGACTCATGCGTTGTGACTGTTTTGGGCTGCAGAGGGAACAAGAGGTTAATAGCTCTAGGGAAAAAGTGATTTTATCATGCTATAATTGTTCTTTGTTACAGTCACCAAAACGTCTGAAATAGGCATGTATTTGGGGGGATATGGCTGGTTGTGCCTTGAGCTGAAGTGTCCCTAAGGCTTCACATACCCGAAAGAATACTTTTGTAGCACTGGGGTTAAATTTACGCTGGTAGAAAAGACATGGACCATGCTTAATACTCTTACTGCCTCCTTATTCCAACAGTTTGAGGAAAAAAGACATTATTATAACTAGTGTTTAGTACTATTATCTGCACTATGGCAATGCCCAGAAGCTAGGACCCCAACGTGCTCAGTGCTGCTCAGAAATATAATGAGCCACTGCTATACTCAGAGATAAATGTGGTGCTGAAAGGCAATAGCCACCACTAGCATGGCCACCACAGAAATTTGGGTTCCTATTTCAGAATGCAAAAGTTGGCCTGGTAGGGAGCCCTTTTCTTTTCATATACTCTTTAGTTTGGATATTTTGGGAAATATTTCTAGGCCTGCAATGTTGACCTCTCCACCTTGGCTATTCTGTTGCTGGTAGCTGCATGACTGTTTTGGGAAACAATCACACCTGGGTTGCAAGCTCTTCACTTGCTGTAGACAGCTGGAGATTGTCACACACAACTGCCACCAGGCATTGTGGAGTTGTCGTTTCCTGACATTTTTGGAAATCGGACTCTTGCTGCCAGCATAGCAAGCAGCGTGCTTCCTTTCAACAGGAGGGTGAACCAGGGTAGGGCAGGGATGGGACAAGCAGTTCTGAAAAGCTGGGCTTTTGCATACTGTGATGAAATTTTTTCTTGGGAGGATGGAGGCAAGCGGAATACACTACTTAAGAGAGAAGCGCCAGAAGAAAATAGCTGGAGTAATGGAAAGAGTTTGAGTGAAAGGAAATTTTTAGTTGAATATCAGGAAATCTTTGTTAGCAACTGCCTTTTGTTAGTGTGTGGAATAGCTTCCCAAGGGCAAGCTGGTGATGGAAGCCTAGCTATCAGTTCTGTCCTCCAGAAATGGCCGAGACACACACTGCAGGCCAGGAAACAAACTCGCTTTGGCCAGGTCAGAACTATGGGTGTAACCCTCCACCATAAAAAACCAATGTGAATGTTGCTAGCAACCTCAGGGAACACGGACTCCTTCCAAGCAGTAATCAACCCAGTACTGATTTATCCATCTCTTTTCTATATCTGAAGGTGTTTCTTTTCTATGATGTGCTGCTGGTGGCAGAGTCACCAGGATATCTGAAACCATGCCCATTCAATTCTGCTTCTCATTTCCTTCCACCGGCTATTAAGGAGTGATGCGAGAGTCTCGGAGATGCACAAAACACTAGGAAGAAGGAGCCAGACCTCCTTCCCGCCAGCAAGGGTAGAAGAGAGCACATCCATCCTGTGTGCTGTGCATGAGGCCTTTAAAGCTGCATTTGTTCAGTTAGCGGAAGAACTCTGGCCTCTTATCTGGCAGGGTCAGGGCTCAGGGAAGGAAGAGATGACATCTGCAGGCTTGGTCTTCACCCGAGCCCTTTGTTCCCCTGGGACTCCTGTCAAGTAGTCCTTACAGCAGAGGCAGGTGACAATATTTGACTCTCTCACGCTGATGACTAGCCTCAGTGGAAGCCTCTGTCTCTTGTCAGATGTGTCCTCGAGGTGCCACCCTCTTAGTGCTCTTTATAGCCCTTCCTGGTGTTCCCTGGCTGTGCTGAGGTGTGTTAGTGCTCAGGTGCACAGGGCTGCATGAGAAGGGTGGAGGCAAATAGCTGTGGTTTTAGAAGTAAATAATTTAAGCAACACTAACCTCTCCACCCAGGTAATCACAGCGAGCAAACATTCTGCATGTCAAAGGTGTTTCTGGAGATAAGGGTTAGCACAATAGGTCTCTTGCTTTCTTGACTTTATCTAAAGCTCAGCACTTAGTGCCACTTAGCTCTTTGCTGAAGGGAAAGAGCTGTCCCTCTAAGCAGCAGTGCCCCAGTAGAGGCTAAAAGTCATTTTTCCAGGGCTGACAATGAGCTCCCAGGGTGGTTTCCTAAGAGGGTGAATTTAGCCCCTAAAACTTCACCTTTGGCTTAGAGAGTGTGGTATATGTCTGGAGGAGAAAAAAAAAAAAAAAGGAACTGATATGGAGGAAAACTCATTCTGATGGCTGGGATATTCAGCTCAATAGTTGCAACCAGTGCTTGTGCTTGCAAAGCAGGCAGAGGATTTTATTCCCTCTCTTCTCCCTCCTCTTTTTTTTTCTTTTTGCTTTTTTTCTTTCTTTTTCTTTTTTTTTTTTAATTATCCATGCAAATGCTGCTTGCTAGAGAACATCTTTGTTTCCTCAGCTACTCAGGAGCTCTATGAAAGAAGTCCTGCTGAGATCACAACTAAAATTTTGGCCTTGTGACCTTCCTACTGTCTATTGGCAGGCCCTCACCATGTTGTGATGGTTGCTTAGCGAGGAGGTGACAATTGTGCTGAGGCACAGCCACAGCTGTGTCATACCAGAGGTCTGGTGAGACTGAAACTCGGCAATATTTGCTTTGCAACATTGCAGTGCTTGCATCAGTATATCCCCGAGTCATGAGTGCAGATGTAGTAACAGGGTGACACTGCCTACGTGCCCTCCATCAATGGGTGCTCTGCCGTGATTCCCTGGCTTGGTTCTCCCGATGTCCCTGCAGACAGAGGTCTCTGAGCCTTGCTGTACTCATAAAGGTCAGAAGTAAAGTGGTCGAGCGGCATCTCTGTAGATCTGTACTGCCAAGCTTGGAACTGTGCTCAGGTGCAATGTCTTACACGCACGCACAGCTTTTTTTCATTTGTAGCACAGTTGTTTTTTCATTACAACAGAATGGTCAAGGCCATGGCAAGTGAGAGTCAGTGAGCTGTGTTATAGAAACTTTCATGTGGATAGCAGGGTTAGGGACACAGATAGTCAATATTGCCTCCATTGTACATCTTGAAAGCTTATCGATGTTAACTTCAGAAATTACCTGCCAGGGGAAATCAGCAAGTGCATCCAAGTGGCATTCCTATGGAGGCAAAGTTTTAGCCTGATGGTACAGAACTCATCAGTCAAAAAAACTTCAGGTCATTGCTGACAATATTTGCACGTTGCACAAATAGTAGCAGAACAGAGAACAACAGCAAGGTCAGCTCAAATTGCACAGGCAGAGCTGGATCTCTGGAGTAGGTTTCAACAATGAAACATCAGTTCTACCTTCTTGTGATGAAGTGTCTCTGTAGGATGCACCAGAGAGGTGGGAGAGCCTGGAACACAGTGCCACTAAGAGGATATGGAAGTCATGGAGAGTAATCTTCAGACAAAACTCCCAGCAGTTTAAGCAAGGCATCATGGCTAAAGGTATAAAGGGAATAGCAAGTGGAACACTTTCCGTTTTTTTTTTTTTCAGTCCCGGTAACTTCTCCTTCCAACCTG